>CAOKZL010002776.1:0-158118 GCA_948472985.1 Iguana delicatissima | reverse complement strand
GGACACCTCATGCCATCATGAGTGGTCCCTCTCCAGCGAGGCCTTCCAGATGGTTCGGGATCAATGGGGCGAGCCGACGATCGACCTGTTCGCCACGAGCCAGAACGCGAAATGTCGTCGGTACTGCTCGAGGGCCAGCCGCGATCGCCACTCCATCGGCGATGCCTTCCAGTTTCGGTGGAACGAGGGATTCCTTTACGCGTTCTCTCTGTTCCCTCTGCTCGGCCGGGTGATATCGAAGATTCTTGCAGACATCGTTCTCGTGGCACCGTACTGGCCGAGACAGCACTGGTTCGGCCCCCTGCTCGAGGCAGCCCGCAGACGGATTCTCCGTTTTCTGACAGCACCAGACCTCCTCTCCCACTCCAACAGTCTCGTGCTTCATCTGGACCTGCCGCTCCTGGCCCTCCATGCCTGGAGGATATCACCTTAGACAATCCTGTCATCAGCAATGTCCTCACCATGGCCAGGAAGGAGTCAACACACCGCAACTACCACTATAAGTGGCAGCGCTTTGTTGCTTTTGCTGAGGAACGATGAGAGCCGGTATCGCCTGTCAACCTGCCTACCGTGCTCCACTTCCTCCTACACCTTCGGCAGCAGGGCTTGGCCTTCCTGTCGCTGAAGGTGTACCTCGCCGCTATTGTGGCATACCAATCACCACGATCCCCATCGGCGACTCTCTTCCGTAATGGTACTGTGAAGCAGTTTCTGAAGGGCCTGCAGCACCTCTACCCGCCGGTATCGCCGCCGCTACCACCCTGGTTGCTATCGCTGGTGCTGTCACAGCTGACGAGACCGCCCTTCGAACCCATGGCAACTGCAGATGACAGGCTGCTCGCCACAAAAACTGCCTTCTTGGTGGCTGTCACCTCTGCTAGGAGGGCGGGAGAGCTGACAGCCCTGCGATCTGACAAGCCGTACCTCATCTTCCACAGAGACAAGGTGGTCGACCGGCCTGACATTTCATTCCTGCCGAAGGTGGTGTCTAACTTCCACCTGAGTCAAGACATCATCTTGCCCACCTTTTACCCGGACCCGACTACACCTTTGGGGCAATCCCTTCACTCCTTGGATGTCCATCAGGCCTTGGCTTTTTACAAGGACAGGACGCCTCCTTTAGACAGACCCCACACCTCTTTGTGTGCTATGGCAGGCGTCGAAGAGGCCACAAGGTCTCCACCGAGCGCTTTTCCAAATTGGTGGCCCAGACTATCCAGCTGGCATATGAGCTTGCCAAGAGGCCTCCACCAGTGTTCCTTCGGGCTCATTCCACCAGAGTCGTAGCGACATCTGCAGCCCTCCTTCGAGGAGTCGACCTGCAGCAACTCTGCCGTGTGGCGACCTGGTACCAGCCATCGACCGGCGTGCACCACTACAGGCTAGACTGCCCGTCCCGTCGAGATGCTCGGTTTGGATGTGCTGTGCTGGCTTCTGTTCTGTAGGACCTGACCCACCATCCTACCGGCAAGCTACACAGTCTCCTAATGTATGATGCACAGAGACCACGAAGAAGAAGAATAGGTTGCTTACCTGTAACTGTAGTTCTTCGAGTGGTCATCTGTGCCCTCATACATGCCCGCCCATCCGTCCCCTCTTTTTCAGGTCCTTTTCTTCTCGGCGGACCAAGAACTGATGAGCGACCATTGCTCGGCGGGCTGAACATGCGCAGTACCGCCATGGAGGAGGGGTTCCCGCCAAAGCTACTGAGCTCCCGAATCTTCCGAACGCTACCGCACAGGTGCAAAAGCTCCTAATGTATGAGGGCACAGATGACCACTCGAAGAACTACAGTTACAGGTAAGCAACCTGTTCATCAACAGGGATTGAATCTGGGACTTCCTACATGCAAAGCACAAAGTCTGTGGATCCACCTTGACGTAAGTCCAAACCTATATATTGTTGCTTAACTCTGTGGCTGCTCAGTACACCAAATATTCAGTGAAACTGTTATCAGATACAATAGAGTAGTTTACTGGCTGCTGTAGAATGCAGAATTAATACAGTATTTTTTAAATCTACAGTTCATATTAAAGCTTGTTTTTAAAGGTACTGTTCTAATTTGTATAACTTCAGTGACATTCATTTTTCTGAGCAACCATTAATGTCTCATGACACATTAATTTGTTACTTTAAGAAGTAATTTAGTGGGGTTGCCCATTTTCAGCAAATTTAACTTATCTTTTTCTTAAAGTGCTACTAACATGTTACTTACAATTGTCATCATCACCACCATCCTGTTCATGTGCATTTGGATGTTAGTTAGCCTGTTCTGTGGATTAAGTGTGAAGATCTGAAGACAACTCCATAACCATGTTGGGCTGAAGGTGGCCACTAAGCTACCACAAGGAGGAACCCAGCCTTATCAGAGTTCTCACGCATAAGCACTTTATAGCCAAGGTCAGCCAAATGCAGTTCCATGACCTTTCCTGAAATCCTGATACTCAACACCTGAAGGTCTAACTGCTAGCTGCTAATGGATGCTGGGAAATAAGGCTTATGTGCATTCTTGCCTCCACCAGGGATATAGCTATGGGGAGGAGCAAAATGAGGTCATTGCCCCCAATTAGAATTCTGCCCCCTTTTATAAGATTTCCCTTCAGCTACAAATTTCTAGCATTGCAGTAGCATGAAATTTCAGGTTTGCTTTTAGAAATATAGTTTTAGGCATCCAGGTAAAGGAGGAGGCAAGTTTACCAAAGGAATGCAAGTACAAGAGTCTAGGAGTGGACCATTTTCAGTGACTCACTCTCTGTGATGCTAGAAATTTGGGGACTGAGGGGAATTAAAAAAAAAATTACTGACACCAGATTTAAATATGGAAAATAACATATGGGATATATCAACTAAAATAGTACGAAAAACAAAACAACAAAAACAATTACCAACAAAGGATAATAACACTTGACTACTAATTTTCTGTCTAATGGTTATATGCAAAAACATTAATAACCTCCACTAATTTATATATGAGTTTTACTTCTTCATATTGTTTAAACCTATTGTGATTTCCAGGTTGTTGATAAGCCCCCCTCACAATAACGTTCTAATGCCTTTTTGTGCGTTCTTATCATTCATCATATCTCAAATTAAATTCATCAATTTCTGTATTGCCTCTAAAATTATAGGATCTCATCCAGCCTTTCTTTTCTGCAGACTTAACATTCAGTGTATGTAATGTTTAAAACACCCCATATCTTCCTCTTTCTAACCATACTTGGCTTTACATTTCATTTCATTATCCATCCCCCTTCAAGTCCAAATAGCAAATAATGCCACAAATTCATTAACCATAACTCTGCTGTTGGAAATGATTTGAAGACAAACAACACTAACAACTAAAACAACAACTCTCTGAAAAGTGTATAAGATGCCTATAAAGTTTCAATAGTTGCTGGCTAAATTCAGTTTCGAGGTGGGTTGGGAGAAAGTTCACGAGATAAGGACAGAAATTATGTGATCAAACAGAGCCATCTGAAAGGGGAATTAAGCAAGAAATCCTGATAAATGCTTCAAAGTGGCAATGATGTTTCTACTGTACCAACTCCAGCCAAATTCACTGGGATTACATGCTCTGACAAAAGCAGAGATTCCTAGAGCAAAAGCAAGGCAAAATATCTTAGCCTCAATTCATATCTTGCCTGAGCATCCACTGAATCCAGCCTTGTAGTCTCTGTTTACCTGAAATTCTGCTTGCATAACAGAATGAGAAGGAAATACTTTTCTAACAATGATAGAGCCTGTTCATTAAATTCATCTTATACCCTCTTCTAGATCTAAGGAAGGGTTGCTGTTGTTTTGAATCATGCAGATTTATGTAATAAAATTAAGGGGGGAAGCACGTGATCAATCAATTAGAATTTTTAATCAATTAAGAGTCCTAGATATTGTTAGTTTTTAGATACTTTGGTCTGGTTGATAACTGATGGACAATCAGAACTGGGTATTGTATTTTCATTCCCCATCCAGTTCCCCCTCATCATCTCATAATGAAGTCTCAGCTTTGAAACCAGGCCAGCTCCTTTTTCTTCCAAACAAAATAAAATAAATACAGATGTCTGTGTAGATGACATGTGATCAATCACTGAGGAAGCCTGTGGAACTTGCGGATTTCTAATCTGCTTCTCCTGGGGGCTTTTTGAGTGGCTACTATGCCCAGTCTCTTAACATTCATGAAGAAATTAATAGCTCATTTAACTAATAATTACCCTTCTGTGGTTCCTCTCAATTGGTTTCTGGGAGGCTTTTTTTTTTAACTCTAATAATGGCCATTAATTTCTCTCTACAGGAGGTGCTCCATTACATTCACTATTTCAACATAAAACACCTACAAGGAAACAAAAATTAAGATGGCTTATATTTACATTCCAGAAAATGCACCATAGAGTTAATGTGTGAACATGCCTTCAAGTTGCTTGCCAACTTATGGTGACCCCATGAATTTCATAAGGCTTTCTTAGGCACAGAATACTCACAAGATGGTTTTGCCAGTTTCGTCCTCTGAAATAGAGCCTACCATTCCTGGTATTAATTGGCAGGCTCCCATCCACATATTAAACAAGGCTGATCCTGCTTAGCTTCCAAGATCAGACAGATCTGTTGCCTTTATGATATTTAGGTGCATAGAGAGAGACATATACTGTTTTGACGTCACATAGAAGACAGAAGTTTCACCAAGTTTGTTTGCTTAGGCAAGATTACAGTCCTCCCTTTACATTTGTGGGTTTGATGTTTGTAGATCTGATAATTCGTGAGGCATGCGTATACCTCCTCCCCCCATTTCTCTTGCTCCCATTCCCTTTCCTTTTGCATGGGCATGCACACCTTTCTTTGTTGCACCTGAGCAAAAGGAAAAGGAATGGGAGGGGGAGCACCACACTTGGAGAAGGAAAGAATGTGCATACCTCTCCCCATTCCCTTGCCTTTTGCCCGGATGCAGAGAAGGAAGGTAGGTGACGCTGGGCAAAAGGCAAGGGAAATCAGGAGAGGCATATGCAGCCCCCGTTTTCTTGTCTTTTGCCTGGGCACTGGGAAGGTAGGCACACCCAGGCAAAAGCCAAGAGAATGAGGAAAAGGCATGTGCCCCCTCATTCCCTTGCCTTTTGCCTCAGCGCAGAAAAAAAAAGGAGCCCCAAAAGAGAATGGGAGTGGGAGTGCAGGAGAGAGTTATTTACTGTTTTTCCACTTTCGCAAGGATTTTGTGCCCCAAACCCTAGTTGACAGTGGAGGGGCCATTGTATATGCACCAAGATTATATATCGGAACTGGCTTGTAAAGAAAGCTTGGTATAATCTGCTGCCACAAACATCCAAAACAGCCCAGAGATAATGTTCATATTCTTATTCAAAGGGAACACTACTGGCCATGCTTGCTAGAGGATTGTAGAAATTATAGTCCAACACAACTTTTTGCAAACTCGAGGGGGGGGAAGTGATGCTCTTCAGATGTTGAAGATTGCAGTTTATCACCTTTATCCAGCACAACCAGTGAGAGGGGGCCCTTGTAAGGGAGACAGTGAAATCCAGATATGCAGTGGTTTGCGCACTGGACTATAATCTTGGAAGTCAGGGTTTGTTTTCCTATTTGGCTATGGAAACCCACTGGGTGATCTTGGTTGCATCTTACACTTTCAGCCCCAGAAAACTCCATGATAGGGTCGCCTTAGAGTTGCCATAAGTCGGAAATGACTTGAAGGCACACAACAGCAACGTGCTATATTTAGATATATTCCTAATTATAAATTACATCATTTTTAGAGAGCCAGCATGGTGTAGTGGTTTGAGCATTGGAGTATGACCCTAGAGAGCATGGTTCAACTCCCTGCTCTGCCATGGAAACTCACTGGGTGACCTTGGCTGCATCACACACTCTCAGCCCCAAAAAATGCCATGATAGTTTCAGCTTAAGGTTGCCATAAATCAGAAACAACTTGAAGGCACATAACAACACTAGCAAAACAGACTTGATGTTATTACTTTTCTGTGGGATGGCTTGCCACTCTATAATCAAACAAGAGTATTCAGAATCTGCAGAGTGGCCCTTTGCTTCAGAAGATCATACTCAAGATTGCTGGAGGACTCTCTTGTTTTTGCAGCGGCAGCCTAGCATGGTATTTATATTAAATCCTTATAAAATCTACATAAAATGGGATTTATATCCCAACTCAGGAGCTCTGGAACTGTTTTTAAGATGGAATGTGACTCTTCAACATTGGTGAGCAGGTTGCTATTCATCTGGCCTACTTGCAGGTACTTGTGGGAGAGGGCACATTACTTTTTCTTATCCATTATCACTGAAAAATCCATAAATATGAAGATTTTTTTCAAGTGCAATATCTCTTCGGAAATGTCCTCCATGCATTTAGTGTAGCTTAATCCCGAGCAGTCAGTCAATTCTATTATGATCACAGATCAGTTATAAAAGCAATACAAAAACAAACAGACTTTTTTTCTTTTAAAAAAAAAGAGATAATATAGAACTCACAAGTACAAAACTTCAGTTGAATGGTCAGCTTCTGAATTAATATCCAATAGCATTCATTTGTATTAGAGTGAGTCATGATGGAGTTTGACCAGCTTGCTCTTAGTAAAACATGCTAACATACACAACATGGCAGACTTCAAAAGAGATTCTTTTGATGAGATGTAAAAGCTACCATCATCTCCCAAGTAAGCGCGTACAGGATAAATTGCAGGCAGCCTTTATTATTCATGGGATGGCTCAATGGCAGTCAGTTTTAATATTTTTTAGTGCTTGATTGTTTAGTACACTTCTGTAGATATCAGCTACAAGGAGTCTTGGTGGTACAATTTTGCCAGATCATTTTGGTAGCTTAGTCTCCCACCCTTGTCTGGGGAGGGGGACGGTTCAAGTCCATAGCCCCCTATTCTGGGATCTCTGTTCAGAAAAAAACTGAATTTCACAAAGTTTAATCTCTGTTGCATCTAGTTGGGAATCTGATGTTGGTCTGTCCCTGGGAAAAATAATGTATACCATACAGCTCACTTAGGCTTTTCACAATCCTAAAACATCTCTTGAAAGTAGAGTGGGAAAGTAAACTCACAAGAATATTCTTCTATCTCTTCTATTGTCTAGCAAGATCAAAACCAAAAGGCTAGGAATGTATCTTTGCTTATTCAAATTTTGCAGATATAAACACAATTTAAAATTTTTTAAAAAAATCAAAGTTCCTACTCCTGAATGACAATATGAGCATTTTATGTATTTTTATGACTTTTCACATTTCAAAAGAAAGAAAGAAAGATACCCACAGCTTTTTCCACCACAAAACCAAAAAAACAATAATGGGGAAAAATGGCTGTCAACATTCCCCCGCCCCCCCGAGTTGTCTTAACATGTCAAGATACCTCTTCATGTTAAGAATGAGAAAATTTGCAAATATTCATCATAGACCCACAAACATTTTTTTTTTTAAAAAAATAAGACTGGAAACTATAGATACGGCCAGAAATAGGACTCGTCACACCAGCAATCAGAAGGCTATGTGCAAGCATGCTGTCTTTTACTGCTCAACAGATTTTCTGCAGTAAGAAACAAAACAGAAGCAGAGGCAGAAAAAGCAACAGAGAGCTGCAAGTGGCAGACAACAATATCTGAGATCCTAATAAAAGGCAGGCTAACATGAAAAAGGCTGCATATGGAACTACTCTGTGAGGCAGAAATTAGCTATAATATATACTTAAACCAAGACCTTAAATATCATGTTGGGTGCATTAAAAAGAACTTGTGTATTGTTTCACAGAGCTATATCATAGTTAAACTGGTTACTGCTATCAAAATGGAGGGCATTAGCCACATTTTGAGGTCCTGTGGCCCTATGTGCTGTGTGCTAGTGTGCTAATTACAGACATAAAGGAACTAGCGATGAATGAACAAAACAAAATCTACCTCATATATGTTCTAGCAGATTGGGTGCGGTTGTCCATCCCACAGCTTTTCTGATTTCCCCCCTCTGCTTATTCAGTTATACAAAAATTGTTATATATTCTTGAATATATAGAAATGGAAGGTATGCCTTCCATAACAGCTTTTTGTATACAGTTGTGTACACCAAATTATGTGTATCCTTTCTGTTTCCATATCACTGCATCTTTTTTTCCTACTTGTCCCCAGCCTGACCCGCAGTGTGGAGAGACTTAGTTCAGTTGGTTGGTTAGAGTCACACAGGCACATGCCTTTCAGCAATTTTCAGATAAATAGTTTCAGGACAAAAAGTAGAGGAAAGAGAAAGAAAAGAAAGAGTCTTGTGGGGCTTCAGCATTGTACTGTATCAGTGCCTCTGAAGAAGTGGATTGTTATGCACAAAAGTTCCTACTAAAATGTGATGTACAGAAATGCATGCTAAAATTAATTGGTTAGTCTTAAAGGTGCTACAAGACCCTGCCTTTTCATTCTTATACTGAAATAGATAGCTATCTCTTTGAAAAGAGACAGACAGAAGATTCTGAAGAGCAATGCCTCTTTACTAGATCACCTGTGACACATGTGCCTTTATGACTCCAGGCCAAGAAATACCCTTGACTGGTATAGATGGAGGAGGGAATGGATGAAGAACTGGCAGTGATGGTGATTGGTAATGGTAAAATACTAAAACGTAAGACAATTAGTTACCCTGGCAGTCAGCAGCCACTTCTCCTCTGCACCAAGGTATGAAACCAAAATATGAAAACTTCTATAATCCATAAGAATTTGCAAGTGTATTTACATAATTTTCTCCATATATTCTGAAGAATATATACCCATAGATTCTGGCCTTGCATGGCTATCGCTGAGTCAAACTGGGAAAGATCTGATGCTGTTGAGATTTGACTTGGATTTCTCTGGCATCCTAACAACTCTTTTTAGAAGAGACACAAGCCATTTTGAACCCTGCAAAGGTAGGATGTTTTAAATACACACACACACACAGACACACACCTCTGGCATCGTGTTCAAACTGAGCCTAACTTCATTAGATTGACAGAATGTGTATATTGTATTTCTCCCAGGAGGCTAAATATATAGTTAGTTTGCCACACTCAACATTAGTAAGCAAAGGGGCATCATTTTATTTCAAACACTATTACATTTGCAGACTGTTATTTAAAAAGGGAAGACCAAATTATATTACTATATTACATTAGTTCAAAACTAGCCTGCCAAGCAAAGATATGTAAACTCTAATTTTACAAACACAATGAAAGACATTTTATTGTACAAATTGCTGTTTTCCCTCAAGAGTTTAATGAAAAAACAAATTTAAAAATAGATGCCAAAAATCTCCCACTTTAAATACACGCCCCTTTTCCATTCATCAAGATTTCCTTCTTTAGAAGCATATGCTTGTTACTCATTAACATGCACATCCCCAAATCCCAGGTCAACAACAGAATTCTGGCCAGAGTATTGACAGCAGTGAAGGCATAAACCGTGTGGAAAGCCCTGAAAAGTTACAATGGCATCTGGAGATCTCAGTGTCTTATTTATACTTGCATTTTTATAGCAAAAAGGTAGAATTGTGGAAAATATCCAAATAACTGCAATCCATAGCCTTTTCGGGCTGAACAAAGATTTCTGTCTAAATATAGTTAAATATAGCTTTTCTTGTAACTATCAGTGGGAGGTAAGAATAAGCAGTTACTGATTTGTGGTAATGTGGTTCTTGTGTTTGTTATCTGATAGGGTCTCTTATTCCCAATGTGATATTGATCAATCCTTGAAGGAACTCAGACATCCAGCGTTAATTCTGACACATTAACTCTGAATTGGGCCCTCAAGAAGTGTTTTAACCACAAACTAGATGCTTAATTTGATAAGGGCAGATCATCAGAATAATATCTTCTCTCTGTTTTTGTCGGTACCACATTGAATATTTTCCGTTCCCCACACACACAGAGAGAAAAAGGACAAATGAGCATGAATTCCTTTATAGTCCCTTCTGACACTTTTTCTGGAATGATGTTTTCAGAAAGCTGCGGTAGCCCGGGTCATCCACATATTCATTTTTAAATCTGGAGCTTAATACCCTCTGCCTCTTCTTTTCTCCCTGGATAATATCAGCTCCATAAAATGTGTCTTCAAATCTCATATCAGAAGCTGTAGACTGAAAAGAGACATTCATTACAGATTTCATTTTACCTAAAGACAGTATCTAAAAATATCACAAAAACAAGAGTTTTCTTTCATTGTTATAGACATCTTCAAATAAATTTCAAAAATTTCTTCAAGCCTTATCACCATTAAGTTTTGTTTTCAGCAGTCACAGACTTAGAAGCATGCAATCATCACCATCACCATCACCGTGTAGCTACTGGGTGCTTCTGGCCTGGCCACCAATCTGATGTATATGGAGATTTTTTGTTTGGTTGTGGAAGAACATTAAAATATGTAAATCTCCAGCTACAGACTGAGCGAGTGTGAAAGCAAACCTCAAAGTGGTTTTTAACTTTTCTTTACCAGGGACCCCCTTTGAATATCTTTTGTTGCAACTGGCCACCAAGGCTTAATTCAAGATTTAAAACCTGGAAGTGCATCAAATATTTATTTGAAGTTGCTCATCCAGGATCTTCACACTTGGTGCAGCTATAAAGGCTGTTTCTGGCTGTATGTGCATACCAAGAAATAATACACGCTTTCCCTCAGCCACTCAGCATTATTCCCTTGCATGTTCTCACTGCTACATAACAAGTGCCAAGCACATTTTTTGCCATCAAGCAGTTATTTTTATACATCTTGATACAGTTTGAGAAATTGTAATGAAACTTCATACAAATGATGTCTATCACTGGCAAAAGACTCTTGCTCTTTGAAATCAATGTATATCTTTCTTCCTTCCTTCCTTCCTTCCTTCCTTCCTTCCTTCCTTCTTGTAAATGCTTATAACATTTCTTCAAGCCTTTGCAGATCCCCTGTGAAGACATTGTGCCTTCTCACACAGGTTAAGAACTGCTGGTTTAGGTAAGTCCCGAGATCCTCTTTATATTTACTTTTTGTGGAATGGTGTTACTGTTGTGGTGGCAGTTGTTTCCATAGCAGAACTTCCAAAACTGATCCAGGCAGTACATATAAAATCTGATGTCATGTGCCATCATACAAATCTACTACAGCCCTTGGAGCATGTTTGCGTGTGTGTCAATATTATGCTACTGCCACAAAGCAGAGTTAAGGCCATTTTGTACCATCAGCTCCTACCTTAATTTGGGGAGATGGGTGGGTGATTTTATTTGCTCTAAAATGGCCAACTGCACCCCATAATTCTATGCTTTGGGCCATTTTTTTTACACTCTTTTTATGCCAATAGAGACCTTCCTTTTTGTGCTGAGCGTGTGTTTTTTTCAGAAGAGAAAGTGACTAACGAAGAAAATGTAATCATTTTCTGGCTTGAAAAAAGGCCTCTACAGATCAAAAAGGTGGCACAGTTGCTAACAGTACTTCTCCCTTGAGATAAGAAGATGCTATTGGCTTGTTGGGGAGGCTGTAGGGGTGACAATGGAAGGGCTGATTCTCCGGGATCTCACAGGTTTATGTAATAGTGAGGCAGAAAAGGGCCACATTAACAGCAAACTGAGATCTGCACATAGCTCCATACTTTCAGCCTAGGCAAAGTTAGGGAATGGATCTCTGTGGCAGTCTCTTTTGCTAGATTGCACTGGGAAAGAAACTGGTTCACTGTCATAATATTTGGTCACAAATAGAGCAGTGTCATAGCCAGGTGCCAGGAGAGGTGTCTAAATAGCAGGAAATTCCTAGATTTCAAGGAACAGTGTAGAAGTATAATTAAGTTTCCTAAGAGTGAACACAAACACAAGCAAAAATAAAAATGATCTATAGAACTGTCATAATTTCAGATGAGTAACAGAAAGTCACCATAGCTGCAATGGGATTCACAGCCAAATGCAACAGTAAATCAGATTTACAGTATGTTTAGCTAATTATAAAGTCCATTATGAATACTCTATAAAACAATTAGTAGTAATGGGCCTCTCCCCTGAATATAGTTGGTTAAAAAACAACACCACTGTTCTCAGCAACTGGGCTAATTTATGTTCTGTTCAAAAACTATCTTAATTACGTGGTACCGTAATTATATTGGGTCTGTTTCTGCTTGATTTTTAAACTTGTAGACATGTCAGATTATTGTAGCACAGATACAGATTTAAACAGAATCTAGCTTAATGCTCTGTCTCTACAGGTGGAAGATATGAGAGTCTTGTTTCCAAAGCACAAAATGCCATTTGTATTCTCACTGTTAAGAGTTCCAGTTGTCTGATTACTAAAAATGTATTTATAAACTATGATTTTGCCAAATGCACTAGTGGAAGAGAGTTAGGCATTTGCAAGGGAAGTCTGATACTCTTTAAGTGGTTGTAGATATTTGTTGAAGAAGCAGCAATCCTACAGGCTTGGGGTAGTGCTCTCCAGCAAGCATATTTGAGAAAATGAGGCAGTTTTAGTCAAAATCTAGAGAAAGATGAGGGATTAACTGTAATCAGCTAAACTAGATACAGCTTTAGCCTATAACAGTTATCCTTTGGGTTGGAGCTTCTTTGATATGTGGACTGGCACATTTTCTGCTTAATGTAGAAATGCTGGTTTTACTATGCTCTGGCTGTATATTTGGCAAGCAGTCAGTAAGACTTGAAAGCACACACACAGAAGCAGAAAGGAGGAAGAGGGAGGGAAAGGGGGAATGTAGTAGCACCTTTAAGACTGATTTTTATTTTAGCACAAGCCTTTGTGGATATAAACCCCCTTTCTTCAGATGCATTACAGAGTAATACACAGGCCTCAGGGTATAAAGTATATTCAGAGAATTGTTGGAGTGAGACAGAATGCAATAGGATCCAAAAAGATGCAAATCATGTTCCTTGCCCTAAATTTTCAAAGACCTGGGTGAGGTGATAAAGGTCTTTCAGAACTTTACAGTGCTCTGTTAGCACTGATGTGTGAATGCAATAAAACTTCTTACCAAATATCAGTTTCCACAGATGCAAAACTCTCTCTGAGAATATTCCTTTTGCTAAATGTACAGTAGCTCTGACTCTCATATCAATATATGTGTATGTTGTGTGCCATGAAGCCACTGTCTTTGTTCCCATCTCTGCTAATGGATTGGAATTGTGAACATAATTCAGTTCAGCTGTTTCTCTTTCTAATCTTCCTTTGTGATTCCCTTGTTCAAGGCTTTCAGCCTGTAAATCCCTTACTGTATGTCCACAAAGATTGAAATGGTCTGAACTGGTTTTTGGTTCTTGCCATTTCTAAAGGTAGATGTGTACCCATTTGTCTCTTCTGTCCAATGTATGGTGCATTTCTGGCACAGAATGGCATATATGACATTGCAGAAAGAGCAAGTAAATGTATCTCTGATGTTGGGGGTGAAGTTATTGACCTCTGCAATATTACAGTTATATATCGTATGTTATGTATCCTGTTGTGAGTACTTGTTTAAGATTTAAAGGCTGTCTTAGGTCAGGAAAAGCCTGCCTTCCAGAGCTTGTGAGAGGACTGCATTTTTCTCCAGAACTGGTGGTAGCTCATTGATCATGTGTTTGAGTGGTCTCAGCTGGGGACTGTAGGTGACAACTAGAGATGTTCTGTCATTTTACAGTTTTGATCTGTATATACGAGTTGGTTCCTGTGTATTAATCTTGCCATATTGATTTGTTTCTTACATCATTGAATATTTAGAATATCACAATGATAAAATGCGAGCTCTGCTTTTCTTAGATGCAGAGCAAGCATTTGGTAACATATGGTAAACAGTTTTTATTTCAAATACTAGAGAGAATGACAACATAACTCCAGCTGAGATACAAAAGGGAAGTAAACAAGGTTGTCACCTTTCACCTTTGTTGTTTATTTTGGCACTGGAGACAATATTGAAAGATATTAGGCAAAATAAATACAGTGAAGGTTACTTCTTTGAAGAGTAATATAATATATACAAATAGAAAATATGATAAAAGTCACTTGGGGTCTCATATTGAAAGAAAACTAATCTCTAAAGAATTGTCCCCATAATTTATCAAGGTTGGTGAGTATACAATATTATAGCAGAAATAAACAGTGTAAATTCTACTAGTTGTCTTTTCCTGGGTAGGAGTCAGGATGGGCCCTGTTTTCCCCAGAATTATTGGTTGGTTAACAAGCTTTCCATGTGGTAGCATGAGGGAGTCCAGAGGGAAAGTGTTTATAGATTGGATAAGGCTTGTTACAACTTCCACCCTTATACTATTGCACAGGTCCAGGAAAAAGTCACATAAGCATTCACACAAAATCAGTGACCATTGAAAAGAATGTAAATGGTTGGTTGAATGTTGTTTTAGCCAAATTTCATGTACAAACTTTCCTCTTTGGAGATACTTACAAATCGAGCTCTCACTCTTTTGGGCAGCTCTTCCTCAAGAGTATAGATTTCTTCCCTTTTTGTTGCTATCTGAGAGCCATCTTCAAACTCTACCTGTGAAACAAATAAATGAATCAAATTATAATCATTATCTGAATAATTTGAGGTTTTGGTGTCTGCAAGAAATAGGACAGATGACCAAATACTTTGGGTGTCCAAGGTTTCCAAAAGAGATATGGTAGGCAGCACATTTTGTAAGAACTCAAACTGTCAGAACATATAAAAAATAATTTAATGAATTATCAGAAAAGAGGAAGTGGAAATTTAAAAAGATTTCTTTTTTTTAAATATGCAATATACACTTTAAAAGAAATTGAGCACATTAAAATTGTGCCCCAACCCAAGTGATTGTGTAGTTCTTACCTGCAATGTTAGTTTCAGTATATATGTAATCTATCTGTATGTAAAAGTATTTTCTTTTCTTGGAAACATAGGCAGAGAGGAGGGACTCACAATTTTTATAGGTTGCCTCCAGATTGGAAAAATTCTCAGGAAAGCCAAGCTTTATTCCTTTACAAGCCAATTTTTATATGGAGATTCATATGATGTTTTCTTTGTCCAAAGTATTTCCTGATAGCTCCCAGTGAAGTAGCTCGCCAAGAATTGAGACCACCAGTTTTAGAAAGCAAAGAATATAAAAGTTTATTTTACTGCGGGGAATTAAGTGGAATAAATTTTCCAAAACCTGAGCCCCGATCCAGGTATCAGCTCTCCTTTTATACCCTTTTTGTAAACAGGTTACAGGAAATGATTACATATGACCATATATGAAGTGTTTACAGGTCAGGCAGACCAAAATTTAAAGTTTTCAAAATTGATATATTTTGGGTACCAAGGGAGTATTTCTCCAACATCAAAACTCCCTAGGTTCCCGGCACAGCTAAGCACATACCTAAGCCTCCTGATAAGATAAAGGGCCATTGCTCACCTTATTTTTCTCTATTTTTCTCCCTTTTAGCAATAGCTTCTTAAATTTTAAACCCCTTTTTCCCCCCTTAAATGCCAAATTCCATGCAATTTGACATACTTCTTAAGCTTGCTTTTGGGCCATAACAGCAAAATGAGCTGCCTTCCCCTCCATAGCTTGGGAGAGAGAGGCATGTACACATTTCATAGCACAAGAAATACATACCATTATTAAGAACCCTACTACAATTAAAAGTACAATACCTAAAAAAAAGGGTTTTTTAAACCCAAACAAAAGATCTGGGAGCCAGGAAGTTAACCAATCCCAAGGGTTGCTAATGCCGCTGTCGTTATTTTGAATTAACCCTTGTAACTGCTGTATCTCATCCTCTATAGTCTTGTTAGATCATGGAACGAAACCCTTTCATCCCCCTTTTGCTATGGAAAACCCCCCTTTTGGCCAAAAATTTCCCCAAAGGCCTCCAGTTGTAACAATAGCTGATTTAACTCTTCAATTTCCTGTTGGAGGGCTTGTACCAATTTCCCAGTTGCATTTATAGTTTTCTCCAATCTACAAGTCAATCCTATTATGTTTACGATTTCCTTGAGCCACAATTCCTGGATAGGATCCCAAAGTGAGGACCCCTGTGATTAGTCCTCCTCCTCTCTTTACCCTCACTCTCAGACAACTGTGGCCCCGAGGGCCCAGATCCTCACATTGACTTCCCAGTGGTCCCACTGAGTGCCGTTTTTTTCCCCCAAACCCCGTTTGATCTGTCCTGGTAGGAAAACTTGGACAGGTATAGTCATATATCCTTTTTCCTATACACTAGTAAGTCCCTGAGTGGTAGTTGGTGGCCCACCCATTAAAGTAGAACCATGGATGTGGGTCTCTAGCCATCAATCCAGAACATATGCTACCTACCCTGTATAATTAAGGGGGAAAATGGGATATTCTGGGTATAGATTTTCCAAAGTTGGTTTCTTTTTAAGCCCCCCCTTGGGTTGATAAAAAAGTTATTATATGTGCCATACGAATAGAATCTATCACTACATGCTGAATAATTTCCCAGTTTACCATAAAATGAGGAGTATTTTATATATCCTTTCCACTTAGAATTCCAAGATCCACTATGGTGACAGCAAAAACACTTTCCCGGGGGGAATAAGTATAAAATTTCAACCACCAAAATCGAGTCTTGTTTATATTACTATCAACTTTGGCAAACATATTGGGATTCCCTCTCAATGCTGACTGTAGGGCTCCTAAAACCACTCCCGGTTCACTAATAAGGGAGGGCTAAAACCGAAATCTGCTACAGTCTGTGGATGTTCATAGATCAGAGTAAAATTTGGTCCGTGTTCTTGGAACATGTGTGCAGCATGCCGTTTGAACCAGTTAGCCTCAACTACTCCACCCATCACGCTCCACATCCCGATCAACATTATCCACTTCATTTTCGGAGCCACTCAGGGCCCCAAAATCTATTAATTTACACAAATTCCTTCTGTACATATACAAGAATACCAAAATACCAAAGAATATACACACTACTATTGTTATTAGATCACTAATATTCATTGCTTCTCCCTCATCCACTGTAGGGGATCTGGCCGTGCGTAGAATAGTCAGCCTCCGGAGTGACTATAGCAGGGCTCAGTCCCAACCCCCCTTTCTCTGAAGTTGCTAGGTCTGACCGTACGTAGAGCTACCAGCGTCCAGCGGGGGGCAGCAGTAGGGTCTAGCCTAGAGTCTTCATTCCCCCGTTGCGGATCTGACTGTGCGTAAAAGGGGGCAATTCCCTGGTATGACCACTGCAGAGTCTAGTCCGAATCTTCTCCCCCCCTTTTTGGTCTGGACAATTTCAGTTTCAAAGGGTTTTCTTGTGATGGAATTACAGCCCAATCAGTAAATGCCCTTTTTACCCTGGTGTAGTGTATCCAAGGTTTCAGCCCTGCTGTTTTTTACTGCAGTGGGGGTAACCTCCCGCACTTGGTATCCCCCCCCATCCTGGTGAAAAAAGGCCCCCCCCTTTCCAATCTTTAACCCACACCTCATCCCCAGGTTGGAAGGAATGGGCCTTTGTGGGGAAAAAGGAACTCGTCTAACCTCCAAAGCATGGGCGTTTACCTTCTCTAGAGCTTTCCCTAATGCCTGCACTTCTTCTTGGAGGGTTAAGTTCCCCAGTTTCAATGTCCCCTCTCAATCCCTTCAGGATGGCCGGGGGTCTTCCATACAGCATCTCAAAGGGAAATCACCCAGTCGTCCGATGAGGGGTGCATTTTTTCTCAAAAGAGCTTTGGGAAAGTACCCCAACCATTTGACCCTAAGTTTTTGAACAATTTTGCAAGCTGAGTCTTCAATGTTCTGTTCATTCTTTCCACCTTCCCAGAACTTTGGGGTCTGTACGCACAATGTAATTTCCAAGTAATTCCTAAGACTTCTGCTAAACTCTTAACTACTCCATGCACAAAGGCCGGGCCATTGTCGGATCCGATGTGAAGGGGTAACCCGTATCTAGGTACGATTCCCCGGATAGAGCTCGTACTACTTCCTTCGCCTTCTAGTTTAGTAGGATATATTTCGACCCACCCAGTGTGAGTGCATACCATTACCAACATATACCGGTATTGTCCCGTCCGTGGCATCTCGGTGAAGTCTACCACTAGGGATTAAAAAGGGAGAGATCCTTGATGTTAGTTCCCCTTCCAATCTTGGCCCTTACCGCGGGTTGTTCCGAGCACAGATTTGACACCGTGAAGACGCCAGCATGGTGTACTGCCTCATTCCATCTATAAACACATCCTTTGCTAACAACTGGGCCAATGCTGTTTTTCCCTTTAGATGCGTGGCTTCAGTCCCCTTCTGAACAATTGGCCAGCCCATAGTTTGGGGGATATCCCGTCTTCCATCTGGTAGGACCCACCAACCTTTTTTCGCTTATAGCTTTCGGGCCCTTTTTACCCCTCTCGTTCTCCTGCTGGGTGTATCTGGGGGTTTCTGGTTACTCAAGGAAAATTGGAAAAGTGGTATTACCAATTCTCTAGACAGGTTCTCTTTCCCACTCTCTAGTTCACTCCCCGGCGGCCCCCTTTTTGCAGCAGCATCTGCCTTCCGGTTTCCCCGGACCACTGGATCTTCCCCCCTCTGGTGTCCTTTCAGTGCATCACAGCAACTTTACTAGGGGCCCACACTGCTTCTAAAGGTGCTTTTATTTCTTTTCCATATTTGTTCTTTTCCTGAAGAATTGATCAGTCCTTTTTCTTTGTACAGTGCTCCATGCGCGTGCAGGGTTGTGAAGGCATACTTTGAATCTGTGTATATGTTTACGGTAAGCCCTTTTTGGCCAGCTCTGGGGGCCCCTGATCAAAGCAATAAGTTCCGCCTTCGGGGCCAAGTACCAACAGGTAGTGCTTTGGCTTCTTTTTTTTATCTGCCGTGAACTGCATAGCCGGCCTTCCACTTCCCTTCTCGCACAAAGCTGCTTCCATCTGTATAGTAAGTGACATCAGGATGGGGCCATGGGGTACCCCCAAAGTTGGCAAATTAGGGACACTTCATCCATGGTTTGAAGGCAATTGTGGTGGTTTTTTCCAAATTCTTTCTGGGAGCAGTGTTGCTGGTTTCAAGGTGGTGAAAACCAACTTCACTCTAGGGTTTTCATACAACATTCCCTGATACTTGGACATTCGACTATTCGTGAACCAAAGTTACCTTTGTATCCCTGAGAGCCAATACAGAATGTGGAACCTTTACCATCAAATTCTGGCCTAAGGTTAACTTATCTGCCTCTTTTTCCAACAAGGCTGTTGCTGCTATAGCTCTGAGGCACCTAAAGGGCCCTCCTCTAGCGACTGGGTCTAATTGCTCAGAGAGATATGCCACTGGGCGATGCCAGGATCCCAACATCTGTGTGGTTTTTTCCCCCCTGCTATTCCATTCTTCTCATCAACACATAAGGTGAACCTCTTTGTTATATCTGGCAGACCTACGCCGGAGCCTCCATCAGCGCCTTCTTTATCTGTCCCAGGCGTTCTTTTGTTCTTTTCCCCACACAAATTCCCAAATTTCCCGGGCCTTTGGTAGCTTCATATAATGGTTTGCTCATTACTGCAAAGTTGGGAAACCATTTTTTGAAAACCCCCCTCACCTAAGAATTCTCGCACCATCTTCCAAATTTGGGGGTCAGGCAGAGCACACACAGCCTCCTTCCTTTCTCGGCCTAGCGCTCGCTTCCCTTGAGTCACTTGGAATCCCAAAACGGGACCACTGTCTGGCACAACTGGGCCTTCTTCTTAAAATACTTTTAGCCTGCTTCCCACAAAAGCTGGAGCAACTCCATTGTGGCTTCCTTAAAATCCTCCTCACTGGTAGCTGCCAAAAGTAGATTATCCCCATATTGCAGCAAAACTCGTCTCTCGGGTTTAAAAACGGAAACTTTTCAAGTCTTGACTCAATGAGGTTCCAAAAATCGTTGGCGAGTTCTTCCACCCCTGAGGCAAGGGGCACCACGTGAACTGGGTCTTCTGGCCCGTAATGCTGTCTTCCACCTGGAAGGAAAATTTTGGCTTTGAGGGGCCACTCGAATACAGAAGAAGGCATCCTTGAGATCCAAAAAAAGTAAAGTGAGTAGCTGCAGATGGAACTAGTCCCCCTCAGAAAAATATGGGTTTGGTACCACTGGGTGTAAAGTTACTGTAGCTTCATTTACCATCCTTAAATATTGTACTGGACGGTATTCCTTCGTCCCAGGTTTCAATACTGGGAGTAATGGAGTATTCCAGGGGGAACGGGATTTTCCCCAATTATATTATACTTCTTCAGCCTTTTTTAAAAGCTTCTGGATCCCTTCCAGGGCTTCTCTTTGGGGAAATCATACTGCCTTACACGAATAGGCATAGCATTTGGCTTTAATTCTACCACTATGGGGGCCACAAACCGGGCTAACCCAGGGGGGTTGTCTTCAAACCCAACGCCCCGGGGGTCCAAATTTGGGGGTTTCTCCTGACAAACCATGATCTGGTACCTTTGCCACTCTTCCCCATTGGATAAAGTCACAGAAATCTTTGGTCCTCTGAAATTTATTTCCATCGTCCCATCTTCTTCGATAGAAATTTGAGCTCTCAACTTAGCCAAAAAATCTCGAAACCCCAAAAAGGGCACAGGGCAACTTGGCAAATACAAAAACTGGTGAGTGACTTGATGTTTTCCTAAATCCACAATCCTTTTTTTTTAAGAGAGGATGCTTCTCCAATTTCCCCGTGGCCCCCACAATTCTTATGGCATTCTCAGTTTTTGGGGGTTTTTTGCCGAATTTAATACTGAACGGGTGGCTCCCGTATTTTTACCATCATAGGGATGGCCCGGCCCCCTATTTGTGCTGTGACCAAAGGGTCCCCCGGGGGCCCGGGGCAAGGGGGCCCGGTCTGTCCTAATCGTAATGTTCCATTTCAGCCAGTCCAATGAAGTCCTCGAACCCTTCATCCATCTCTTGCTCATACCTTCCATCCACTACTCTTCCTCTTCCTCGATTTGCTCCTCTTCCTCGATCCATCCCTCTCCCCCTTTCCCATCCCTTTTCTGTCTGGGGCATTCATTCTTCCAATGCCCAACCTGTCAAACAGAGAGCACACTCATTGCGTCTCAATGGAGGTCCACTTCCTTTTCCAATTTTCCGCCCCCCTTCCCTTTGTCGCCAAAGCCCGAGCCAAAAATTTTTTCTTTCTTATGCATCCGCCTGTCCTTCTCCCGTTTCTCCTCTTGATCTCTATTCACATATACTCTCTGGGGAATTTCCAACAATTGGCTCCAAATATACCTGCAAATCCCTCTTTTTTCTGGAAATTTCTTTTTTATGTCTGGGTCCCTTTGGGTCACGAAGGCCAAATTCACCATCTGTTGGTTGCCTGGGTTTTTCTGGGTTCACAGGAAGGGTTTCTGCCTATAAGCATCAAGTAATCTTTCCAAATATGTTCCCGGGGGGTTTAGTGGGTCCCTGAAGTATCTCTGATACTTTGGGGCATATTAACAGGTTCCCTTTATTTTCTCTATACTTCCCCCTGAGCAGGCTTATAATCAGTGAGCATAGTAACCCGGGGCTGGGATGTTCGGGTCCCCCTCCCGGGTCCGCCAGGGGGACCCACCTCTCATCCACTGCTCAGGGTTCGCCTCTCCAAGAGGTGCCCTGTTTCTAGCTATCCGTTCTGCATGCTGATTTATTCTTTCCCCCGCTCTTCAGTAGTGAACAAAGTCAGGAGCAACTGCTGACAATCTTGCCAATTGGGGACATGTGAGGCCATAATACTGGAACAAAGTTCAATTACTTCTTGTGGCTTATCTGTGTAAGTAGCATAATGGGTCTTCCAATTAAGGAGGTCAGATGTGGTGAAGGGAGTATATTGGTAACTCTGGAAATCGCCAAACCATCCCCTTGGGTGGGATCTGCCACCAATTGACTGATTTGTCGCAATGGTGCAATCACATCTCCACTTTCCCTATCCGAATCATCTACTTCTTCTACTTCCTTCTGAGGTTTCTCTGTTTACTCTTTACCTGTTTAAACCCTTTGGGGTTTTTCTTTTTTGGGCCCGTCTGTTCGGGTTTGGGTCTGAGGTTATCTTGTTCTGGACAGCCAAAATGGAACCCGGCAACTCCTCTGTCATTTCCTCTTCATGGGTAACTGGGCTCAAACCGCCAGTCCCCCAGCCACAGCTCCCTCTTGTTGTGGGGCTGTCTGAGGTACTGGTGGCAGTGGAGCAGGCTGTGGGACTACCAAAGCCAGTGGTGGCGGGGGCAGTGGGCTCTTCTGGAGCTGAATCTGGCAACATCTGGGCTTTTCCAAGTTTTCGTCTGGCCCTATCCTGCCTCAGTACCATGGCCTTACAAATTTGTTCCTGACACTTCTGCAACCAAGAAGGGTTCTCTGTAACCACTGTGTCCCATGAATCTATGTATGGATACTGATCAGGATGGCCAGGCTCACCCACCACTACTGAGGGACACTGCCTTGATTTGAGCGGGTTCTAACTCCCCTTTCCCGGGGGCCACCCCACCTTGAAAGAAGGCCACTCCACTTCACATAAAAATTTCCCTAAACGCCCTGGCGTCATCGGGGGGGCCCCATAGTCCCCACTGAATCCTTTCTTGAAATTCTTTAACATACAACCCAAAGGGGTTTGCCGGCTTTGCCCCCCCCCATTTCCTCCCAACGTGGACAAGACACACTAGGAGAAAGGGATTCGGCGCGTGAGTAAGGGGTCTCACGCGCCAACACGAAGGGGATAACACCACTCTCTCTGTGCCCACCCACGCACCCGGACTTTAACGGTATGCAATGGGAACTGCGACACCTTGCGCCCCTCCTTCACACCACATTCACGCCAACAAACTACCTCCCACCTCTTTTTCCCCCCTCCAAAAAGCCTCGCGGTTTCACCCACAACAGTGGGGTATTAAGGCAAGACTAAGGGGTTGATCAGGCCCCTCTTCTCCCTGAAGTTGCAGGGAGGGCACTCACCAACAGTCGTGGGAGGGTTCTGCTTTCTGCTCCGCCTTCGGGTCCCTCGGCTGGAACACCACCGCCAGAGCCGCCGCCTCACTCCGAGTCAATCCTTCCGACAAAAGTTAAGTCGGGGCGCCCTGGGTCGCATCGGGAAGAGGCGACGGCCCCAACGCCCTGGCGTCCGCCAAAGTGGGCAAAACGCCCCTCAATCCCGGGAGAACGAGCCCCAAATGAAGTAGCTCGCCAAGAATTGAGACCACCAGATTAGAAAGCAAAGAATATAAAAGTTTATTTTACTGCAGGGATCTCAGTGGAATGAATTTCCAAAGCCTGAGAGCCCCGATCCAGGTATCAGCTCTCCTTTTATACCCTCTTGTAAACAGGTTACAGGAAATGATTACATATGACCATATATGAAGTGTTTACAGGTCAGGCAGACCTAGGTTACAGCTTTCAAAATTGATATATTTTGGTACCAAGGGAGTATTTCTCCAACATCAAAACTCCCTAGGTTCCCGGCACAGCTAAGCACATACCTAAGCCTCCTGATAAGATAAAGGGCGCATCTGCTCACCTTATTTTTCTCTATTTTTCTACCTTAGCAATAGCTTCTTCAATTTAACCCTTTCACCAGAATTACCCAAAACTTTTATTTCCACTCTCCTAGACAGTTTAAATTAACCTAGTACTTTCCAAAATGGAATGTATTGATTACGTGCCTCATGAATTTGTACTGTCCCAGTAAAGATGGCCACCAAATAAATACGGCTATTGTCTCCATAATACAGACTGGAAAGAGGTCAAGTGAGATAAAGAGGATTGTAGCTAAAACAAAATTATCTTAATGCTTAACTAGTATAATTTTGGTAACACACTTAGGCACTTTGACTATAGCTTCCGAATTATTTTTTTTTAAAAAAGACACAGTGGAAATTGGTGAAAATCAATTGGTGAAATGTTGCATGAGACAATCAATGGGAGGAAAACGGTGAAGGACACAAGGAATGGAGGGAAACCCTGCATATTTCAAGAGAAGACTAGATGCAACCACATACATATGCAGGGACAATCAAAACACAGACAACTGGAAACTTTCAATACTTTGAAGCAGCACAGTTGAATCCACAGAAATATCACAAAGTCTTGAAAGTGCAAATGCAACAGCGTAAGACCTACATTATGCAAGTCCAGATTTTAGGAAGACCACCCCTCTCATAAATTAGGTATGCTGAACAGGCTATGGAAATGCCAAACCTCAGCACCTTCCCCATATAAGATTCTCTATCTGGCCCAAGAATTAAGACTTTCAGTCCAGGACCTCTCCCCTAGGACAGACAGTATCTCCCTCCAAAATATACAGGCTCTGTCTGGTAGTATAAAGATGCTTTTAAATCCTGTATTGAGTGGTAGCTGTAGCTAGTTCTTACGGGGACAAGGACACATATCTGGACTTGTTCCACCTTGCAGGACAGGTGGAAGGCTTCTATTAAAAAAATACCAATATGCACAAATCATTATGCAGCATGTCAGAATGACTTGATATATTTGCCTCTAATTTTCAAAGTGACAAGAACTAATCTTTCTGTTTTCAAGGTTGTGGAAGACTTATGCCAAAAGGAAGGAGGTATGACTGATACTAAAGGAAATGCCAGTTAACAGAATTATATTGAATCTGATGGAACTTCTTTAAAATAGTCTGTTCAGAAGATGAAAAGCTTTATCATGCTTAGGTTTAGATCTAATCCAGCATGAACCCCTTTAGCAGAAAATGAGAAAGAGAATGCAGCTAGGTGTGGGGAATGCTAAATTACTCTGCTGCTGCTGTACTAGATGTGGTTTCCAGAAGTTGTAAATTACTTTTTGACACCACCTTTCAACTGCCAGACACCTGGTAGTATCTACATGCTAGTGTTCCTGATTAAATTTATTAACAATATTCAAAGCTCCCAATATATCCATTGCATGTACAATAAAGTCACAGAAATGAAAAAAATTATGTATGTATATGAAGGAATCTGTATCTACAGATTGGGACTGCGCTCAACTGTTCTTCCTTCTACTCAGCACTGACATCCATGCATTGGTCAGAAACTTCAGGGCATGAAACCTATACTACCTACCTTAGGATTGCTCATTTCTGAGGGGTATCAGTCCCCTGATTAGGGTATATTTATGCCTCTATTTGTAGGCAGCATTTGATGTACGTACATCTCATAGACTTGCTTGGGTTGTGATTCCCCATCATGCTTATGCTATTAAAATCACACCCACTTATGGTCATACATGCCATGTCCAGCGTCTTTATTTGGTGGGAAAGCAGAGAATAAAGGAACTTGAATTGAGTTTTAACTTACACTGTACGCCCAAGCATTTGAGTCCCATATTGGGAGAGAGATGGGATATAAATAAAAAATATAAATCAAACTAAACAAATAGCAAAAGTCTACAAGTCAACAAGCTATTTTAGTCTGGTAAAGCCTACAGAAAAGTTTGAGCATAGACACTAACACATTTATGACAGCAAATGCTTTATGGACATTGTAGACAAAGAAAACTTATGCCATAATGTATGTTAGATACTAAGGCCCACAACCTCATAAATGACCTTAAATGAGAGACAGCATTGTGCAGTGGATTGAGCACTGGACTATAGCTATGGAGCCCAGGGTTCAAAACCTTGCTTGGCCATGGAAAACCACTGGGTAACCTTGGGCAACTCACATTCTCACGGCCTCAGAGAATGGCAAATGTAAACTCCTTCTGAACAAATCTTGCCAAGAAAACCCCATGATTAAGTTTACCTTAGGGTCATGATATGTCAGAAAAGACTTGAAAGCACACAATGACAACAAACAAACAAACAAACAGTTTCAAAAGGCCAAAACATTTAGTCCAAGAATAAATCATGCATACATAATTTTTTTATTCTCCCCTTCCTTAGCAAGTCTACATTTCCTAGCTCTCCTGCAGTGGAAGAGACATTTTTCTTTTGAATATTTAGTGATGTCTTTACTTTTAAAAAATCAACCTTAGGCAAAAACTATTGAGGAAATCGAGTGGACACCTTCTTGCTATGCATTTTAGCTCTTCCACTGATCATTCACCCATGCCTTTGCCATCCCTGTTAATTGAAAGTCAAATTATATTCTGTGTTGGGAACTAGTCCAAATTATTGAGATCTAATAGCAAGAAATGGTTCAAGTTATTCAGCAGGAGGTTATGATACTTAGTGTCAGTAGATTACCCCTAATGAATCCAAATCTGAACCAGGCTTCAGTTGGCAAAATGTAGACCAGTACGTTTGTCAATCACTGTCCATATTAATTTATATCAGCCCCAAGAGATATGCACACATAATAACAAAAAACACTACTGCAGTATTATGTCAGTAACATTTGCTATTTAGTTCTCTCCATGCAATTTCCTTGCATTAGGACATCATAAATTAGTAGTTTAATTGGAATTGTTGGAAAGCATTTGATTAGGTACACAGGTAATTTAGTCATCTTTGTAAGCTCACACAGGCATATTCAAAAGGAACACAAAAGCAACATTGTAAGACACTAAAGGTTTAAGCCTGACATTCTTTCCTTGGAAATATAGTAAAAATTTTGCACATTTTTACTAATGCATCTGAACGTGATTAAGGGGAAGATGTTTATAAAAGTTACATAGCAGCATAAACAGATCCTTTTTTCATATCATAGTAACTGTGTTATATTCTGCTTTATGAATTTATCTATGTGAACTACACAGAGATGGAAACCATTTTTTAGCTCACAGAAAGAACTGAAAATTTCCTTAGACCTGCAGTCCTAGAACGCTATGTTAAGATTTCCTGTCCTAGAACTACTCCAGCTTCTAAAAAAGGCTCATGGAAGTACTGATTACTCATAACTAGAGATGTGTCAAAGATGCTTGTACTTTAACTAGCTAGAAACAATCAGAAAAACAGGTATGAGGAACAAACAGCATGTTACACTGCAGGTACATATAACAATGCCTCAAACACCCTCTCCCCCAACAAAGCATTTTTGAGAGAGGTGGGCTGCATTAGAAGGAAGAGCTTAATCCTTTCCCTGGCAGTCATCTTTCTTGTTAAACATCTTCCCACTGCTTGTACCAGTGACAGTATTAGACAAATATGTGTCCTACAAATACCGATGGAGTTAAAAACAGCCAAGGAGAAGTTTCACACAAGAATCAATTGGCACAGAAAGGCTTAAACACCATTTTCCTTCCTGTCCCCCTCCAGAACAAATCAGCCAGTGTCCAAGGGAGAAAGGGCCACTAGCAGACATCTACTAGCAGACATCTTCCTGTTAGGGAGCTGTAACATGGGAGGCTGTCACAAGTTACATAAAGATTTCTATTTATGAACTTCTTGTTTTCTCATCTTCCACACAGAAATAGAACACTGGAAGGATTTTATGGTTTATAAGTATACATTGCATACAGATTGCCAGATTTTGAGGAACACATAAGCTTCCCACTGCTTTTAGCACTTTTGGCAGGATTTGATTGTAATTATTGGAATATGGGACTTACAATACCAGGAAACAGGTAATTGTATCTATTAAGCAAGGGTATTAGAAAGGGTATTTAACCTCTTTTTGATTACCGTTGCTCTTACTAACAGAAAATAAGTCTATTCCTGATATAATATGCGTGCTTACCATGAAAAACTGCCTTTAATGTAGACAGTTGTCAAGAACAATGGTTAACCTTACACCATCTCATCTTACATCTTTTTAAAATGACCTTGCACCATGTACCATCTGTTGAACCACACTAGTGCTTTCAGTCATCCTTTATGGAATTAATAAGTTTAGATCTTTGTGTAAAATACAGAGCAGCTGCACTACACAATTCAAGAATCTTCACCCCTATATAACAAAAGACTAGAAATACCATTGTATTCATTCCAACTGCTGCAATTTTATGACTAGGGAGGACCATGTTTAAGAGAGCCAGCACCAGCAGAGATTAGGATAATCAGCACAAGATTACAATTTTGTGACACTCTTACAAGTTTTCATTAATCCACAGCTGTTGAAGGGCATCTTAAGAAAATAGCAGCAAGAGCAAAGATGTTGTCTAATAGGTCTACTGGCCTAAATGTATACACACATTTTTCTACTGAAGCATTCACATTATGAAACATAGTTAAATGCTGCTCCTGACAAGCATTCTTTCCACCCCCCAGTGTATGTAATTAATAAAAAATAAGAATTTTCTCCTTTTATCTATCCTGCTGCCACTTTCCTTGGCCCTGCCAGCAGATGTGTAGTGCTGGATGCATTGGCTCAAGGACCTGGTGCTTTAATGTGGTTAGCCAGACCTTTTGCAGGCAGTCCCCTTGATTTCTCCTCATTTGTTAGTACTGAACACTGAGCAGTCACTCAGCTAAATTTTTCCCCACAAACACTGTCTGTGAAATAAGAGAGATCTAATAGTCCATGCTTTCATGCACAGCCCTCTTTCATTCCCTTCCTTGTGCAATACTGGGCTCAGCCAAGATGAGCTCTCTGTCACAAACATTGCCCACCTACAGACCAGAGATTTAAGAAAGGGAGAGATAAATCACTCACTGATCTCCCTCCCAGACAGATCCTGAAACCAGAGAATAAGTAGAGCAAATGAATATTTTTTTTCGGGGGGGGGCGCTTAGAATCCTGACAGTCTTGCAGGGTAATGAGTACTGATTGTGGTTGGGGGGTTACTCCAAAGCTAGTGTGCATAGGATTTCAGAGTTTGTTCAACTTGCTTGCTGCTCAATTTTGTAAATGGCTTTACTGAAAATTTAGTAAGAATAGGTTGCTTACCTGTAACTGTGGTTCTTCAAGTGGTCATATGTAAACTCACACAAATGGACCATCTAACCCTGCGCAGGGCACCACTTGGAACCTTCTGGAGCTTGATGACAAGCATTTTAGTGGCAATCCTGCCCCCACCCTCAAAGGCTTTAAAGCCACCTTCCTGCCAAAGCCCTCACTTCCATGGCCACTGAAGGCAGCAGCCAAGGGACTGAAGGACATAGCAGGACATAAAGAGAGGAAGTTGGGCAGGTTGTGTGAGTTCACAGATGACCACTTAAAGAACCACAGTTACAGGTAAGCAACTTCAACAACTTCTTTCTCCTCTCCTTCTTCATTGTCACTGACTCACACAAAAGGGACACTAGCAAGCTACTAACCCCAAGAGGCAGGAGTATCATGCCACTGAGGAAAAGAGCATTGCTCTCCCAAATCATCTCTGATCTACTGTCCAGTCTGTAGTGAGAGATGAAAGTGGAAGGCTGTGACCATGTAGTGGCGCTGCAAATTTCATGTAGCAGTATTCCTTGCAGGAAGTCCATGGATGCAGCCAGAGCTCTGATGGAGTGGCTTCTCAATCGCACTGGATGCTACTTGCCAGATAGTTCATAAGCAAAATGAATGTTGAATGCCACCCATTTGGACAGGCTCTGGGAGGAGACTGGTGGGCCTTTCTTAGCTGAAGAGCAGCACAAGAAGAGTCTCTGTGACTTTCTGAAGACAGCTCTGCATGAAGGCAGGAAGTATAATATTCTGGTTAAGATGAAACGCTGAAACAACCTTCGGGAGGAAGGAGATGTCTGGTCAAAGTACAACTTTTTCTTTGTGGAACTTGAGATGGGAGTTGAGTTTCTTGAAGGGCGCACAACTCGCCATCTCTCCTAGCAGAAGTCACAGCTACCAAAAAGGCTGTCTTCTAAAACAAAGTGGATGTTGCAAGTAGCCATGTGTTTGAATAGACTCTCTGAGCTGTGAAAGTACCAGCTGCAAGTTCCAGGCAGGCATGGGAGCAGAACTGGAAGATGGAGATTCTTGTAGCCTTTAAGGAATCTTTTGATCAGGGGGGTCCAGGAAGCAAAATGGTCTTTCCATCCTTTGTATGTGTCAAGATATTGCTAACGGATAAAACCTTATGGTGGATAGTGATAGGCCTTTATCTGACAATGATAACAGGAACTCCAGAACATGGATAGTGTCAAAGGCATCTGCATCCATAACTTCTCCCACTTATATGAGTAAAAGCATCTAATCGAAGGCTTGTGAGCTGTGCCTCACTGAACAGGACAATGAGTTCAGTGGAGTAGGTTCCATGCCATAAGTCTGAGAGATTGAACATCTGGATGCCTCACCCTTCCCTTGTGTACGGTAAGCAAGTTCAGTCTGCAAGAGGCTCATCAGTGGAGCCAACCATTATTGTCTTGGCCACCATGGGCTGATTAGTATGGCTTTGGCCCTGTCTTGTCAAATCTTCGCCAGCACCTGGTGACAAGAGGGAAGGTTGGAAAAATGTACAAGACAGGTCTGCTCCAGCTGTACAGGAATGCATGTCCCAGTGACCTGTTCTCCTCTCTGGCCCTGGCACAGAAAGCATGGCACTGTTTGTTGAGTGGAGATGCAAACAGGTCTATCAGAAAGGTTACCACACTTTGAAGATTTCAAATGAGCATATTCATAAGGATGTTCTGGACCCCTGGCAGATGGATTGCTGTTGGTAATATCTGCCTGGTTATGCACCAGTCCTCAAACTGAATTGTCAGATTGAGGAGAATGGCTGATCATGTGCCACCTTGTTTGCTGAGATAATTACATGACCATGGTGTTGTCTGTCACCACCTGGATTGCTTTGCCCCATAGAAGATCCTCAAATGCTCGGAACACTCTGATGACAGCCAGAAGTTCCAGGGTGTTTATGTCGAACAGCTTCTCTGAATGCAATCAGCAACCTTTGATCATCATTTCCTTGGAGTGCACTCCCCATCCCTCCAGAGAGGCACCTGTGGTTACTGCTATCAAAGGAGGTCGAAGCGTGAAGGGCATGCCAGCTTGGACACTCTGAGTGCTCTGCTACCACTAGAAGGAGGAAAGGATGGTTTGTGGTACCATCAGAAACTTCAAACGGTGATCTTGAAGAGCGTCAAAGTTCTTTAGAAACCATGCTTGTAGAGGTCTCATTTGAAGCTTGGCAAGTGGAGGGGCTGCTGTAGTTGCTTCTGGGCTGGAGATTGCACAGTCTGGGGAGGAAGGTGTCAGTGGTTGACAATAGTGGTGAGCCGTTGCTGTTGATACCGTCTAGGTTTCTTGAGCTGCTTCGGTAGCAGGCTGAATGGATATTAGCTACGATGTCTGCGGTGTGGTCAATATAGCAAGCTCGTGGTAAAGCCTCTTCCTAGGCGGTGATCTTGAAGGTATGGAAGAACAGAACTGTCGCCTAGTAGATGCAGGTGACAAGATTGGTCTCTATGTCGAAAGACATGATGTTGATGGATGCTTGTCCTTGGACTTCTGCAGTGTGAGTGAGAATGGAACTTTTGACTCCTAAACCTGGATCTCAATGAGGAGGAAAACGGTGGTTTACGACACTGATGGAGACGAGTAGAAAGTGATGGTTGAGCCCTTATCTGGGGTTCTGTAACAGTAGTTTGCTGGTCAAATTGTTAGTGAACCCTGGATTCCGAGTGATCCCATGAAGATCTCCTGGTTCACTCTGGTGATGGAGCAACAATTTTACCATCAGAGGCTGCTCAGGCTTCAAGCAGTCTAGATCAGTGAGTGAACTGGCCCGAGAAGCTGAAGGAGAAGGCACTTGTACCACCGGTGCTAGAATCTCCTGGAGAGAGGAGTGAAGCTCTATCAGTGTTGAGATCTCTGGAATCGGTAGAAGTTATTGTTGTTGGCAGTCTTGTGAAGAATGACATGAGGGAAGATCCTTTGACCTCTTCTTAGAATCATAGAATCATAGAAATGTAGAGTTGGAAGAGACCACAAGGGCCATCCAGTCCAACCCCCTGCCATGCAGGAAAACCCTCAAAGCACTCCTGACAAGTGGCCATCCAGCCTCCGCTTAAAAATCTCCAAAGAAGGAGACTCCACCACACTCCGTGGCAGCACATCCCACTGCCGGACAGCCTTGACCGTCAGGAAATTCTTCCTGAGGTTCAGGTGGAATCTCCCCTCCCGCAGCTTGTATCCATTGCTCCTTGTCCTGGTCTCAAGAACAGGAGAAAACAAGCCCACTCCTTCCTCGACATGACATCCCTTCAAATATTTAAACATGGCTATCATGTCCCCTCTCAACCTTCTCTTCTGCAGACTAAACATACCCAGCTCTCTAAGTCTGTCCTCATAGGGCATGGCTTCCAGGCCCCTCACCATTTTGGCTGCCCTCCTCTGGACCTGCTCCAGCTTATCCATGTCCTTCTTGAATTGGGGTGCCCAGAACTGAACACAGTATTCCAGATGAGGTCTAACCAAAGCAGAATAAAGTGGTACCAATGCCTCCCTCGATCTAGACACCATACTCCTATTGATGAAACCAAGAATTGTGTTGGCTTTCTTGGCTGCCGCATCACACTGCTGACTCATGTTCAGCTTGTGGTCTATTAAGACTCCTAGATCCCTTTCACACATACTGTTAGCCAGCCACATGTCCTCCATCCTATATTTCTGCATACCATTTTTTCTGCCTAAGTGTAGGACCTTACATTTCTCTCTGTTGAAATTCATTTTGTTAGCCTTCGCCCAGCTCTCCAATCTGTCCAGGTCCTTTTGAATGTTGATCCTGTCATTTGGCGTATTAGCAACCCCTCCCAATTTGGTGTCATCTGCAAATTTGATCAGCGTGCCCTCTATTCCTTCATCCAAGTCACTAATGAAGATATTGAACAGCACTGGGCCCAGGACAGAACCCTGTGGCATCCCGCTAGTCACTTCTTTCCAGGATGAGAATCTGCCATTGGTGACCACCCTTTGAGTAAGGTCAGTCAACCAGTTACAAATCCACCTGACAGTAGCCCTGTCCAGCCCACATCTTACTAGCTTCTTTGCAAGAATGTCATGGGAAACTTTGTCAAAGGCCTTACTGAAATCAAGATATACTACATCCACAGCATTCCCTTCATCTATCAAGCAAGTAACTCTATCATAAAAAGATATAAGATTAGTCTGGCATGACTTATTTTTGAGAAATCCATGTTGACTTTTCGTAATTACGGCATTGTTTTCTAAGTGATTAGAAACTGACTGTTTGATGATCTGCTCCAGGATCTTTCCAGGTACTGATGTCAGGCTGACTGGGCGATTGTTATTTGGGTCCTCTTTTTCCCTTCTTGAAGATGGGGACAACATTTGCCCTCCTCCAGTCTGCCGGAACTTCTCCTGTCCGCCAAGAGTTTTCAAAGAATATAGCAAGAGGTTCCGCAATGACCTCTGCTAGTTCTTTCAAAATCCTAGGATGCAATTCATTTGGCCCTGGAGATTTGAATTCATCCAGAGTAGCCAGGTATTCCTGTACTACCTCTCTACCTATTCTGTGCTGCATTTCCCCCACTTCCTCACCTGCTCCCCAACTGTCAGGCTGAGTGTTTTTATCCTTTTGGGAAAAAACTGAGGCGAAGAAGGTGTTGAGGAGTTCTGCCTTTTCTCTTCGTCCTATTATTAATTCACCATCTTCCCTGCGCAGTGACCCTATCATCTCCTTCTTTTTCCTTTTGCTGCGGACATATTTAAAAAAGCTCTTTTTATTGTTTTTAATGTCTCTGGCCAGCCTAAGTTCGTTCTGTGCTTTAGCCTGTCTGACCTTCTCCCTACATCTCCTGGCTACTTGCTTATAATCTTCTTTGGTGATTTCCCCCTTCTTCCATTTCCTGTACATGTTTTTCTTAACACTTAGCTCAGCTGAGAGTTCTTTAGTCAACCATTCCGGTTTCTTTAGATGCCTTCCATTTTTCCTCCTTAATGGCACAGTTTTAGCCTGTGCCTTCAGTATCTCCCTTTTTAAAGAACTCCCATGCATCCTGAACTCCTTTCTCATTGACTATTCTTGACCACGGGATTTCAGCCAGCAGCTCCTTCAGTTTACAGAAGTCTGCTTTTTTAAAATCTAAGACGAGTGCCTGGCTACACTTGTCTTCTCCTCCCCACTGAATGCCAAATTCTAATAGGGCATGGTCACTCTCTCCTAAAGATCCAACCAGTTCTACGTCATTAACAAGGTCTTCCCTGTTGGTCAGGATCAGATCCAGAATATTTGATCCCCTCGTCGCCTCTTCCACCTTCTGGACCATGAAATTGTCTGCAAAACAAGCAAGAAACTTGCTGGACCTTGCCGTCTTTGCAGAGTTTGACTGCCAACATATACCCTGGTAGTTGAAATCTCCCATTATTACTGTATCTCTCCTTTTTGAATGTGCAGTCATTTGGTCTATGAAAGCGCCATCGAGGTCCTCAGTCTGGCTTGGAGGTCTGCAGTAAACCCCCACTATAATATCCCTATTGTTTCTCGCTCCCTTAATTCTTACCCAGATGCTCTCGACCTGGCTTCCGGTGTTCAAGTCATGGATCTCTTCACAGGTGAAAACATCCTTGACATATAAGGCTACTCCTCCTCCTTTCTTATTTGGTCTATTTCTACAAAATAGGCTATACCCCTTTATTTCTACATTCCAATCGTGAGACTCATCCCACCAGGTCTCAGTGATGCCTATCAAATCGTATTTATTTTGTTGTACTAGGAGTTCAAATTCATCTTGTTTCCCATACTCCATGCATTAGTGTAGAGACACTTAAGTCCACGTGCCCTTCCTGCAAGTCCCATAGCATTGTTTCCATGCCTCCCACGATTGGATGCTATTTCTACTTGGCCAATATCATTTGGGCCTTTTCCCCCTGCACTTGCTGAGTCCTTGTCCTGAGTAAGGTTGTTTCCCTTCCCAGCTGTACTTAGTTTAAAGACCTCCTAATCCTCCTTGTTAGATGGTTTGCAAAAACATTCCTGCCAAGTTTCGTGAGGTGCAGCCCATCCCTTGCCAGAAGCCCATGTTCCTGGAATTTCAAGCCATGATCCAAAAAGCCAAACTGTTGCCGGTGGCAAAATGTGTGGAGCCAGTTGTTGACCTCTACTATTGTCCTTTCCCTTCGTGCACCATATCCTTGAACAGGGAGGATTGATGAAATGACCACTTGCGCACCAAGGTCCTTAAGCTTTCTCCCCATAAGCTCGTAGTCCTTTGTGATGTGGTGAAAGCTGCGCCTCACCGTGTCGTTGGTTCCAATGTGAACCAAAATGAGGGGCTTACGATCAATGGGCTTGACCAGCCTGGCTAGCCTCTCTGTTAGGTGGTTTATCTTGGCCCCAGGAAGACAGCAGACCTCTCGATTGAGCTTGTCTGGTTTGCAAACTGCCGGTTCGGTTCCTCTGAGCAAGGAGTCCCCAACCACCAGAACTCGCCTCCTCTGAGGCCTGTCCGGGGTTCTTCGACAAGCAGATTCTTCCAGGATTGCCTGGGCATTGTGTTGAGGCTGGGAGTGCTGGTCTTCCCGATGTTGGATGCTGTCCTGTTGATGTTCAAGTTCCTGTTGCCGAAGTTGGATTCCTTCTTGCTGATGTTCTGTTCCCTCCTTCTGGTGTTCCTCATCTTTCATAGCACCAAGAACGTTGAAGCGATTCTGTAGTTTGAGAGTCTCTGTTTCCTTCCTGGCCCTTCTACTTCTGCGTGTGACATTCCTCCAAGCATCGCTTTCCTGGCTCACGGAACTGATTTCCTCATCTGGCAGCTCCTCCGCATATCCGGTCTTCAGGAAGGTCCTCTTTGCCCTATCCAAGAACTCCTCACCTTCCCTAATAAGACGAAGATTAGAAACCTGTGACTCCAGCTGCCGAACCTTGTTCTCCAAGGTCACCAGCTTGCACTTGCTGCAGGTGTACCCGACAACATCTTGTGGCAAGAAAAGGAACATGCCACAAGTGCTACAGGTGACAGCAGCAGCTCCCTCATGTTCCATACTTGGTAATACAGAGAATAGTTGTTAAAAAAAACCCTGGGCCTTCTTTCTCAAATTGAGCTGTATAAGCTATGTCTGCTCAGCTAACTGCCAAGCTCTGTTGAACTCTTATTAAATTTGTTCAGTCACTATAAGGATTAGTTGTTCCTAAACTTGAATGGTTGAACTTGAAGGAGAGAAGAAGATCTTGTGCTTCTTCTTCTTCTTCTTGTGCTTCTTGGTCAAAGTATGCAAGACAGACCTTCCTGGCCTAAGGGGAACCCACCTCCTCTTTCCTGATACACCCTGTTGAGGTTTTGCAGAACCTTAAGCCTCTTGGCAGTGTTCATGTCTAGGCCTTGACATGATTTCCCTTCAGTCTTCCTGCTCCATTTGTATCTGCCTCAATGTTGAGGCATGTTGAGGTGGAACTGTGGCAGGCAAGAAAGTTGGGGCTGAAGGTAGATAGTTTCCTTGAGTCTCCCTTTCTCTTAATGGCTGAGAAGCCAATGTTGTGGCCAACAATGAAGCAGATGGCATCGAGGGTGCTCTCGGTGTCATCCGTTGCCTCGGATGAGCACATGTACTGAAGCAGTCTGCAATGGCCTTTTCTGAGCAGCCACATTAGAGGCACTAAGTACCTTTTCCAAGAGCAGGGCCTTGAGCAGACTCAAGCTGCTCTATTACACTTTGTTTGCAGAATGAAGAGTTGACAATGAGACCAAGATCCAATGTTGTGCCCTTCTCCCAAACAGACACTTGGAGTGTCCGTCCTTATCCGAGACCTTGCCTTTGCAAGAAGAACAACATTTAAAGATACTACTGAGGGCATAAAACTGGGAGACCTTAGCTATTCATCCATCAACCAAAAGAGGGTATCTTAACCAGTCTGACCCAATGAAATCACCAAGCCAAAACGCAAGAAACAAGCCGTATACCGTTAAGACAAGCCAAAGTAAGGCAATGAAGACAATGAAAGACAGTCTGGGAAGGCTCCAATGGTCCTGCTGCCATGGTGACAAAAAAGGAACTGAGGGTTTTAGCAGGAAGGTTGCTTTATAGCCTCTGGGAATTGGGGGGGTTCCCACCAAAATGCTTGTCATCAAGCTCTAGAGGGTTCCAAACAGCCACTGTGCAGGCACAGATGACCCATTTGTGTGACAGAGACCACAAAGGACGAAAATATTTATTATGTTCCTATGATCATAAAAACTTTAGAGAACGTGTCCATTGTGTGCTAGTCAGGGATTTATTGATTGATTGATTGATTGATTTATTGTACTAACAACAATGACCTAAATTCCACAGCCACAAATATCCTTTATATGAGAAAAATATTATTAGGGGCCCCAAAAAGGTTAGAAAGGAACATATTATCTCTCTCTTTTCAAGCACAGAAACACACTTGTCACACACAAAATCATCCCCCTTCTCCTCTCCATGTATTAATGGAGTAGATGATGATATCTGACAGAGAAAATATTGGGAAAAGGAATGTGTGCTATTTGCAAAACTTCTAGGCTTTGTAGGGCTTTAAACTTACATAAATGAAAATCATGTATTTAGGGTCCTACTAAGTGAGGAAAGCTGCCAGGGAGTAGTATCTGGAGCAGGAAAACAATAGATAGAGAAAAGAATCAGTAACCTATTTTTTCCATACTGTTAGTTCTCAATTCCTGATTGCCTCCACTAGGAGCAACTTTCTGAATTCCAAATCCATTGTGGGTTACCTTTACGGATATTTACGCATAGTGTGAGGCTAAGCTGTGGTCATTTTAGTCTGGTATCTGAGTATTCTGAGCTTCCTTCTAACAAACTCAGCAATGACCCAAAATGAAAAATAAGTAAGGACAGGAAAGAGTTTAGAAGATCAATATCAAGAGGGGTGTACTAACTTATTATAATGTGGGGGGAGGATTGCCCCATAAAAGATGTGATTATAAGAAAATATAACAATGAAGGAGGCTTACAGAAATGTGTCACTGATGGTCCTGAATGTATTTAGACACCCTTGAGGCTTAAAGTCTGAAACCATTTAGGATTTTGTACATTCCAATGAGGATACTATACTGATTCAGAATTGTGACCGAAATATTTAGAGACCTGAGCTCACACTCCAGTTTTACAAATCAGAACAAGTAGGTCAGGCTTAAAACTTCAAATATTTTCTACATGATAAAATAACTTTTCCCAACTGCTGAAAGAACAGCTGTCAGTTGTCCAACGCAGAGGTGAAACTGGGAAACACTGTCTACTTATACATGAACATATAGGACTACACTGTCTGAATAAAACAGTTTTGAACAAGGTACAATCAGAGTTGTAAGCAGTCCTCTGTATCATGAAATTCTGCAAGACTAATACAGCTGCATCATATATCATACATTCTCTGTTTAAAGCAATTTAGCAAAAGGGATCCCCACATCTCCCAACACAACCTGTTCTACCACTCAACAGATTTGAAGTTTCTCCTCACGATTATCTGGAATCTGCTTCCCTGTGATTCCCACCTTTTGGCTCCAGCATCTGGAGTTATACAGAACAAGTTGGTTGAACTATCTCTCGCACCAAATTTAGCCAATTATCCCTGCTGAAGAACTTTGCAACTAGCATAACTACTGTTATCCCTGGCATATAATGAGCATGGAAGAGTGAATGAATGAAGGTTTCTGAAATGAAGGTCAGTAAATTAAACTTACACAGTACATGTAAGCTACATTGGTTCCCAGATATTTTGCACCATAAAGCTTTCCATCCGGCCACTTCACTTGAACAACCTCTCCCTCTGCAGGTGGGCCCAGCTTCAGGCAGTCTCTGCTCTATTTAAAAACAAAACCAAATGAAAGTATCTTAGTCAGTAGGAGGAAATTCTCCGGAAATAGTTCTTCTGCTGCACATGTTGATTATGAGAAGGGATTCCTGGTACTTGCCTGGCAATTCACATTCTACATCTCTGTGAGAAAAAAACACGTATCCCAAATTCTCATTTCGAAGAGCACATGGGTAAAATTCAGAGATATAGACATGGTAGTCTGGAGCAGTACACAAAGAGATCTTGTAGCATCTTTGAGACTAACTGAGAGAAAGAAGTTGGTAGAAGAAAACGTAAGTCTACAATAGCTTATGCTACCAACTTCTCCCTCAGTCTAAAAGATGCTACAGGATCTCTGGACACATGGTAAGGTTAAGTTCCTAAAAGTGCTTCATGGAAATCCCCTGCCATATAATTTATCAATGCGTATTGTGTCACTTGTAAAGAACACAAAAAACACCTGTTTTCTCAGAAGTGAAGCTAGCACTGAGTCTTTTTCAAAAGATGCTCTCTTGAAATATATTTTGAAGTACTACCCTGTGTAGTGGAATGTTAATACAATAAAAGTATTTCAGCTTTCTCATAAGTAGTACTGAAAACTTGGTTCCCTGATGCCATGTAGATAATGATGACTCTTCAGACAGAGAGAGATATTCTCAAAATGTGCAAGGAGATGTGGTAACCTGGGAGCAATATTTTATTCTGTGGTTGAACAAATTATTTAATCTCTCTCTATAGTACATTTTTTAAAAGTTCATAATCATTTCATGAATGAGAGTCTTAACAAATCCCATTAACACTCTTTTAGGTCCCAAAGTAGCAGAGGTTAGAAGATGAATGCATTGCCTTGCAACATCTGCTGTGGAATAGGCCTGAAATAAAATACTGTTATGTAGTCTTTAGAGTCAATTAACACAGTACAGATGCCTCAACAGCTGATGTGATCCTTATTTCCAAAAGCCAAAACAAAGTTCTACCTCGGAATAGTTAGAAAATTGAGATGAAAAACAACAACAACAAATATAATATTTGTAAAATAGTAAAATACAAAAACAATAGGTAAAATATAGCCATTTAATAAGTATGCAGGTATTATTATGAAAAAACCCAAAGAGTGCTATGGGACCTCAAAGAGTGACAGATTTGATATGGCATAACTCTTTATTGGCTATAGTCAATTTCTGCTGATACATGAAGGGTTACCCAGACTTTGAGGTATACATACAGTACATGTGGTTGGTGATGAGACTGAGGTCAGGGGACATGCTTATTGTGGTACATAAACAATTAGGTGTGTAGTTGGTTATGAGTAGCGACATTCATATGAGAGATTTTACTACAGCCTTCTCAACTGCTAAGGAGGGTATGACAACATTTTTTCAATACACATAAGCTTCTTAAGGAGGTGCACATTCACCAACATAGGTATATGGTCTTCTATTTTTACCCTCAAAACAAACCAACTTTATGCCACTCTCATCTTCAAACAAATGGCAGAGTATAAACAGCTAAGCAGATCAACAAAGGAATGTGGCAAATCAAGCAAATCTACAAATCAACAAAGACATCGTGGCATGCAGTATTCTCTATTATATTGAGGTATTTAATAAAATATACAATTTAAGCCACTTTTAATTTAGTTGGGTAGCGAACTCAGCCATTAAACACGACAATACAACATAAGATCTCAATGTAGCATGTCTGTACTTAAATTAGTACACCAGAGTACTATTAGTAGAAATTCAAAATGATAACAAAAAGAACACCAAAAATATCAATGCCTGTTAGAAGGAAATAATAGCACAGATGTGTCCCTGCTTCAGTTTGTTGGCAACTGGTAAAAAATGTGAATGTTTTTTCCAGTTAAAACAAAGGAAACCATAGTCACTAACCCACTGTTTTCAGTAATAATCCTGTATTATTCTAATAGAGAGAAGACGTATGCCTACAATAGGGCAATGAAACAGAGAGGAATGAAATATTTACATTTAAGTGTTGTAGGATGACATACAAGTATTGCCAGAAAATGACATCAATCTCAATGGGGAAAATGCCACTTTATTCAAACTGCTGGGAAACAGCTTTCATAGAAACAGCATTTGTTAATCATTCTTAAAACTGCTTTAATCAGCCCAAATTCTGTGTGCTTATTAAAGCCTAGCTCCCTCTAGTGGGAGATTCAAGCAAGCCTTACAGTAAATGTATGACTTAAATAGGTAGCCAATAAGGACCCCAGGTGCCTGTGACAACAATGTTGTGTATATGGATGCAACCACAGGTTTCCTAGACTAATAATCTTCCCTGAGCAGCTGTACTTTCCATCCCACTGACACTACTGCATGTGCATGCAGTGAGGCTTCTTATATCAAGATGAAGAAAATCAATTCTCATCTTGATAAGATTAGAACTCTTTTTTTTGCAGATGATTGCTAAGCTCATTTCTACAAGCTGCTCTGCTACAGTGGGGCTTTGAAATAGATGAGAAGGTTGACATGATAGTTTGCAAGAGAGCTACCTAGAGTCTGCCATTCTGATAGAACTGAATCACAATTATATATTGTTGACTAGTAAGGAAACTGGGAGAAGGGTCTGAACCTCAACCTATTTCTCACATGCATCCAAACAATTTTGGTTGCAAAGAGAACAGGATTTCTTTTGCACTAGCAATTAGAGAGGAGGGGAGACAACTAGGGGAAAAAGATTTGTTTTTTCCTGCTCAGGTTATATGATAAAATGCTGCATTTAAGAAACAAACACTGTGTTTTCCCCCTCAGAAAACAACCCTGGAAAATCTGTGTGATCATTCAGTTCATAATCCTCCTCCACCAGAGCATTCTATTGGCCCCAATAGAATAACTTCCTGATTAATGAGGAATGGACTGCAGGCTCAGTACCTGATTATTGTATAATGCACCACCTCTTATATTCCTTCCTTGTTTCTGCAGTAGAATTACAAGTGATTTTTTACCACACTGCTGTGTAGAACTGTCTCTTTTCTCTTTTAACCTACCTGTCTTGGTTCCAGCTATCTCTTTTTTCCACAGTGGTTTCCTGTGGCCTGAGATGGAGATTAGAAAATCAGCAAGCACTCTTAGCTCTTCACATTCTTCATTCTCCCTTTAGTACAAAGTGTAGAACTATGCCTTAGTGTCTACTTTCTCTTTTGTGTCAAGTTGCTCTCAAGTTATACACTTCTCTCTTCTCATCTTACCTGGGCCCAGCCATTCTCTCAAAAATTATTCAGAAGTGGCCACTCTGAAAATATTGCCAGTCATACATGTTTCTTCCTACGTCATCCTCTAATTACCCGTGTCATTAGAGAATACATCAATTTCTTTTGAGCCTACAGATTGCTGCTCTACGTCCTGCTCTCCAGTAGTACAATATTTACAAAATTACTTGAGCATGTTGTTATGATTTTTTTTACATTAAATTGTCCAACTAAAGTAGAGGTACAGAACTATGGCCTATGGATGTTTATATCTTGTTAATACCCTGAGGCTTTTAGATTAGGAGGAGTGAAATTCACTGAAACCCATTGCCCAAACGCACCAAAATACAATGATTTGGCTTAATTCCCCCCAAATTCCCAATGAACAAAAAACAGCTGAAAATAAAGATAAGACAGATTCCCTATTTTGATCCTCCCCCCCTTTTTTTTTTGTCTGATTTCAGACACCTAGTGCAGCTTACTGTAAGAACAAAAATTGGCCCCAGTGCAGTTGCTACCTCTGAATTAAAGCTACAACACAACTTTTCCAAGCATCATGACCACCAAGGCTTGACAGTTTGGCTATCTTGAAACAGTTGCATAATCATACAGTTGCATAATTGCATATGCATCTCCCTGAAGTATCCTCACCTTAACAGAAAATTGAACCACTTCTAATTTTCACACATTCACAAAGTTTTGTGATGGAAGAAAGTAAGCAGTGGTATTCACCAATGTTCTGTGTTTAGCCACTGCTCTTAAGCTTATTTCATCTCTTCTGACTAAGGCCAAGTGTGACATCTAGTCATTCATGACTTGTGTCTGGAGTAAACAATGAGGAAGCCAAATTTGCAAATATCACATTATTCAGAATGATATATTTAGAAAATCCCATAGGATTTCCACAAATGGATGAAAAGGCAACAAAACGGGAAATGAATAGCACCAGGAAGGTCCATTGAACTCCTAGTTTGGACTGTGAATGTTGGGAACTTGTGATCATATAGGCAATCTCTGGAAAAAAATTCTTGCTTTTCTGCTCTCACACATTTACCTGGCCTGATGCTGGTATCAACAGCAGAAGTTTCCTTGAAAGTTGTTATATTCACAGAAAAGACTTTCATACATGGGGGAAATTACATATAACAGAACTGCCTGAGCTTTGGATGCTACTACAAAAATGTTCCAACAGGTACCAGAGCTGGAGACCCCTTCAGCAAGATCTTCTTTCTTCTACTGCTGTTGTTATCACCACTAAGAAGTGCATTAGATCAAATGGAGCAGTGGACACCTACAAGAGCATATGAGGATCTGGGAATGCTGAAGGAGCTTTGAAGAGAGTGTTATGGTTTTCCTATAATGACATATGCACTGAGGTCAAGATTGGGCTTGGAGTAGGCTATGATATTGATTCCTGGTTTCTTTCTTTTAATATAGCTCTGCTTGCAAAGCCCAATTCCAAATCAAAGTAAAGAAGCTTTGGAATTCAGCCATCTGTAGAAATATGTGATGCACACTTGAGCAAAGATCTCAAAGGGGAGCAGGATCTAAATCAGATGTTATATCCAGGAAAGTCATCTGGGTTGTGGTGGATAGGTTATTAACAACATCAACTTCAAGTATGAAAAATTAGGAATTGTTTGTAAGAGACTGAAAATGAAGCAGAGTAACTTGTTTAATACATAGCGCAGCCACAACTGAAAACCTGTATACTGTTCTACTTATTCCTTTTCAGAAAAGCTATCATGAAATTTGAAAAGGTACAGAAAGAAGAAACAAAAACAATTAAGGTGTTGAAGCACCTCCTCTACAAGGAAGAGCTAAGCATTTGGAGCTATCAGAAAAAGAATAAAGTGGGATACTTTGGAGCTTTATGAACTCCATGAAAAGAGAGGAAAATGTCTTCTCTGCTTCTCATAATTCTAGAACTTGAGGTCATCTGGTGAAATCGACTGGAATGGCAGCCAAAAATAAAGTAATTATTTCAGTAATGTATAATGTATAGAATTTGTTGCCAGAGGACATAGTGATGGTCATGAGTTTGGATAGTTTTAAAAGAGAATGTGATATAGTTGTGGAAGATCCCAAACTCTACCAAGATGCCCAAGATGCAATCTTACACACATTTATTTTAAAGTAAGTCTCACTGAAGCTCCATCTCCAGAGGCAATGTGCCTCTGAATACCAGATGTGGGAACCAATGGCAAAGGACATTTAGTGGCATACAGAGCATGCGTATACCACTTCATATATGCAGTCTGACCCAGGCACAACCAATAAGGGAGTGCATGTAGGTACATGGCTGCCTGAATGGCTCTTCCACTCACCAGCTGAAAGTGCATGTTGTGCTCCAACCTCAGAAACTAGAATATGTTTTGAAGCTACTGCTGCTTTGTGCATACATGCAAGGCTAGAATGGAGAGAGAATGTGAATGGGTGTGCACACAAAGTTTGTTTGCTTACTCTCTCGCTCATGGGCACATACACACAAAGCCGTGCTGTCTCAGCAATTCTAATTAAGGAGTACTGGGGCAAAGTGAAAATTCTGCTCTCTTTTCTTTCTTTTTTTCTTCCTTAAATTCTCAAAACACCTGTAACTTATCCCTTTCCTTTCATTCCCAAAACTCTGTTTTGGAACACAATCTAGAATCTGAAAGTAGCATCTTTTGGAGACTTGGCAACCTCTTTAAATTTATTTAGGACTGAGTACTGTCTGCTGATGAAAACTTTACCCAAAAGGAAGCTAATTGCCCACAGACAGTTTTGCACAGCTCAATGATATGCATCTTAACACATTAAGACAGTCCCATTGTTGATTACTATCAGATTCATGTGCATTGGAATTTGCAACTTTTAAAATCCCAAATAAAAAGAGCCAGGTCTTGTAATATGGAAGCTAGATCTCCACCAAATCAAATCAGACCAACATTAGTTAAGAAGTCAAGAAAGTGATACATATCCATACCCTTCAGCACATTCAGGAAGTGAAAGAGGGTCCCCAGTGGGAGAGGGGAATTTATCTGTGAAAATTAAATTAGTTTAAAGGTTTTATCTTTAGATTATCACAATGCCATCACTATTCAAAGGGTAGCAAAGTATTATTCTATTATTATTTTTGTTGATGATGATGATGATGATATGATGATGATGATAGCTAAATTCTTCTTATTCAGATTATTAGTATAAATTTAACAACTGAGCCAATGTTTCCTACCTCCCACAGTCAACAGTGGGGTGGGGATGTTTCCTTTTAACATTCTGACTTCGAAAACATAGGGAAACTAATTGTTAATAACAGCAAGAAAGTAACCAGCTGGCAGAGTGGGAGTGGCCTGGCATCTAGTAAACGAATGGCCGTTGATGCTCAATATTCACATTTCTGAAACACGTATGAGATTACAGTAACCTGCTGCTCTTTAAGGGACAGTAACTGACAGGTGGATTCTCCACTGCCAGGGATGTTAAAAAATGATTTGCCCCAGATGTCAAATATAGTAGATATACCACTGCTGTAATTAACTTAATGTTTTGTTTCCGAGATTCCAGAGATATCTGGCTGACTCCTTTCAGAAATAAAATAGTAGACAATACCTTTGATCAGATGTGTTAAGGCAGTTTATATGTTCTGCAGTTATTTTTGGTCCTCTATAGATTTGGGGTTTAAAATATATAAATATTTTTTTTAAGATAGCATTTCTGAATGCTGACTTCTAGATAATCTTCTTGACTTCTGATTATTTTCTATTTTAACAAACACATATGCACACAATATTTATTGATCTCAACTGAATTTAGTCCAAAATATCACAACACTCTTGTCAATATTTCAGATACTACTTGTTTTGTAACAAGAAGAGGTGACTCAGTTCCCTGTACACTTCTTGCACCTAATCTGCATGTAAAACCTACTTTATTTAGAATATGTATTTAGATTTAAGGAGAAGCAGCCTCCCTCAAGCTTTTCATACCACAGTGATGTTTTTCAGGCTAAAAATCATTTATTTTCATGCTCTGTGCCCTTTAAGAAACTAGAGAAATGCTGATACTAGTGAGGCTTTCAAGCAACATTCCTCTTTTACTATAACTTTAGTATCCTTGACAGAAAACCTTTTCCATCCTGAGCAACATTCAGAAGGCAACATTCAGAATTTTAATTCCAGATAGCATTTTTCCCCAAAATAGTTAAAAGTTATCGGAAGTCTAGAATTGTTTTCTTCAAGATCTTTTGAGATTGTTTTTCAACAGAAAATGCTTGCCCCCCAAAAAACCCCAAAACAAAAAAAGCCTCCAAACAAGCTGTTTAAAAGTCAAAACATGGAAGCCACTATCCCAGGACGTAACAGCTTCTTTACTTCAATGCACACAACTCCAGTTGTCTTGCCTCTGGTTAAATAATTCTGAGAAGTATTACTTTCCCTATTTTTTGATATAAAAATGTAATTGCATGAAAAAAACCTAAGCTCTTAGCAAGTTGCTTCCGTAATGGGCTACTCAAACTAGTAATAGAAATAGTCTGATGATAGTTTTGACAAGAGTTTATTATAAGGAAGAGATGCAAGAGAAGGAGGAGGGAACTGTCACAAACATTCAGCTCATGCGATTTAAAATCTAAAGGGAAAGAAGGGCTCCTGTAGCAAAACTGTAAAGGTGACTGAACTGGGGCTCCCTGAGGTAGGAAGAGGATCCCTCAGGATTGTACTAAAATGTCAGCAAGTCCATACAGTTAATGCACTAAATGCAAGCTGTCCATTCAGCTTAAGCTAGTTTGCTGTGCATTAGCTTGAAATTTGGGTGCGAGTGATTAAGCTTCATAGTTATGCTTACAAAGTGATAGGTTCCATAAAGAATATGACCACTGTAATTAGCATTAATAACTCAGCAATGGGCAAACGTATCATAGAAACATTTAGGGTGGAAGAAATGAGAGCAACAAACGTAATTTATCTACTTATATCACAAAATGTGAACATATAAGAACAGACCACGTGTAGCCTGGGAAAACTGGCCATATATGGCTGTGATTCAAATTGTGCAAATGGATGAGACTATTTTGAAACATCTTCTTGAATGGTGGGTCAGTAGGACTGCTGTCTGTAGGAGAACTGAGGAGAGGGGAGCTGCCTTTTGACCCAAAAGACTTTCTGAAAATGTCCTAGAATATATTTTGGGGCCCTTCAGGAAACTAAACTAGAACTTCTTTCTCTAATCTACTTGCAGAACCAAAGGTTGTTGATGAACTCATTATTAATTCACTAAATTTTCTAGTAATTTCACCTATTTAGACATTTCAGTTAACATTGATGTTAAGAATCGGGTTGTTAGAACTCATTAAAGTGGATGCCTCTCGCTGTTACATTCAGCAAAACAGGAAGGCCTGCCACTTCAGGAGAACAAATACTATGGAGGAAGTGGATCTGTTGTTATGCAGACTAATTTGTTTTATTTCTTTGAGAAGTCAACAGGAAGAGCAGAGAGAGCACTTTCTGTAACCCAAGTCAGATAGTTGGGCTTATGGATCAGAAGCACATTTGGCAAAGAAGAGTGTAGTTTCCTCTGAGAAAAAATTCAGGTTGGAGGAAGGTAGCTTTAAAACAGCAAAATTTGAAAGAACTGAACTTCTAATTTTAACCACTTGCCACTTAAAGTTTTTTTAAACAAATAAACAAAAAAAAACCAATAGGGACAAAAAATATCAGTTTTGCAATTGGGGTCTTTTTTTTCTTTTTTTTTTGGCCTAATCAATACCATGTATTCGGGGAAAATGTGTTCATTGCTGTTTTTGGCAAACCATGATGCACTGAAGCAGAAATGATGTGCTCTGGCAGTTAGTAAGTATGCCTTCAAGTCCCTTCCAACTTATGGCAATGCTAGGGCAACCTGATCATGGGATTTCTTTGGCAAGATCTATTCAGAGGGGGTTTGCTATTGCTTTCCTTTGAGACTGAGTGAATGTGACATGCCCAAGGTCACACACTGGGCTCCCATAGCTGAGCAGGGATTTGAAACCTGGGCCACTTCCACACTAGACTGTCATAGTGCTATTATTCTACTTTCAACATCCTATGGAATCCTGGTGTGTGCACACCCCAGGATTCCATAGGATGTTGAAAGTGGAATAATAGCACTATAACAGTCTAGCGTGGAAATGGCCTTGGTCTCCTAGAGTCTCAGTCCTAGTCTAATACTGGAACCACTACACCTGTCTGGGTCCCTGATTCTATCCCACCATATACAGGGATTCTCACTGAGATAGTAATATATCATAGAACCATCTGACAATAGTTTTATGTCTTAGTGCATGTGGGTTGAAGATATGAAGATCTTGAAATGAAATCATGGAAAATCAGGGTTGTTCTTTTTTTAAAAGGACACATGGCAAACTGCACAGAAGATACAGGTCTCTCCCCCAACAAACACAATTTTTTTTATTTTTCCCCAGAAGAATTATACTCAGCATAGCCTAATCAGCAGATTACTTGAGTTAACCTCTTCTAACAATTGTTTGTATGTTTCTGTTGGCATCATATCAATCAATTTTTTTGCTACAAGAATTGTAACACTTGCATGATAGAACTGGAAGAAAACGGAAAATCTTGTTCTGAAGTCATGTTTCCTTATCATTTCAAACAGAGGGTGCAAAATATTTTTCATAGGCAAATAATGGGAAGGAATAAATTAAATAAGCTATTTAATAACTCCCTACAATGTGTCTATATTCTTTTTATTTCAGTCTTCTGATAGTTGATACATTTTTCTTTCATTCTATAAAAAAACTGGAACTATATTTTACCCCTATTTTAACAGTATCTCCTTTTTCTGAAAATCAAAAGCAGCCTAAGTCATCCAGATATTCAATGAGTAGCCTGCCCTATGGGTGGGTATATTGGCTCACAGGAGTCTTTGTTTAATTCATCTATTCATCATACAGTTCTCTCATGAAATACCAAATTAGCCCTGGCACAGTTTGTGAATTACTGCTGTAAAGTATATATTCACAAACATTTTAGAAGAACAGCCATAGGACACTAATGCACATGTTCTGTTCTGAATCTATGGGAAATTTGGGGGAACTTTTATTTTTAAATAGCATCTCAAATAGCCATGTTATTATATTGACACTTTTTGTTCAAATGTACGATCACGAAAATGTGCCCAATTCCATTACAAAAAAAGCCAAAGATGGTAATTTTGATATTTTGCGAAATGTAGGTGTATTTGGAAAAGCAGTAGTAGTCTATAGAAAACTTCTGTGTGATGTATTTTTGCTGTCACATTTCTAAATGGCCCTCTTCCTTTTTTCATGGCTGGTGATGAATTTAAAGCACTGAATGATGGGGCTTAATCGCTACTATTCTCATCTTACTGAAGGCTCTCTCAGGTCCTCTGCTGAAAGGATGTAGTTACATTAGTGTCAGCATAATTCCGTTTTTGGGCTTTATATATCAATGCTTTTTTTTTCTTTCAAAAGGGGGCCTTATATTTCTGTTCCTATTTGTGCTTCTTTCAATGAGAAAGCATCCACTTTGGAAAGCAAATAAGTAAACAAAATCAATCAGTAGCTGTGCCAGATTTGCTCAGATTGACAGACGGAATCACACAGCAATGCATCTTTTATTACTGCTCATGACCACTGCAGCTTACAGGCTTTTATCTGAGGAGTGCCATATCTTCTGTAAATTATACCAATGGATAGAAATGTGTTGGATACAGAAATATGTACACAGAACAAGAACACATGCTCATTGCAAACACATTTGAAATAAGTCATGTGGGAATTCTAAAAATGTAGCATAGGACAGAAATGTAAGCATCTGTAAAACTAGAGACAATCAGTTAGTCATCGCAAAATTAATTCTGACTTCATTCATATCACACTGTGAGGTTCCCCCCACCCACAAAAATTTGTATTTCCAATGTACAGTTTTGTGCACATTTCTACTATTTATGCACTTCCCTTTCACTGACTAGAGTGTTTCAAAGCTACACATTTTCTATACAAACACATTTCTGTTGTGATGGAAGTCACTTTGGAAGATTGTAAATACAGAATTTACAATCAAAAACTGTGTGCTGGTTAAAAATTGTGTGGACCTATACAAATGTGTGACCCCAAAAAATATATCAACAAATATTCTTTCCCAAAGCAAAGCCAAATAAAACAGATGGATTTTCCAGAGCTTGCATAACATTCTGTGATGAAAAGATAAGAGAAAGCTATACTAGTTATGTTTTTTGCAGATGTAGGTCATTGCAAAACAAAACAAAACAAAACAAAACAAAACAAAACAACCTCTTTAAATTCTGCTGGCCAGTACACTAAAAGGTGAATGAATGAGAAGCGCTTCTACTTCTGATCTTTTTTTTTTTAATTGTAGCTAAGTTGACACAAGTAGGCTTTAAGACATTTAAACAGGTGGATGTGCTCCAGTGTTCTACCCCAAGACACATTGCACCAGCCCCCAAAAGTGTAGGAATGGGGAAATCAAAACTAGAACTGGCTGCAAGTCTCACTTGCAGTTTCATTTGGGGGAGGCCTGGGGAAAAAATATGGTACAGGGGAAAGGCTATGTCTTGCTTTAAGGCAAAATGGTCACTCCTGGGAAAGCACAAACAGACCCTTTCTGCCAATTTTTTGGAAGGGCTTGAGGTGTCCAGGAGGGGCCTGAGGGACACAAAAGCAGCCTTGGGATGTTGCATCTGCCCTGTAGACCACATTTTTCCCACTTTAGCATTAAAGGTTAAAGCCAGCACTTTAAACTGGGTTTGGAAACACAAATGATAATTAATGAAAATGATGCAATATAGGCAATGACATGAATTGATTGCCTAGACCTTACCAGCACTTAGGCTTCGTTCAGTCATAGCAACAGGTGAAATAGCTAAACTTTTCTTAAAGACAGATTCACAAAAAGCACATTAGAGCACTCCAGAATGGACTTCAATGATACACGAAGAAGTGAGGAAAGGCGAGATCTCTCCAGATAGACTGTCTTTTGCCATGAAACAGCACTCTTGGCTGCAAGACCTCCTGAGCTATCGTAGTTAACACAGAGTTCCAGAAAAAAAACATACACAAACACACCTGAAAACAATTGTAAACCTTCACCTCTGCCAGGGGGTGGTCAATTGCCTGCATATCCATCTTGTTTCCATTAAACCCTGGTTTGTTTGCCCTCACTCAAAACAAAAACTCATCTAAACAGTTGTTAAAGAACTCTATAACCTCCCTAGGAGAAGCAATTGGAAACAAGAGATAAATACAGGCATGTTTCAGTTAACAAAGCCCCTGACAAAAAAGTTCATTTTTACGAAGTCTTTTTATGCCTGCCCATTCCCCACTCTTCCTCCTTGTCCATTGTCTAGCTGGAAGGTTTTTTTTTTTAGCAGCATCAACATTTAAAAAATGGTGAAGGAGGGGTAGAGAAACATTAGACTGTTGCAGCAGCATATCTGCAGTAAACAATGCAGTGAAGTTTGAGCTGGGAAAGAGTGAGGTTCTAGTCTAGCCACTCCTACTGTAGTTATGTGTGCCTGGCTGTAAAAGACAAGTAAACAGCTGCCTTCAGATTTCTTCCTGAGCATGCATGAACAGAAAAACAGAGAAAAGGAGAGAGCAGACAAGCTTCCCTCACCAACTATCCCCAACAAATTGAAAAAGGACATATCTTTAAGTCTGGCCACCAAAATAGAAATCATAAGAAAAGCAGAGGCTCGTGAAAGGAAAAGTTATCCTTTGATGCATTTTGGAAGAAACCTTCAAATGGTCTCTAGAAAATGTTTGAAGTATTTTGTTATTTATGTGAGGCTTACTTGACCTGGTTGTTTCATTTCACATGTGTATACTGTTAACGTTGAATAAAAAGTTTGGTGAGGAGCATGTTGAGCTGCTTCTCTTTTTTGTAGTATAGGAATGCTTCTATTCCTTCCATGTTATTTCTGCCTCTGGTACCAAATTTTCTGTTAAAGAAGTCACGCCCAGGAACACATCTACTTTGTTAACTGAGGTATACCTGTGTGTATGTGACTTCTGTCTGCCAATGAGTGAAATAAGGATCATGGCTAAAGAATTATGGTACTAATTAAGTTAGTTTTGCTAATGTCAAAAATTTATATATTTAATGAAGAAGTCCTTTTGAAAAAGAGGAACTTTTGACAGTCCTGTGAAATATTACCACGATCTTTGGTTGTTTTGACAGATATAGGCAGCATCCCATTCCATGTAACTCCCATGGGAGTCTGGAGAAAGTATGTTGTGCATTAGTTATGAGTAGACAGCCAGGTTAGTAGACTGGCAGAGTGGGACAGAATCTATTTGAAGGTCACATGATAGGATTGCTTAATCTAAATAAATGCTGACCCTGTTTCTATGCTTATGTAATTTGTGAGCATTTGTGAGCATGGGCAGATCTCCCAAACCCATTCCCATATTGGAAAATAAGGCAGAGTAATCTGGTTACATACACAGGAAAGCTGCCATAATTCTTAACGTTCTGGTTCATCATGATCTGTGAACATGGCTGACGGCTCTCCTTTGCATCAGATAAGGGCTTTTGGCATCACTTGATCCTCTTGTTTTGTGATGCCTTTGGAAAAGCAAATCAAAATGGTACAACAAGGAGACTGCACATCATTGGCTCTAGATTTCAAACATTATTAGGAAAGATATCTAGATTGGCAGTCTATAGAAGTACAGACCAAATATAGGACATTTTTAATGACATTGATTTATATATGGCTTGTTCAACTGCTCAGATGTAATTCAGGGTTTTCTCTATATACTGTGGCCTTTTCTGCAGGACAGTGCTCTCATGTGTCCTCCCACTGTGGCCCTGGCAGCACTTCTGCCGGGATGGGAGCATATCCCCAGCATTCTTCTCCATGCGTGACCAGCTGCATGCAGAAGGGAGCACAAGGGGCATGCTTCTTCCTTCCAGACTGAAGCTGGCCTTCTTCTCATGTTGCAGGGGGTGAGGAAGCGCATAGATCGTGCTTACAGCCCTTCTGCATGGCCAGCTGAAATGGAAGGCTCAAAGAATCGAGGGTCATTGATGGACTTTTTCTTTCAATGATATACCCTGCAATCGCGGCTAGAGACACGAGAAGGACGGGTCCATGACAACGTCATGAGGAAGTGTTGTTGCGGTCCCATCCTCTCGCGTCCCCATGCCAGGATGCCGTCATCCTGTGGAAAGGGCCTATGATCTGAAAGACACAGTTATGTTTTCTAACTATGGCAATGGTATGAGTTATGATGCTAACTGTTGTATCCAGATTTTAGAAATGTGCCCTTATACATTGCTAATGTTAAAAGAATTTAACAATTTTAACAGAAAAGAAAGGTTGTATTTCACTGTTAGATAGTTGGCATGAGATAATAATCAGAATCCTGAAAGGAAGCATTCACAAATTAGCAACTTAAATATTTTATTTATCCAAATTAAATATTGCATTTAGCAAATAATAAGAGAATACTTAAGATACACACTGAGAACAAAGTTATGGCTTGTGTGCTTATGATGAAGAAATGAAGTTTGAATAGAAGGCTGCAATTTCCTTGAATCTCTTATTTCCCCCCTTTCAATCAACAAAATATGTACTAACATGAAATGGTGGCTTGCTTGCATAAATGCAAGTGTGAACTGAACTGAAATTGTGCCGTGGCTTGAACACGTAAAGCAAAAGCAGAAAGCTTTTGCTATCTTTGTGAGCTAACCAAACAGGGGAAACAGATTAGAAGAATAGCTTCTTCAATAGGCAGCAACATTGCCTTTGTAAAAAACCCTGATGAATAAGTCCTCCCAGTGGCACTAACACCTGATATGCACATTGCACGGATTAGGAAGGCAGTTCTTCTAAAAAAATCCCCCCAGTTACTGATGCTACAGGTATATTATCTAATGAAAACACACAAAGATTTCTCTAAGGAATCTGAAAGTTCTTTGGTGTATCCTTCAAACAATTATGTGTTGTTCCTCTATGGCCTGAGAATCACTGAGGCATATCCAGGCCTGATTACATTTCTTCTTAGCTCCAAATCAAACTACCCCACTTGGGTGGTAAGCGGTTTCTTCTCTCTTCCACAGTTCAAGCACTGATTCAGGTGCAAACAAATGAGCAGCTTCTAGTAAAGAATACTCTCCCATATGCCTAATATCGAAATTCTTTAAACAAGGCATCCTCAATCGTTAACGATGTGTTTTATAATATCCTAAACCAAAGAGGTAGCTTTTCAAAGGGTCATAGCAGGAATTTAGCTGCATGCCTTCATTTATCACCAGTGGGAGGTGAACAACTAAATCTCTCACATACTGCTTTGAAAATGTCCTACTCTTGAGTGTTATATTTCCAAAAAGGCATTAGACCTTTTATAAGTAAGGACTTAGCATGGGAAACAGGATAATCTCCACTAATAACATTTGAAGGGCAACTTTACTTCCTGGTAAAAAAAATGTAAAACAAGAGTAGAGATTAATATGCATATCTATTAGAGTTGTCAGACATCCTGTTTTTATATGGGAAGTCCTGTATTTAGGGGTCAAAAAAGCTGTCCTGTATTGTAGTCATATGGGATTCCCCAAATCCTATAACTGAAATGCGTTCTGAGCATGAAGAATGGATACCAGATGCACTCAGCATACAGATCCCCAGGATCTGGTAGACAGCAATGGCTGCACATTACATACCAGTGCAGGGGAGTCCATCTATGTGAGTGCAGCTGGCTGCTCCTTTTCCTCCTCACCAGCTCTTCATTACTTTGTGGACTGCTGGTCCGCATTCACAAAGTTTTATAGAGTTTGGGGGTTCACACAAGACTACAGATGTTGCAGGAGCCAAAAACATTTCTGAGAGCCACTTCTCTAGCGAAATGTGGACCTTGTATAGGCCTGCCTGATGTCTCACCAGCCAGTGTTGCACAGACTGGCAAAGTGGCAATAGGGTTTTAACTTGGAAAAAGCAGACAACTTCATTCTAAGGAGCAGAACCCGGAGAACAACAGTCTTGCGGCTGTGCACTTTAAAGATGCACCAGTTTCATAAAGCAGATCTACATTTAGCTAGGTTTATATTTACCTGGGGTAGATCATGAGTTGTTAGTATAGGCAAGGTTCAGTGAGGAGGAATAAAATAATGGAAAATACTTTAACAAACTTGATTAATGGCCACCTCCAAACTGTTGATCCTGTGCTGCTGCAAATTATGAATTTTGATTGTTCCTTTTCACTATTTTGAAAACTTGACAGCCCTAGTATAGGGCTGAATAGATGAAGGGAATGCTGTGGACATAGTATATCTTGATTTCAGTAAGGCCTTTGACAAAGTTCCCCATGACATTCTTGCAAAGAAGCTAGTAAGATGTGGACTGGACAGGGCTACTGTCAGGTGGATTTTGTAACTGGTTGACTGACCGTACCCAAAGGGTGGTCACCAATGGCAGATTCTCATCCTGGAGAGAAGCGACTAGTGGGGTGCCACAGGGTTCTGTCCTGGGCCCGGTGCTGTTCAATATCTTCATTAATGACTTGGATGAAGGAATAGAGAGCACGCTGATCAAATCTGCAGATGACACCAAATTGGAAGGGGTTGCTAATACGCCTGATGACAGGATCAAAATTCAAAAGGACCTGGACAGATTGGAGAGCTGGGCCAAGGCTAACAAAATGAACTTCAACAGAGAGAAATGTAAGGTCCTACACTTGGGCAGAAAAAATGGTATGCAGAAATATAGGATGGGGGACACGTGGCTGGCTAACAGTATGTGTGAAAGGGATCTAGGAGTCTTCATAGACCACAAGCTGAACATGAGTCAGCAGTGTGATGCGGCAGCCAAGAAGGCCAACGCAATTCTTGGTTGCATCAATAGGAGTATGGTGTCTAGATCGAGGGAGGTATTGGTACCACTTTATTCTGCATTGGTTAGACCTCATCTTGAATACTGTGTCCAGTTCTGGGCACCCCAATTCAAGAAGGATATGGATAAGCTGGAGCAGGTCCAGAGGAGGGCAACCAAAATGGTGAGGGGTCTGGAAGCCATGCCCTATGAGGACAGACTTAGAGAGCTGGGTATGTTTAGTCTGCAGAAGAGAAGGTTGAGAGGGGACATAATAGCCATGTTTAAATATTTGAAGGGATGTCATGTCGAGGAGGGAGTGGGCTTGTTTTCTCCTGCTCTTGAGACCAGGACAAGGAGCAACGGATGCAAGCTGCAGGAGGGAGATTCCGCCTGAACCTCAGGAGGAATTTCCTGACAGTCAGGGCTGTCCGGCAGTGGAATGTGCTGCCACAGAATGTGGTGGAGTCTCCTTCTTTGGAGGTTTTTAAGCGGAGGCTGGATGGCCACTTGTCGGGAGTGCTTTGAGGGTTTTCCTGCATGGCAGGGGGTTGGACTGGATGGCCCTTGTGGTCTCTTCCAACTCTACATTTCTATGATTCTATGATTCTATCTCTTTCCTAGTATGGGAGAAAGAAGATGTACATTTGTGATTGCATATTCTCCGTGTGCACTGCTCTCTGCATAAGCCATTCCTTGCAACTTTGGCTTTGCAGTATACTGCCAGGTTGAAACCAGTAACATTGGTCAATCCTGCTCTTCTTCTTAAATGCATGTTGAGCTATTTTGCTGCCAATCCTACCAAGTGAACAAAATTCCACCTATTCAACACAAGAATCAAAACTTAAAAACACTGACCTCACTATTCCAAAAGCTATGCTAATCACTTTCCTCTTCCTTTGGATTTTAATATTCCTCAACACTAAATGGCTATCTTAGATAAAACAAAATCCACAAAAGAGTGATAACTTTATTGGCCAACGAAAATGCACAAAACAAAATGCATTTTGATTGGCCAATAATGGTATCATTCTTTTATGGATTTCAGCTTTTGTTTTGCTATCCTTGAATATGGTTCCTGTCTTTGATAGTCTTAGATACTTATTCAAAATGCAAAAGAAGCAATCCCATGAAAATCTGACATACGTATATTAGCAAAGAGGTGGGCAGAGAGAAAAAGGAGACAACAATTAGAGCTTTTCTGCACTACCCTGTTATAGTGCTATTATTCCACTTTCAACATCCTGTGGAATTCTGGGGTTTGCAGTTTACTGAGGCCAAAGAGCTCACAGGCTGAGAATACTAAACTGCAAACCCCAGGATTCCATAGAATGTTGAAAGTGGAATAATAACACTATAACAGTGTAGTGAGGAAAGGCCCTTGGTTGGTAGGCTCGGAGGAGATCTTCATTGGCTGTGCTCTCTGTCAGATGGTGAAGACTTCATAACCAAGTTTTAAAAAAAATACCAAAAAGAATGTGGTTTATATACTGTAACCAGACTTTATAAACTGTGAGATAATGTAAAATATATTACAAAGTACAAAAATGCTATCAAAATTCTATCAGCAATCGACAGGATTGAAATACTGTATCTCTGTGGCATCTACGTCCTGGCCCCCTAATAGTAGGTTCTCAGACTGATGTATAAATGTTCGAAGTCCACACACTTGCCTCCTTTTATGTTTTTAACTATCTGAAAAGTATAATGAGACAGCTTTACAATGTTTTTTTCCCCTAGGCAGGAGGGATGGACAGGGAGCCTGAGGAATAAATGTATTGCTGCCATATTGTAGTGATGTCTGACTGATGTAATGGAGCCTGAAAAATTTTGACAGGAAGCCCAATATCATCCCAGGATTGTGTACTCTTGGGAGCAGAAAAGTGCAAAGGGGCTGGTCACAAAATCAGAATGCAAACAGGTTCCATAACATGCATGGCAAGGGAGCATCATGCCTAGAATTTTAGAATAAATTGATAAAATGCTCTAGACGACTATAGGAACTGCTTATTAACTGCCTTAATACAATGCTATTTCAAGAGGACCAAAATACATGTTGCAAATGCTACAAACAATGCAGTGCTTTCCCTTCAAGGCACATCATTAGAAATGTAAACAAACTAAAAATCATACTATATTCATGCACCATTCTGCCTCTTACATATATGAACACAGATTTTTTTCAACGCATCAAGGAATTTTGTTATATCACCTCTCAGAGACACATTACAATATGTGGAATTCCCATTCTAATATCTTTTATTAAAAACATATTTCTTATTTAATTAAAAGGCTTTGTAAGATTAGTTTTGACTCATTTGGTGAAATAGTGGATACTAATTAGAACAAACAAGGTTGGGAAGCCCCTGAGAAAGTAATAATTCTCTGCAGGAAGAAATAACAAACATGAACAGAATATTAAGTTAATTATCCCTGCTGAAAGGTCAGAAGAAATAGTTCAATTTTACTTAACTTTTAAAGAAAAATTAAAAATCAGTTTCTTAAAACAAATACTTACCACAATGTCTTCAGGGAAGGTATCTCGGCTGAAAGACCCATCATCAAACATGACTTCATAGAACACTTGTGATGTGACTTCAATTACTTGGCAGTTGTAGTATCGTGTATTCCTGTGTTTTGCTATCACAGTTTGTCCAACTGAGACAGCTTTTTCTAAGGCCTTTGATTTCTTGAAAACAAATATTAAACAAACATAGTTACTTCAAATGCCATGCCTGTCATTCTGTGCTACTCCACCATGTTCCACACACGTAGGAAACATCTCTAGGTATGGGATCATTTACTTATTACTTCCTATCCTGCCTTTCTCTTGGCATGGGACTCATTTAATACTGTTAAGTCTTGCTTTGGCCAGAATCTTACTGGTTTTTGCCACCAGCAGTTGCACTATTTCCACGGTCAGGAAGGCAGACAACTCTGCTGGCTGTGAGCAGCCTGATTCTCTGATGCCTTACTTTTTTCATGGCTGATGTATCCATAGCCTTTTTCCTTCCACCGCCATTTGTTACACTCACATAGTTATGCCGCATAGCGTGCCCAGAGAATGCTGGGTTTAGACTGTTTTGTAAGATAGATGTCTGTTTAAATAGCACTTGGAGAAAGGCCTTCTTTGCTATAGCCAATGACATTAGAAATTAGATCAATTAGATCTTCCTCAGTGAAAGACTTATGCATGTTAACAGCTGAAATGCATATAATGTGATATAGTAATATTTGTATATCTTTATATGTTCTAATGATAACTAGTGAACAGATGGTCAATTTGGGAGGTATGATGGCAAGTGTACGTGGGGGTAAAGTTTGTCTTTAGAACAGTGCTGGGATACCAGAATCATTGGCTTCTGGTGCATTTCAATCTGGTAATGGTTTCTCCTCCCCAGCCCATCTCCTCCTCAGCCCTCATTTTGAAACTTTCTTCAGGAAAGAAATGTTTGTTATAGACATGTTTCTTGTTGGTTGCCTATGGAACACAATTTAAGCGCTAAATAGTCCCAAAATATCTGGTGGGTGGAGTGGGGATCAGCACCTTTTAAGAAACTAACACAGTTGCATGGCTCTATCATTCACTACCTTTCAATCCGCTCTATGTAGTCTTTTTTTCTTAATGTTATGTGATAGTCAGGAACTGGTTTCAGATAGCAGTATTGATGGTCAGAAAGCCTGGATTAATTGGCATCAGTCTAGTAACAACAGTCCTGGTGTTCTTGTTTGTTTGTTTTAAATCAAAATGGAACAAAATTAACATAGTATATAGAATCCTTACCACAGTTTGACTGATCTTGTGCCTGAAACATGTGATGTAGACAACATACGGCCAATCATCTGGCTCCATCAGTACTCCTGCAGCATGGGCACATGTAACATGGAAAGAAGCTGGGCAACGTCCGTAAGAACACTGGATGCAGGCACCAGACATTTTCTTAATTCTTTGTCGGCAGAAGATACATTTCTGTAGACACAAAGCAAATTTTGCAATGAACTTGATTTTGATTACCTACCCAGTAGATATTTCTGTTTTATCCTCTATGTCTAACACACGTTTTATATAAACTTCTTTCTCCCACTTAGTCTCAAAAGTGCCACAAGATTCTTTTGTATGCTGATACAGGCTAACACAGCTGTGTTTTGGAATACATGTCTAGTTTGACTATGTATATCTCTCACTAATGTTCCAGTATGTAACCTAGAGAAGGTTAAGCTTTAAGACATCAAGAACATTAGAAGAGTTGTATAAATTAATGCATAGTTCTGTGTTAGGGTCTGGTGGCGAATTCTGTACACTGAACCTATAAAAAGAGATCTGTTCTACACAGTAAGAGATTTCTGGGGGTTTAAAGCTGGTAGAGTAGTCTGTTGATACAGCACTGAGGGCCATGAATTTGAGAAGGATCAATGTAAACTCTCCACCAGTGTGAATATGTACAGAAAATAACAGTGTTATATTTTAGTCACATTCCTAGCTTTTACTCAATAGAAATAACTGATAAATGATATATTTTGATATTAACATGTGTTAAATATATTGTTAGTCCTTTTAAAATTCTTGTTATTTATTATTTTAAACTGATTTTAAAGCTGTCCTGAGATCTTTGGATACACAACTATATAAAGTTTCTGATTTCTCCAGAAATACTGGTCAGTATATTTTTGCAGGAACAATGACAACTGGTAAACCAGCCAAACTAGACAAAAGTTACTCTGAAACATGCTTTCATTTCATCATCTATAAGTAGATCTAATAACCAGCGATTGGGTAATGGTTTCATTGAAAAGCAACATACTTGAGTCAGATTTTTTTTTTTCACAACAAAACCCATGCAATCTTATGGCATTTTCCTAGGAATTATAGGAGGGGGGAGTATTTGTTTTGTTTTGTTTCTATTCTTTTGCTCCTCTCTGGATGTCCTTCCCAGTAGTGTTTGTTTGGTTGTATTTGGGAGGACGGTCATGGCAGTCAATAGTGTCAGAGACTAAAGTGCAAAGAGTAAAAATAGGAAGAGGAACAGGAACAGGATGCCAGGAGTATACTGCTTCAGATATGTGTGGATGCACAAGCTTCCCATGGTTTGCTTGGAAGCATCTTAATAGTCTCCCTGTATTTTGCATCCTTGAAAAAACAATGCATGATGTGCATGTCCAGGTCAAAGTTCATAGCAAAATGGCATTACCATCACTAACAGTGGGTCACACTTTGTAACAGCATTTCAAGTTCTTATTTGGAATCGTTGATGGAGGAAATGGCATGGGAGGGTATGGGTCTCATGAAAAATATCTGGGCTCTTCATGATTAAATTATTATGTTATGTTTAAGTTTGTGTTTATTTATGCTCTACTTTTTTCTTGGTAATGACTCAAAACAGCTCACAATAATTAAAAAATGTTAAAAATCATGGAATACAAAAGTTAAAACCCAAATTAAACAATCAAATAAGGATTTTAAAAAGTTACAATATGGTACATAATTAAAACCCAAACAATAAAACTCAAAATTATATATTTTTTAATATTCTACATCCTTTTTGGGTGTATTTATTTTTAACCTCATTCATTCTTTTTCAGTACATGAGTGAGAAATGGGGTTTTCAAAAATTCATACAGTGGCTTCCCTTCTCTCCAAAGCTTAAAACTGGGATGAAAATAACAATAAAAAGGATTTTTACTTTAATTCCATACAATTTTTAGCTTATAAGAAAGCATAAATTTAAATGGCCAATGTAGAATTAACATAAGTGTAACAGATCTCCCCTTTAGCCCTCTCTTTCCAGAATAATACTACTAGCATCTCTGTTTCAGATAGACAGAGTTTAGTTTTCTCATTGATTGGTTAGTAAAAAGAAGGTAAATAAATTATCATCAATTTACCAAATGATCTTTTCTGTTTATGGTACAGAACGGTTGGAAACATTTTGCTAAACTGGACATACATAAATTATGTCTGATTCACCATATCAAAAGAGGCAGCAGACTGTAAGAGCTTTCCAAGTTATATATCACTGTATTTATTTATTTAATATTCCACCTTTCTCCCAATACATAAGACAAGGCAGCTAACAGCAAAGATTAAAAACATACTATTGTAATTAAATCTTTTACATACAATTAACTTTCCTATTAAAAACAGCACTAATTTAAAACAGTTTAAAAACATTCAACCATTTTAAAACACGTTTTAAAAAATCAAACAGAAAATGCAGTTAGCACTTCAAACTGATATACATTTTCAGAAGACAATAAATTTCTCTATTTTCTGTTTGGCAAAACTAGCAAAACAAACAAACACTGATGCATTCTTGCAAACTGAATGTACTTTGGAAAGCTAGAATATCTCCATTGTTTACTGTGAATTTAAAAGATTAGCAGATTTGTTCATTATCAGAGAGATAAAGACACAGTATCTAATATTCCATATTACTGAATGTTTTCTAATTTATTTTTCTATTTATTTATCACAAAAATGTGCTAAATGATCAATAACTGCATGAGCAATGATTAACACAAGGCTCTCCAGATGTTCTACTTCCTGCAACATCTTGCAATCTCATTGAAGAGTGACCATAGAAGCACAGAAAGGTTGCTCAGAAAGCTGCTCTCTTTGCCTCTGAAACAAACATGTCTGTCTTTCAAAAGTATTTCACACTATTTTAGCATATTCTGAAACCAAATATAGAAATAGTTCACTTTCTATTTCTTTTGAGGCAGAGAGAGACAGAGAGAGAGAGAGAGAGAGAGAGAGAGAGAGAGCCAGCCAGCCAGAGACAGAGACAGAGGGAAAGACTAGAATGGGCAAGCCAAAGCAATATTGATGATTTGCATAAGAACTGTTGTACAACTTTATGTAAACAAATTGATGTTGCTTTTAAAGGGCAGGGAATTGTGTGGACAGAAAAAGGTTCTAAAAATGTCATGTTGGTTATCTCTCAACGACTTTGAAAAAAATGTGCTTCCACTGGACAATCTATTTAAGAAATTCCAGGAACATTATACTCTCTTCAAAACTTGAAGAGGGGTTATACAAGAAAAAATGGGGGGGGGGATAAGAGCGTCATGTATATTTCTAAACAGGCTACACCCGACATTGGCAGCAAAATGCAATGCCAGTTCTTAAAAGCGCAAAATGGAGGGTGGGACTGCAAAAAGGAGAAGCATGCAGATCACTGGCTGCACTTTGCCCATCCCTGACCTACCCAGATAATATGAATGCATTTTCAAGTGAAAAGTGTCCAGAAATGGGGGTGGTGGGAGCAACATCTTTGCTGGGGAACACGCTCCTCCCTCTGGAGCTGCCTCACCTCCTCACTTTCAGAGTGGTTGTAAATCATCTATGCTGCAAAAGCGTCTATGAAACACGCTTGGAGTTGCCTCATCAGCTTCATATGCTCCAAATATCCTGATCTGGCATGGATACTTCTGATTAGTCCTCTGTTGTTCCACTTTTTCGGCTGTTTTAAGAATGCCCCAGTTTCTCTCTCCTTCTCCCACTTTCCCCCTCTGTCCTCAGGTTAATTGCTGCAAACTGAGTTCTAAGTAGAAAAGTAGTTTGAAATCAATTAATTCAGAAAGTGGAAGCAGAAGTGGCAGAATCTTGTTCGCCCCAAGAGACTAACGCAAAAGCAAACTGCTACAGCCTCTCTTCGATTATGTTTTTTTCCTCATCAGTAACTTTTACCATTTTGACTATATTCTGATGTTGCATGGCCATATGGGTCCCAGCTTTCATTTGTGAAATGTTGGAGGGTATGCAGCATCCTCTATATTCCATAGGATTTTGAGGAGAAGGACCATCTCAATATAGCAGTAATAATGCAAGGACACACCTTTTCACTCCAGATACCTACTACAGAGACCAGTTGGATAGACCTCCTGCAACTCTAAAAGTCAAGCAGCAACTATTAAAGGTAGAATTGTGGTCCCATCTTTCACATCTGGACACCCCAATGTCTACACACAATAACGTGAAACTTCCATACCCTAGTATGCTTCATTGGCATTGTGTGAACCTCTATCTGTGCAACAATCTAATATCAAGAGACACTGTATAAGGCATGAGTCCATCCCTCTGTGCTATAGTGTGCTTGCATTTTTAACCAGGTACATGTGAAGATGTATCTGAAAACATCTAAAAAATGCGCAAGATAATAGATTCCCTCTCTATCTGCCTGCCTGGTGGCATTCTCCTTCAAACATACACTATTCAGTGAGGGAGACGAGTGAACCTAAAGGAGCAGGCAGAGGATATTGCTAGCAGCCATATTGCTAGCAGCCCAGACTTTTTGAAGTGTTCCCAGAAAAGTTTCTTTATAGAGCTCAGTTTCATTTCTATATTTACTACAAAACGTATGTGTATGTACTGTGCATAGAAACTGAAACATGCAGAGCAAGCAAGAGATTTAACTGTTTAATAGCAGACAGCAGTTTAAATCTGATTGACTGAGATGCAGCTCTGAAAGGATTAAGTTCTGAGCAATATCCTACAAGCAATTTACTTTACTGAGGAAAAATGCAAAGAATTCTTTATCACAAACTGGGTGCCTGCGTCTTAACCAATAAACCTTCCATCCTTCTGAGACTAGCTAGCCTGCCTGCTGATATCAATAAGCTAAAAGATAAATATTTTCTTTTCTCCCACAAACCTCAAAAGAGATAATTTAAATTAAAAACACACACATCCCTCCTCACCACCAGAGATGGAAACAGTCCTGAGACAGTCAGTCACATTTAAGGATTGAATGTTCAAATATTTAGAAACAGGAATCTTGTCAAGCTCTGACAGAGAATTCTGGAGGTGATACAAATATTCATATCAAAATTTCATCTACCTTGAGGCTGGCCTACTGGCATTTCAACAATGTTTTGCAGGATGTCTTCAAGGTATAAAACAGGAACAGACCAGAATCCCTTTGCTCTGGGCAAGAAAAGGCCATGGTCAATTATGTAGGTGAATGCTCTCTGCCTCTGGGTGAGAACATGTTGCACTTTTGAAGTACATGGGTAATGACAGGGGGCACCGCTATGAGTCTTATCAGCTGAAGTAGAGCTTCTGCAGGTGTAAATATTGTAAGTGTCCTTTGGGCAATGTGGCTTAGGAAGTCTGTGACACCAGGCAGGATCACCACATCATTTCTCAACATACCATAAGAAGTCAGGTGGTCTCTAGAAGTTTCAAAATATTTTTTTAAACCTATGCAAGGCTTACCTGAGCTGGTTGTGCCATTTCATATGTGCATACTATTAATTTTCAAAGAAATTTGCTGAAAACAGGTTCTTTTTTTTTTTTCTGGTATAGGAACCTATCCCTGTTCTTTCCATGTTATTTTTTTTTTAACTCCAGTAACAAATTTTCTGTTAAAGATGTAATGTACAGGACCACATTTACTTCACTAACTGATGTATACCTGCAATATCATCATACTCACTATTGAAATCCAGGTACAATATTTGTGAACAACCATGAACTTAACAAGGATAGATTTATGACTTTGGCAACAAAAACGAACAAACAAATATAAAAATAGATAGAAAAGTAAAAAATAGGTTTTTTTTCTGATTTGGAAGTACTATTTTGGGCCAACAGCAAAATGAGTGAAGATTCTATGTAACTCTAAATCTCTACATATCTACTGCTAAGCATTCAATAAGCAGCTATTTCTCTGTCTTATTCCACTGTCTGCAGAAAATAGCAGACTTAATTTATTGGGTTGTTGCATGGATTCCTGAGACAATACACAAGAAGTACTTTGAATGATGAAGAATAGGGATCATCATTAGTGAGCAAACAACTCCTTTTCTTAAAAGGGGCAGAGTATCCCCTTTCTCTCACATCTACGAAGAAGTCAGCACTTTTACATAAGGTTGCTTTCTTATTTATATATTTAGAAATACAGTTTGCTTGCTGTGGACTTCTGGCATGACCTCATTGAAGGCTTGGGTATCAGAAAGATGGGGTGCGGAACATATCATGCATTTCTTCATTTATCTTAACTGAGATAAGGGGTAGGGCTATAACTACCCCATGGGTAGCGCATAGTGGAGAAGGAAGAAGAAACTGAAGGGAATTAAATTTTGAAATAACAGGAATTACACCACAAATGTTTTGGATACTTAATCTACTATGTGGACTGCAGTTTCTTTTACTGCAACTCTGTGTATGCATACTCATAAATAATTCCTATTGAATATACTCACAAGTTAGCATTTAGGACTACACCCTTACAATACAAGTCTGAGCCTATCTGTGTCTACTCAGAGGTAAATTATTTTCCAAGACTAAAACATATTTCTAGGAAAGTGCATAGAGTACTGCAGCCTTGATCAATATATTCCTACATCAAAACTCTCCTCCTTGAAACAATAAAGCCAGAAGTAAAAAATATGTCTAATAATTTTGATGTTGTTTATTAAGAAGCGGCTATAGGTATTAGAATATGGATATATACAAGTTTTTAATAAATGTAAATAGCTTATCAAAAGGCCTTTAATAATCAGGAGGATTAAATTATTGAGAAAAAAAATTTCTTCACAAGATGACAAGGACGCTCATTACTTATAAAACACCCAGGACGGAATTTAAGAGGGTATCTTTCAAAGTTCTAATCTGAGATAGTCAATATAACCTGTGGTAGTGTTTCCATGGAAGAAATGGTTTAGTTGTGAGGATGGATTAGTGCTAACATCCTGAAAATATTTTTTGGAGGTGGCTTGATAGAAGATATGTACTGCTGAGCACAAAATATAGCAAAAGAGCAGAATTTTTCTGCAGATTAATAATGGTTTGTGTAGTTGTGGGCTTTCTTTCCATTTTCCCGAAGCGATATGACATGGGTCATTTGTTTCAGCAATCTTGGCTTTATTAAAACCGTTTCTTATCCTGCAAGCATCTTACACAGATCCAACATCCATCATATATTTCCTCTCACACTGTAGCATGCAGTCCTGTGGCTGACCAGAGATGGCGTTCTTCCACGAAATGGGCTCATATACTAAACAAATGTGGAAATGGAACCACTGTTCCCACCAGGTTTCACCAAAAGAGATTTCAAGGAGAAACTCTTTGTTTTGAGAACTTTAGGAAACAATGAAGAAATAGTTTCTATAAAAGAGTAAAAATTTCATCATGTTACTAAATCTGCCTGAGTGTGAATTGTGGAACTGGACCTTTGGACCATTTCAACTTAATAATATCTAATGAAATACAACATATAAATATGAGGGCTGATGAACTTACAGATAGGAGTTTCTACTAATAAGGGACTCTGTAAATACTGCAGAAGGATTACAAGAGGAAACAAAACATTTTCATTTCCTCTCCTTCTAGGGTGGCAAGAAGGAGAGAACAGTGCATCTTCCTCATGACGGCATTACATGGGCATCTAATATGAGGAAACATGCCTAGCTCTGTCATTAAGGAAATTAGATGATTACCTTAGGGAACTGTTTGCAGGTATCATAAAGGCCAGCAATTAGTTAGTTATTGAATTTAGTATTGTATTTTTACCGCTGGAGAGGAAGGGGTATATTTGTTGGGGAATTCATCAGGTGCAAGAACAATTTGGCTGGCCTCAAATACTATGCAATTTGACCTGAGGAGGTGAGGGGAAATATCATTTGCTGCTCCATTTCAGGCAGCAAAATGCTTAAAATTTGAAATGCATGTGGACTTCTTCTACCCATACTACCCAAGGAACATTTAAAGACCTTAAACAATTTACATTTTTGTTGCAGTGCTTCTTTACAATGTGCAAAGCCAGCAGAAGACAACTCATGGAAATGTATGTTAAAAAATGGGGTAACTCAATTATTGAATAAAATAAATTAAATAAATTAAACAAGCTTGAACACATTTTAGAGAGATTACAAAACAAATGAACTTACAAACAAGCATGGGACTTGTAGCGATTTTTATAGACATCATCATTTTGATTGGACACAGATACTTTTGTAAAAAGGTTAGTCTATGTGCACATAATGATGTATGTTTGTGTGTGTATATGCATGTCTATATATTGTGAGTATATATGGACATATAGGAGCAACAATATCAATTAGCACAGAGAAAATACAGAAGGAGGTTATATAAGGAGAAGAAGTTTAAGTGATAGGTAGTAAATCTGTTATTTTTCAAGAAGAAGTAAAGTTCTAACTAATGGAAGTAACGTATCATATATACACATGTTTTGTTTGGTTTTCTTTTCTTTTTGCTTTATAATAATGTAACTAATGCAATATCAGAAAGTATTCCTTTTTCTCTAATATTTAATGATTTTTACTAGAAGACATTAGCTGATCGAGAATAACTCTCTTCAAGTTTAATTTGTTCAAGTTCTTCTCAAAATTACTTTACTTTTTCAATAAAAAAATGTAAAAAAGGAAACGTATGTTACTAATTTTAAATACACATTTGTCAAATGAAATCAAATCTTATGAACTATCAAAAATCTAGGTGAAAATCAAAATGCCAGTGTGGTGTAGTGGTTTGGTTATTGGACTAGGACACTGGGATACCAGGATTTGAATCCTGGCCTAGCTGTGGAAACGCACTAGATGACCTTGGGCAAGTCAGATCCTCTCAGCCTCAAAAGAAGGCAAAGGCAAACCTGCCCCCGTGAATAAATTCTGCCAAGAAAATCCCATGGTAGGGTTGCCATAAATCAGAAATGACTTGAAGGCACACAACAGCAACAGGAAACAGTGTTCCATTATTTTCTGTTTGCTGGACTTTTGGAATATTTATTCAGCATAGCTCTCAAACATCATTCTTCCAAGCAGCACCAATGGATTCAGCTTTGTTGGCTGGATGGTCTGCTGCAAATGTTTGACAGGCTTGCCAGCTTTAAGACTATTCCCTACAGGTTCTCCTACCCTGAAGGTATTTGGAGCTAAAGCTCTGTATAATCTGAAGCTGGGAATGACAACTGAATAATGAGCTGAACTGTAAATAATCAGGCAAATGTCTGCATTGGAAGTGGCTTCTTACAAATCTTTCAGTGACCCCAGAAGGTGTGTTCTGGAATCACTGTAATGAACTACTAGAGAAAAAGCAGGAGGTGTGGGAAACACTTCTAAACTGAAAGAGTATTCTACTCTCTCTACTGCTGCTGTCAGTACCATTTTTAGTGCCAAGAACATGATTGACTGGACTGCTCCACGAGATATGTTAGGACTGTGTCAATTTGATTAGCTATGTGTACTTCTTCCCATGATGGACAGAATAAATATGCACTTCTGCAGATGTCAATGCCAGGAATGGTCATACAGGCTACAACCTGTGATTTATTCTGGCTCCACTGATACAGAATAAGCAACAACATTTGTTTGTATAGTATAATCATTGCTCAGGATTCCAGTTGGTATCACATTTTGCTTCTTATTCATTTTGTGCTCAGGTGCTGATATCTGAGACAGAGATTAAGGACATACAGAAGGATATAAATTGCACTTTTTCTCTTGGTGCTTTTAAAGGGAGAAAGCCATAAGTTCTTGACTCATTAGAGAAACTTGTCTTCCTTCACGCAGTCTCTTTTTTCTACTTGATCTTGTTCCACATTAGAGCTTCAAAGAGAAATCTGACTTTCATGTATACGTATATTTATGTTATATTTATAATGATTGTGTCACTATAACCCAAATCCTGAAGCCTCTGCACTGCAGTCCCATCTCTCCCAGAGTAAGGTTCTGCATAAATAATTCCCAAGCTGGCATCATCATCATCACCATGATGATGATGATGATGATGATGATACTATTATTATTTACCTGCCTCTCCCTAAGGCTCAAGGCTGGGTACAATGTAATTTAAAATACAATTGAAAATACACTGTAGATTAAAACCATTTAAAATACATCAGTTTTACTTGCAGAGTCAGCAATGAGATTCTGCTACCTAAACATGTGTACAAGCTAGTATGTCAGCATCCTGGATCTGCTCATAAGAGAAGAAAGGTAGCCTTTGTATGTTTTCTAGCAATCTAGCACAGCTATACAGCTCTTATATATGGTCATCCATAAATTGTAGCTACAAATCTGTAATCAGTACCTGGTTTACAAATGTGTTTCAAATATATTTTCCTTATAATTTAAATGTGTATTCTGTTGCTAAGGGAAACATACAAGTATTTCACGGCCACAGACAGCAATTAAGGCTATTATAATATGTACAATTACTCACAAGGGAAAGGTTGCTTCCTTCTAACAGATCTCTAAGTAACCTGTCTTTGATCTTCTAACTGCACATTAAAGAAGCTTCCAGTCAACATTTCTGAGTACCGTCTGAAACAAAATCTCCTCAGGATCTCTCATAGTATCAATACTGGAAAAGCAATTGCTGAACAACTTGAAGGCAACAATTCTCTATTTTACACAAAAAGCTAAGACACTTCCTCTTTAATGTGTCTAAACATCATCCAGATGAATAAAAAAATATTGGAATCAGTAACTTGTGTAGTATTTTCTGACCTCATGGAAATTCCAGTATTTTTCCAAGGACAAAAATGCCTCATGTCTACACAAGTGTTTGTGGCGTAGAATTAAGAGTATGCCACAGAACCAAAACACAGTGAGATAGAAAACATGAGGCAGAACATTTCTTATGAGTATTCAACAAACCACATTTTCTCCAAAACAATGTAAGCAACGTAATTTCAATGTTCAAAAAGTATTATCACTGTTATTTCCCAAACAAAAATGTATTGTGAATCCCAAAAATTAGGAAATACACATAAAGGAAAGCAGCTGGGATTTCTTATTGTCAAGAACATCTGGCATTTATAGTGTCATGAAGTAATTTTCTACCCCAACAACTAAGTATCAATTAATTAATTAATTAACTTTATATCCTGCTTTTCTCCTGGCATGGGCCTGAAGGCAGCTTGCAGCTTGAATCAAAGTAATCTCTACTGAGGGAACTGTCCCTCAATAAACAGACATTCTTTTCGACAGCCACTCTACAAACAGAGCCTGTTACCTGGATGCTGTGATAGTCTTGGAAGAACAGGTTGCTTACCTGTAACTGTGTTTCTTCAAGTGGTCAGCTGTGCCCTCACACAATGGGATCCTCATGCATGTGCAGCTGCAATTTCGGAAAGCTCCAGAGCTGAGCAGCTTGGCGGGAACCCCTCCCCCTATCCAGTGCTGACATGCTCAGTCCCACCAAGCTAGCGGCTCTTCCTCAGTTTTGAAGTCTGCCAGTGATGGGACCTGAAAGAGGGGAGGCTGGGCAGGTATGTGTGAGGGCACAGATGACCACTCGAAGAAACACAGTTACAGGTAAGCAACCTGTTCTTCTTCTTCGTGGTCTCTGTGCCTCACACAATGGGAGATTAAGTAGCTTACCGTTGCATGGTGGGTCAGGTCCTAGAGGATGGAGCACAACACTGCACGGCCAGAGCGAGCATCACGCCGGGCTCTATAGTCCAAGCGGTAGCGCCAGATGAATGTCGAGGGTTGTGTCCACACAGCCACTTGACAGAGTTTTTTCAGGTCAACTCCTCTGAGGAGAGCTGCTGAAGATGCCATGGCTCAAGTAGAGTGGGCATGTAGAGATGAGGGAGGTGGATGTTTCGCAAGCTCGTAACAAAGGCGAATCACTTCCACCACCCACTTGGAAAAACGCTGGGTAGAGACTTTGTGGCCTTTCTGTCTCCCACTGTAGCAAACAAAAAGGTGAGGAATGAGGCAAAAAGACGAGGTCCGTTGTATATAGAAGGCAAGCTCTCTGCAGATATCCAGTGAGTGGAGAGAGCGTTCAAGAGGTGTGGATGGGGCAAGATAGAAGGTTGGAAGGATGATATCCTGGTTCAAGTGAAATTCGGAGACCACCTTAGGGAGGAAGAAAAAGTCCGGATGGAGGACTACCTTATCGTTGTGGAATACCAGGAAAGGTTCATCCAAGTGCAGTGCAGTAAGTTCTCCTGCCCTCCTGGTGGACGTAATGGCCACAAGGAATGCTGTCTTCAAAGTAAGGAGGCAGTCATCCGATGAGGCGAGAGATTCGAACAGCTGGCACATGAGTTGGGAAAGGACCAACAATAATGACCGTGGAGGGAGTGGTGGAGAGGCAGGATAGAGGTGGTGAAGGCTTCTAAGGAACTAATTGATTAAAGGGTTCTTAAAGAGAGCCAAGAAGGGAGAGTTGCGTGGCTGGTAGGTGACAATAGTGGAGACATAAACCTTGAGAGAGGAGAAGGCTAGCCCTTGTTCCCTGAGAGATAGGAGGAAATGCAGAACAGTTGACAAGGAAGCAGGGGATGATTCCTCAGATACAGCATCTGCAAAGGCGGTAAACTTGCACCACTTGTATTCATAGGACCTGCATGTAAACTCCTTCCTAGAAGCCCTGAGGACTGCCAGGATGCTAGGGGAGTCTAGGGTGTTATCCTCCAGGCAGAGAGGTGGAGGGAGGTCTGGGTGAAGCACCCAACTGTCTGAGTGCATGGGAGAGACATTTGACAGCCCTGGGAGACAGTGAGGAGGTGGCCGAACCAATGCTGCCTCGGCCGGTAAGGGGCTATGAAGATGGCGTTTGCATGGTCCATAGCAATCTTGGCTACCACTCGGCCAAGAAGTGGAAGCGGAGGAAAAATGTAGAGGAGTCCCTTGTTCCAAGGGAACTGAAATGCTTCTCCAAGAGAGCGGGGTCCTATGCCAGCTCTGGAGCAGTAGCAGACACTTCTTGTTCTTGTGGGTGACAAACAGGTTGACAAGTGGAGTGCCCCAGTGGGATATGATCCAGTGAAAGGCCATGTTGGATAGGGACCACTCATGATGGCAAGCCGTGTCCCTCCCACACTAGCATTGTCTTGTCCCGCCAGGTGCACTGTGATTGGGTGGATCCTGACTGGGATGCACCAGTCCCAAATCTGTAGTGCAAGGTGGAGGAGCAGGGATGAGTGAGTGCCACCCTAACATTTATATAGCAGACAGCTGTAGTGTTGTTGGACAGCACCTGTACTGTTCGCCCAAGGAGGAGCTTCTGAAAGGCCCGGAGAGCTTTGAAGATTGCTAGAAGCTCCAGGGCACTGATGTGTAAATGTTTCTCCAGTCCGGTGCAGTGATCCTGGACTGAGAGTTGGTTGCAATGGGCTCCCTAGCCCAAGAGAAATGCATCAGTGGTGACAGTGATGGATGGACAGGGTTCAGTGAATGGCATTCCGGAGAGTAGATGATGGGGTGATAGCCTCCAACGGAGAGAGTTCTTGACAGGGCCAGGAATGTGAAACCTCCAACGCTGGTCATCGAGAAGGGGACTGAAGTGTCTGACAAACCAGTGTTGCAGAGGGTGGGCACGAAAATGAGAGAGATAAGTGACGGAGGTCACAGCCAGCATGTAACTGAGGAGCTGTTGGATTAGGTGAGCAGAGGTGGAGGGATTGTGAAGGGTCATTGAGACGCAACAGCAGAGGACCTTCATACGTTTTACCAGAAGGAATGCTGTTGCTGAAGTGGAGTCTAAGGTAACCCTGATAAACTCAAGGGTGTGAGCAGGTTCCAAGTGAGATTTCTTGGGATTGACCCTGAGGCTGAGATCAGACAGCAAAGAAAGGGTGAGATGAATGTCTTTGTGCAGTTTTTGTCTGTAGGACACCACCAAGATCCAATCGTCAAGATAGGAGTACACCATCACATGCTTCATATGGAGGAAAGACACCACAGTGGCCAGGCACTTGGTGAAAACCCTGGGAGCTATGGATAGGCTGAAGAGAAGTACCCTGTACTGGTACCATGTGTCTTTGACAGCAAAGCAGAGGTATTTCCTATGTTGTGGGCGAACAGCAATATGGAAGTATACGTCTTGTAGATCTATAGATGCAAACCAGTCCCATCACTTGAGGAGAGGGAGGATGGAGGCCAATGTTGAATCTTGAATTTTCAGGGTGGGATGAAGGAGTTGACTGCCGGAGGTCTAAAATAGGTCAGAGACTGCTGTCCCTCTTGGGAATGGTAAAGTATTGGAAAAAGAAACTGGTGTGCTTGGCAGAAGGGAGTAATTTCTCCACCGGCCCTTTCTGAAGGAGTGCATCTATCTCCTTGACGAGGATGGGATTGGAAGGTGTGGAATAGAAAATGCCAATGGGAGGAGTATTTGCAAGTTCGATGGTGTAACTGAGGTGGATGATCATTAGTACCCAGATGTCCAAAATGATGGTGCACCGGGTGTTGTAGTGGCGGGAAAGGTCCAGGGCCTTGGTAGAGAGGCAGCGCGAGAGATGAAAGATTAGCAGAGGTGGTGACCTGCGAAGGAAGTAAAAATCTAGATTTCGTAGTGGAAGAAGACTTCTTAGAAGAAGCTTGACACTGTCTGAAAGAGTGACGAGATGAAGAGGCTGGAGCAGATGATTGTTGTGAGGCCTGTGTGGAGACCTAGATGCATAAGAGTAAGAAGTGTGTCTCCATGATGAATGGAATGAGTGGAACCTTTTAGTTTGGGATGGAGGGTGAAGTCCCATCTTCTTTGCAGTGTGACAAGCCTTCATAAGAAGGTCCATGGCATCGTCCATAATAGCATGGAAGAGACCTTAGCCATCAAAGGGGAGGTCCTTGATTCTCTTACGGTTGTCCTCTATCAAGCTGGCAGAATGGAGCCATGCAAAGCGTTGGAGGGCAATCTTGCCTACCATGACCCGCACCCAGCCCTCCACGGCATGTCAGGAGGATTGGATCTGTTGATTGGTAAGGGTTACTGATTCATTGTAGAATTGGAGGGCCATGACCTGATGGTCATTGGGAAGGTGAGAGATCGGGGAAGCAGTCTATCCCAGATGTTGCACTGATACGCGGCCAGGCAGGCCTGAGTATTTGACACCCTGGCAATCAGTGAAGAAGCAGAGTAGAAGTGACGACTAAAAATGACAAGATGACATCCCTCGCCATCAGGAGGGGTCGTGTGCGCTTTTCTACCTACTTTAGTTTGAGAGGCCTCAACGATGATGGAATGAGAACGAAGGTGTTTAATAACTTCCTGCAGAGCTGGTAAGAAGGGAATCAGTGCCGTTCTGGAAGGGCAGGAATCAACATAATGAAACACTGGATCCTGGACGGTAGGAGGAGGTCTGGATAGATCACGGCCTAAAGCATTTGCCATCCTGATGAGGATATCAGAGAACTGTTTGACATCCTCAGGCGCTGTATCTGGTGTCAGTTCTCCAAAGGTAAGTGGAGGAAAGTTGTGTGATAGAGGAGTGGAATCAGAAGAGTCATCCTCAGAATCATAAGATCCGGAAGATGGAGAAGTTGGAGGTGGACGAGGTTCCTGAGTAGTTCGAGGCACAGATGATGGTGTCAGTACTGAGGCCGGTAATAAGGCCAGTAGTGAAGTTCGAACCGAAGAGATCAGGAGACGGCCAGTATCAGGGCCACTAGCGACTGCATCGGTACCGGCAAAGTCAAAGCGGGTGGAGACGCAAGAGGCGAGGGTTCTTCCGGTGGAGGCCAAGAGACCATGGCTGTCACAGGTTGGGGTGGAGAGATGGCGTGGGATTGATAAATGCGATCTCAAGACTTGCAGTGAGATCAAGGTGACGGCGAATGCTGGTAGTATCCAGAACGGGATCAAGAATGGGACTGAGAAGAGCGGTACTGAGATTGGTAGTAGTAGTGTGGCCGAGAGGGAGAGCGTGATGGTGACCTAGAATGGTGGGGACCGCAAGGAGACCAACAATGAACATCGAGATGGTAACAATCACGGTACACTGGCAAGTAGGAGTAATAGGAGCCAGACTGTTCCCTCCATAAGTGTTTGTGACCATAACGAGCTATATAGGAAGTGGGGGGAAATGGTGAGTCCTCCCTGGCAACAGGAAAGTCGCACATAGTGTGATGATAGCGCTTGCAGCGGTGAGGAGATCTGCCACAGTCCCTGCAACTCAGAGAGCAGACTACACCAGGACGGGGCTGGTCTCAAGAAATAGCCCAGGTGTCATCCGGAGTTGGTGGGAGATCTGTATTAGGATGTTGAGCAGCAGTAGCTGGAGGAGGCAAAGGGCATGTTTGCCCTTGATCAAGTTGATCCCCTCTTAAGGGGGGAGAAACGGCCAGAGAGGCTCGGTCCAAAGTAGGATCCATTGGTACAGCCGAGGGCAGTACCGGCTGCTGGAAGGACTCCAGAGCTGGAGAAAGAATGGGGGCTTGCCTTTCCTCCAAGGTGGCTGACTTGAGGTTGAGTCTGAGTCAGTGGTGGATTGGGTAAGGGCCCGAGAGAGACGGTCTGGGTAGTCGACGGGCAAGCACTGGGTGAAGGAGAACTATGTTTTTCCTTCTTCTTTTTCTTAGAAGCCACCAAAGAATGGCATGAAGAGACTTGTTTTCTCTCAGCCAAGGTAGGGACTGGCCGAGGTTGTTGGGTCAAGGGTGCCTGAGAAGTAGAGGAGGTTGAAGAGCTGGAAGATTGAGGCACCACCAGCATCTTAAGGAATTTCGGAATCCTCGGAAGGGAGGCAATGGGTGGTAAGGCTGAAGAGGAAGCTGATGTCAATACCGAAGGTGTCGGTACTGAGGTGGATTTCTGTATCAAAGTAGCTGATAGAGAAGGAGATTTTGATACTGGAGAACCTCTAGCTGGAAGGATCGATGTGGTGAATGGTACTGTATTGGAGGCAGCTTGATCTTTCAGACAAAGAGCCTGCTGCCAACAATAAGACTTCAAGTGGGAGGCCCTGTTCTTTAAAGTTTGTGAAGTAAATTCCTTGCAAATGGAACAGGCCTGTATGTTATGCCCCACTCTGAGGCAAAACAAACACTCTGAATGAGCGTCAGAAAGCGAAACCTAGCGGCCGCAACATATGCAAAGTTTGAAGAGTGCAGAAGGCATAAGAAATGAAGAAGGGGTTCTCTAAGAATTCTTTGGAAATAGAATTACAGTCGAAGAGGAAAGAGAAGGAGTGCTGTTCAGCAGAGGAAGGCTTCCGAGCTGATAACTGGTCAGCGGACGAAAAGAAACTGAGGAGAAGCCACTAGCTTGGTGGGACTGAGCATGCTCAGTACTGGTTGGGGGAGGGGTTCCCGCCAAGCTGCTCAGCTCTGGAACTTTCCAAAATTGCAACTGCACATGTGTGAAGATCCCATTGTGTGAGGTACAGAGAACATGAAGAAGAAGCACATATCCTAATGCAGTACTCCATCCACTCATTTACATATTCACTGCCCCACTACAGAATCCACTACAGGATTAAGTTATGTGTGTAATGTAAAGGTCCTATACCTAGGCAGAAAAAATGAAATGCACAAATATAGGATAGGAGACACCTGGCTGGACAACAGTACATGTGAAAGGGATCTAAGAGTCCTAGTAGATCACAAGCTGAACATGAGTCAGCAGTGTGATGTGGCACTCAAGAACGCCAACGCAATTCTTGCTTGCATCAACTGGAGTATGGTGTCCAGCAAGGAAAGTAATATTACCACTCTATTCTGCTTTGGTCAGACCTCTTTTGGAATACTGTGTCCAGTTCTGGGCACCTCATTTCAAGAACGATATTGACAAGCTGGAACATGTCCAAAGGAAGGTGATCAAAATGGTGAATGGCTTGGAAACCATGCCCTATGAGGACTGTCTCAGGGAGCTAGGTATGTTTAGTCTGCAGAAGAGAAGGTTAAGAGGGGACATGATAGCCATGTTTAAATATTTGAAAGGATGTCATATCGAAGAGGGAGCAGGCTCGTTTTCTACTGCTTCAGAAACTAGGACAAGGAGCAATGGATTCAAACTACAGGAGAAGAGATTCCACCCGAACCTCAGGAAGAACTTCCTGACAGTCAGAGCTGTCCACCAGTGGAATATGCTGCCTCAGAGTGTGGTGGAGTCTCCTTCTTTGGAGGTTTTTAAACAGAGGCTAGATGGCCATCTGTTGGGAGTGCTGTGCTGTGTGTTCCTGCACAGCAGAGGGTTGGACTGGATGGCCCCTGTGGTCTCTTCCAACTCTATCATTCTATGATTCTGTGTATCATTTACTATGTTGAGTAACACCATTGAAAGTTAGGTTTTAGGTTAGCAGAACTTCTCCTTCCTATAAGCTGGTGAAAAATATGCCTCCCACCACTTTTGATAAAAAGTGTGGATGCACAGTTCAACTAGTATTGTTACCACATTGCACCCCAGTTGAGCTTCCCATAGTTGTCCATGCTGCCTGCCAGGTAAAGTTCTGCCTTCAGATATGGTACCTCAGTAGTGCAGCAAAGCCAAACCTCTATGCCATCTCTTCTTGCGTTTACATGGCATATACTCCCAGAATAGACTTTTCCCTCTGAAAAACAACTATTCATGAATGATTAGATCCATCCCTGATGTACACCATAATTGCAGCTGTTTAAAAAAAATACCATAGTATTCAGAGAAAGGTAGCCAATTATCTTATGAGTGCAAAAATCTTCCTAGGCTGACTGGTACTCTGAAATGGCAGCTGCATGAGACTGGATGCCATTCTATCAGTGAAAGAAACTGCCCATTGACTGAGACAGTATTAGTATGTGGTTTAATTTAATAGACTTGTAGATTTCATTCAAGTCAGGCTTCAAAAATGCATTGACAATTTTTTCTAGATGTACTCCACACTCTCTTCTCAGACAGATTACGTGTTAGATGACCAGGATTTTCCCTTCCTCACATATACCTTTCAGTAAGAGTAGATTTGGCACATCTGCTTTCCCTAATACTGTTGATTTGACCTTTGCTCTGTTGGATGGCTAGAGATGTAATTTCATGTAAGAATCTTCCCAAAGGAAGCACTGTTCCCTTTTTCATACATCTCAAGGCCACTCACAGAATCTTATGCTTTCAGGCCTTGTTTATCAGCAGACACCTGGAACCAATTAGAAGGCCTGGCTGTTCTCCCCCAAACACAGTGTTTCCACTCCAAGGATATGCTTATCCCATAATAACATACAGTTCTAGTAAATAAACACTATAAATTCTCTGTAATATACCATGCATTTCAAAAGTTCAGAAGAGACTGCCATAGCTGCCTAATGACTCTGATATCCCACAAAATGCAGGCTATTTTGTGCAATAATTTCTATTGTGAGAAATAGTTCTTCCCTATTGTATGAATACTAATATATGTAGATTTTACATGTATAACACTTACATATATTTACTACTTAAGATTCAGAAACTGTAGAGGACACCAGTGTTGCTAAACATTCCAATGAAATCTTTTGTGTTGTTTTGTAACAGAAAGTGTTGACTTTAGTTTTCCTTTCTGTGGGCCAGTTCACCCAGATGTGTTGAGTGTACATTTAGTGGAAGCTGCAGTCAATCACAGCCCCTTCATAAGTATTCCTATTTAATGCACATGTATGCAAATGTCTTTGTTGTATTTGTACTTTACATTTTCAAGTATAGTCTTTTGGCTATATGTACAGCAAAAATGATGTGGACCAGGGAAATGGCCAAGAGGCTGATTCTGTTAAAATACATATCTTGAAATATCAGAGATTGCATAAGAGATTTAAAGAATCTTACTAGGGTAGTGCTTTTATTCATTTCATTGCACTCCTAAAATATGACAGTGAAAATAAAGTAGTCCCCCCCATAAAATAAAAGCAAACTGCATTCTTTATCTGTAATTCTTTTTCATATATATTCCATGCTATATTCCATGGCCTGAAACCATAATATCCATTTATTTTTCGCCCCATATCTTTATGCTATCCCACAAAGAGGTTGGGTTAGTCATAATAAATTAGAACTCTCAACACCAACTACTTTAAAGAGAATTCAGTGATAGCACTTAAAAGCAGGAGCACAATGGCAATTACAGAGCTCCAAATACTGCATACCTGTTTCAAACGTCAACTCTTGTATATTTCAGTTAAGTGCACTAGTTCCGTCAACACAAAAGCATAGAGTAGGCAGTTATGAACAAGAAAAACAGATATGAAAATAGTGAATGGAAAGATGCAATTTAATGTTATTTGGACAAGATAAGAAACAAGAGAAAATAGAGGAAGGGATGCAGAGTAAATTGATAGTTAAGAATGAAAATGCACTACCCATATCATTTTGAACTATATTATGCACAATTCTTCACTAACTCCAACAGAACCTATGTAAAGTAATTCAGTTATTAAATATTATCATCCTTCTTTTGGGCATAAAGGAAGAGACACACAGTCCCATTCTCAGCTACATCAGTACACACCTCGTTGAATGTGTGGGGGACATTGTGAGCAAAGGATTTCAGTTTCTATTTAATTAATCACTTTGCTGAAAATGTCTGAAGTTGAAGATAAACATTTCACTGAATTGCAGTCAGTGACAAAAGAACTCCCATTAAAGTGGAAATTTTGCCCCTCCAAGTAAAAGAAATGGATGTTTCTTTGACCTGGAAAACTAAAGGGACACAGATTGTTTGGATTCTTGACTCATCCATCTGTTCCATTTTTCTTATCAGAATGGCAATAAATGGCAGCAAATTGCTCATACGTTCATAGCACAAAGCTTAGTGAAATGACATCTGGGGGAGGGAAGGCAGTGAAGTATTTTTTTTATACAGTTTCACTTGCAATGAACCACTGATACAACAACAACAACAACCTACTCATTATTATTATAAATACCTTGTACTGGGTGATCATGAATTCTCTGAGGGTTCTTTGATTGGGGCATTAGCAAACCACTCTATCAATCCATGCATTCACAATATTCTTTCCTAGGGTTTAGATGAATGTAATGGGACTCCACTAGAAAGCTGGAGTCTCACAAGACAGAAAAGTGAGAAATCCTAAAATAAACTTGCCCCAGTCCTCCAGTTTAACAACTTTATTATTCTCAGATAAATACATTAGGTTTTGGAATCATTTATCTTGGAACTGAGAGCATTGTCTGAATTGAATGCACAGGGCCATATCATTGTACGCATTGTTTTAATTCTGCTGTTGGGATACTCTTTGTTCCAGCAGAGGATTTAAACAGCGACGGTCAGGCAATTTTCAGGACCCCTGTCCCGCTCTGTATCATCTACCATACTATTTCAAAGGATTGTCCAGAGCAGATTTTAGAAGATGTGGGGTTTGCGGAGGAGGGGAATGTGACGAACCCTGAGGCGGGGGGCTTAACAACAGAGCCACCCTTGCAACCAAGAGTATTTAAAAGTGATTGGCTGTTGAAATGGAACCCAGGACAGCCTGAGGGAGGGGTTAGATGAGGGAAGTGAATAACTGAAATTTAACTGAGAGTTGGAGGCTCTAGTCAGAGAGTGCTTAGAGTTGAGTCAGAAAGACAGCTTGGAGTTGAGAGAGAGTGAAAGATCCATTTGAGAGAGTGTGTGTGAGAAAGAAAAGAAAGTGTTGGCTGCTTTACATATACACATGTTGTGCTGGTTGCTAATACTTAATTCACCAAATGCCTTTTACCCTGAGAGTATGTTAAATAAAGAATTGATTATATTTTTGTAACATCTGTCTCAATAGAGTGTCTTTGCTTTGAACTGGGTTACACATGCTACCACCAGTGACACAGTCATTAGATAAATAAATCCATGCTTTGCCCTATCTCTGAAAGAGTGTGTATTTAGGGAAAGCAGTAGAGGGCAATAAACTGGGAGAGAAAGCCAATGGGAGACAAAAGTGTAGAAGGATGCTACATTCTCTAAAAAGGTGGAGATATAGCAGACCTTAAATGTCATACCCCTGGGTCTCCCCCAGAAATCTTCCCAATTCTGCTTTTGACATAAAGTGGTGTCTTCACAGGGAGAATATTTTATTTTTTAAAAAGAGAGAATAATACCTATTGATCTTTAAGCAGCATATACCTGATACAAGATTCATAAACCCCTTCCATGACAAGAGAAATTTCCTATCAAATTAACAATGTTATATAGATGGCAAGAATGACTCAACATGGGTATCACTTTAATTTCTATTTCTAATTCTTTTAATATCAATTTAGCTTTCCCAATCCTCCATGTTATTCAAGAGCACATAGCTGTTTAGGTTCAACTAAATGTATTTAAGATTAGGATGCAAGCTGCTATTCTTTCTGTGATTATACTAGGTCTGGGTACCATGCCATGTGTTTTGTCAAAGTGGTATGCCAATGTTACTATTCTGAATGTTTACTTCAAAGTTTACTCCTTTGAGTTCAATGGGATATTCTGTCTCATAACAATTTAATCATATATTTTTGAGCAAAGAAACAGTAAACCTTTTGATGATACACACAATCAACCAAGATGTACCATGCATCTTGTGATGTCTACACAGAAATATGTTCCACTTTTGTTCAGTGGGAGTTTACTCTCAGGAAAGTTCAACTGTAATATCAATCCAGTGTGCACAGGACTGGAGTCCAAGTGTCTCTATATGGATATGTGACAATTTGTTAAAATATCAATATAAATTTTCAATCAAAGAGATGGAAGATGTTTGAAAGATATGTAAAATTAGCTGACATAATACCTGCCTGATGGAAAGTGCTCTTAAGATATGTGGTTTGTTGATTTTTATGAAGATATTTGGGACTGATTTATTACATTTCAGAACACTTTGAGTTTTGAACATTAAATATGGGTCAAGAATCTCTACACATGTCAAGAGCTGACATTCATTAAAATAAATCACACAAAAAGACACTTGTATTATGAATTATGATAAAACCATCACTCCCATAAATAAAGAATGAGAAACTTTCACAGGAAAAATATTTCCCTGCACAATGTGGCATATTTTGACATAGTCAATTTATCATTGCAGAAGACAGACAAAACACTGTCTGCTGTAGGCAGGAACCTCATTACCTCCTTAAAATTATAACAGGTCTAGAGAGCAAGTTTTGTATTTGGCTATATAATTATTGTAAACAAAATCACAAGGCAGGAATGAAATAATCAGTTTGATTTCTCAGTTGCCATTTCAACTTGCTTTTTAGGGTACAGCTGAAGAGAAAATGAGTAGGCTTTATAGTTGATATAAGTGTAGTGTAACTGCACTGGAAGGTGTTGCAGATACTGACTTCATGGCTGTAAAGGAGTACTGTGACCAGGCCTGCTTCTTTCTCTCTCAGATGGGTAGGGAAGCTCCCCAATCCGATAAAGGGCCCTGTCACTTCACAGACACAGCTCTGCCTTCCCCTTTAAACACTGCTTCTGAGTAAAGAGTGAGGTGTTCCAGAGGCTGTTTAGAACCTTTTTAGAGTTTTATGGTAGCATACTTTCTATTTGGAGTTGAAATACTGTATATTACTCAGTCAAAATTTATAAAAATAAACTATCATCTTTATTAAAATAACAAGCAGAACAAAGAACTGGGGTTCATACACAGATCAAAGTGAATACAGTTCTTCAAAGTTCCTTCTGACAGTTTCTGTATGTCTTGAAACTCTCACATGAGCACCAGTTTCACATACTGCCCTTTGGCCATACTATCTCCAAAGGCTTAACCCCGAAATCTAGGTCACACTTTCTGACCAGATTTGGTATTGGTTTGATTATTCTTCTGCCTCTCTCTAGGCTTTCCCTGAAAAACAAATCCTCTCACTCAGATAACCCCCTTGACTCACCGAAGAACTTTATTCCAGAGCTTTCTCTGGCTGAAGGACTCACAGAATGACTGCCAAAGACAACCAGTGTGTGCCTTTTTATATATTCTCCTCTCAAGCCTCCAGCCCTTCCCTCACATTAATGGGCTGGGTTTCTCACTTGAGCAGCTATTCTGGTTGCCTGGCAACCTGTTGCTGGATTACTCTGGCACTCCGGATAGCCACACCCCCAGAACTCCATCACAAGTACATATGTGCAAAAGCATTTCCTGGAGTGATCCCAAACTGGTTGCCTTAAATGGCTGCATGGATAAGTTGGGTTCCATGACAGACTGGTCTAGGGAATACAGCCCATGGGTTGTTTAGCTATGGACTGTGCCTGAGATATACACTAAAACAGACATTCCAAGTTCTTAGCAATGCAGTGCAGAGATAAAATAAAGAAGAGTCCTAGTTACAACATGGTCTCACAAATAGAGAAGGAGCATTGCTGATATTCCTTCTACTACATTCGCTATGAACTCCTAGATGCAGGTGACTTATTTGAAATTCCATGCAACAGTTTCATTTGTTATAACAATGCAAACAAGAAACATGTTAAAAATGCCAACTTGTTTATTCAGAAATAAATTTGCAATGCCATGAGAACTGGCAGAACTTTTAGAAGTATAATGACAAGCCATAGACAACATATAATTATGAATCAGCATTTCTCAAATGTCTAACAATGGCCCTGCCATATTTATAATGACCTAGAAAACTGTATTATCTTCTTCTAAAGACAGTTGTGACCCGTCCCATCCTTACACTTGTTCATCTCTCCTCCAGATGTGCTGTCCATTCCTATGTTTATTCAGAAGGGAGTCTTCACTGTCATGCCTGCTACAAACCTGCCAGAGTTCTAAGATCTAGAAGGGAAGGCTTTCTCTCAGTCTCATCGCCATCACACACTCACATGGTGAGGACATGAGAAAGAGACTTCTTAGTGGTTCCTCCAACCCTCTGGAACTGCCTTCTGTGGGGAGCTAGGATGGCCTCTCCCTGCTTTCCTTTTGCTGGCAGGGAAAGACCTTTTTGTTTAAGCGGGCTTTTAACGTGCAGGCAGGGGAGCTTCCTATTTGGATATTTTATTTTTTTCAATGCTTGTATGCTTTTAACTGATTTTATACTGTTTTATGTAGTGATTTGAATTGTTTTTAAATGTTATTATGAAGGGTTGTTGTTTTTTTAATTGACTTTCTCTGCCTTAGGTTCAGCTCTGGGAGAAAGGTCTGCCATACAAATGAAATGAAATAAACAAATATTAATGGAGCAAACAGTTCCTTTAATGTAAATGGTCTCTTCAGTATTTGCACACTATTTTTTTTTCAATTATGTTTTTACAATTCTTCAGCTTAAAAACACACATCCAGTAACTGGTGGATTTTTTTTTAAACAGAGGACCCTCTGCATGACTAATTCTCAATTGTATACTTGTTTCTACTGCCTAATCACTTCTGCTTTTAAAAAATATCTCAGGTGTTTTGTTTTGTTTTAGTAAAATGCATTATTTGGTAAAATTAATATTATATTTCTAATTAATCTTGTGAAATGAACATTTTAAATACAATTGCTATGCAAGTGTAACTGGTTTTGGTATTTATTTCATACAAGTTTATGCTGGAAAGGCACTTCAAAATAGCATAATGCTGTATTTGTAAAAATGTACATTCAGCAAGAGTTTCCTGGGCTATCAATAATATGTTAGTCACAGTTTTGCAGCAACAAAGGTGTGGAACTACTCTGTTAGCAAACTAATTCATTTTGGATATCACTCAGCAACATTATCTGTATCTGCAGCAAATGGGAGCAGTATAGGTAAGCCTGTAATGAGAGGTGCAGTAGGCTCATTTGATCTAGCTGGACTGAAACAGAATTTAAGCTGTTGGGCTATGCTTTCTGCATTAAAAAACATAAGATAATGCTATGTTATTGGATAAGTTTGTTAACTAAGTTATTTTATTCCCTTATTAGTGATTATCATAACAACAGTGTAGTTGTCATAGCCACTTCACTTTGTTCTTTCGAAGGAGAAACCATATTAATCCAACACAGCAAACCCTAACTGAGTCCACATTAAAGTCTAGCAGTTTTTTTAATGGTGTTGGCTTTCCTAGACTTAGCCCACTTCATCAACTGTGTCTAATGATGCAGGATGAAAATCATAAAAACTTATGCCACATAAAAGTTGTTAGTCTTTAAGAATAATTTTTGTTTTCACTTTTATTCTGGCTTTGAAATGAAAACTCAAATATAAAAATCCTCGTTTAGTATTTCAGAGCTTGTACATTTTCTGCCAAATCCTATAAATATTTTTCTTGGAACTAAGTTCTACAATGGTCAGTAGGCATACATCTAAATAAGCACACACACAATTGTCGCCGTTTCCTTAATGATAAATTGGATGATATTTCTTCCTATTAAATTGTTCACTAATAGAAAGAATACATGATCCATATTGATTTCGTCTAATTTTGGTTGTATTTTGGTCTGATATGTCTACTGATTTTTACAAATGATATAACCTCAATAGGCTTAACAGGAGTCAAAGTATTCGAAGCTACTGCAGAGAGCACTGCTTTTGAAAAAGCTGGGCATTAACTCTTTGAGAACAGATTATCATCACACACAGGAAAGGTACATTAGTGATGATGCAGAGAGAGAAAAAAATATGTTGGTTATTTTGCTGGAGCTGTCTAAAAACCAACGGCTGGCAGCCTTTTCAGTAATTATAATATTGTAAGCCTGATTGCATGCTCATGGCCGAGGCCTGGAGAGAGAAGAAACACATATGAGAAATACACGTGAGACGGAAGAAAAATGACCACAACTCTATTGGTTATAGATGTTACAGGATTGGCTTCTGCATGGGTCCGGGTCCAGGCATCGGCCAACCCGCCTGTTGACCGAGCCCACCTGTTGACCAATGTTGTGCTGGAACATTTTGAGACAGGCACAGGTACACATGTTCAACAAGAGGTGCAGGGGATGTGCGCACATACCCGCCATGCACACCTGCTTCCAGCCCTGCACCCCCTTGAGCTGCCCAAAGTTAGCATGGCCCAATGGCCCAGGTGACCCGGATCCCAGATCCAGGACCCCATTTGTGACAGAGATGAACAGTAACCACTCACTACATCAACCATGTCAGCCAAGAGGAGGAGGTGGGTGGGATGACACTCAAGAGAAAAGTGAGCTCTGACCGATGGAGCTCAGGATAAACCCCCCTGCTTGAACCAGAGGGGGAAAACCCCAGCCTCTGGTCGGGGCAGGGATAGCCAATCAAATTGAACCAACATTCAAACTGATTGGCTGAGCAAGCCGGAGCCTTCCCAGAATGCTGTGGGGGCCACAGAGGCTGCTGGGAAGGCAGAAGCAGGATGAAACCACCAGCATGGCCATGGAACAGCAAGAAGACTGGAGGCTGGCCTGAGCCACAAATTTACCACCCAGTAAGTTAGGCAGCTGGAACTTAAGGCATTGTGGTTTCATGAATTCAGTTTTACGGTTGTTGACTGTCAAGACAACCAAAGGCACTCCCCAAACCTACCATTTTAGCCATGCATTCCCCCAACAGAGGAATTTCTGAGACATTGGAGAGTGGGGCAGTGAGTAACAATGTATCCAGAACAGGATGCATTGTGATAGGCACCTCCCTGTCACTGCCTGTCACAGTGTGTCCCCACTGCCCAGAGAGGACTGGAAGCATCGTTAGTCATTACCACGCTCTCCAAAGCCTCAAAAATTCCTCTTTCAGGAACTGGATAGCTTAACAGGCAAATTCTTCTTTTTGGGCAAGGGGGTTAGAAAGCTTACCTATGTTGTAGCTACAACATCTGTTCATGCAGGATTTCAGCCATTGTTGACTAGTTCATTTTTATGCACATATACCTAGGTATTTATATATGCATCTCCTGACATAAGGCAGAATGAAGACACAATAAAGCTTGTTTTGAAATGGGGAAATAGAGTTTGTATATTTCAAACTGCTTAGGTCATCTGAAGCCAAGAATAGTTTGATATACTGCTGAATTTTTTAAAATAGTTTGAATTTTTTTTTAAAAAATCCCTGCATTCACTATTCAAGGCATAATCATTATGAATTGCATAAATGCTAGGTATTCGCTTTCAAATTTCAAAAAGCATTTGTAGTTATAGCAATTAACACTATATTTTATAGAAAAATATTTTATAGCTGTTTCACTACAATATATAAAATTGACAGTTTACAATATGATCAATTCACTGCAGTAAATCATTCTGACATTAAATAGATATCACTATTACTGTGTATTGTTTTAGACAACTGCTTATTAAAATCCCATATGAATAGTGACCAACAGCTGCATGGTATATTATATGTAGAATTTTAATGAATCGATACATTTTTAACTGACATAAAACACAGTGTTGTGTCAGTTGTTGCATCATCTATACTTTACCAAGGCTGTAACTGGGAAAAAAGAAACATTTAGTTTTTAAACTATTTTAAGATCCTTTTAAAAACACTGTAAAAATATAGTTGAACACGCTTGAGCGTTCTCTCCTAATAGAAAAAATGCATGGAAGTCAGCTAGTTAATATATAAGTTAACGTTGAGTCTAATGACTTTCTTGATTTTACCACTTACACCAGTATTTTTAGGAAATGCTGAGAATTCATCAATATTTGCTTATATTTTAAGAATTTCACGACAACAGTAAAATACATCATTATCACAAACCTTTAAACTACTAGAGAAATGGTCTCCATACCCATATATACTCTATAGAAAATTATTTTCTTTTTAAATCAGATATAAAAGGCACAATGTATTTAATTGATATCTTTAGATGGTAATATTCAAAGGACTGAAATGTCTATACTTTTGGACGTAATTTGTGTTTGTCAACAATACCATTCCACGCACTGGAGTACCACAATATTTTTTTCTTTTTAGAATCGATTCCCCTTCTCAAGGATGAAGACTATAATCTTCGGTTTTCAAACTTACTATTATTTTCCTTCAGGTGCAAATTTTCAAGCACATAGATTCCTACCTACACTACTCTGACTGTAGCCATACATTGAAAGGTTTGTAGATCAGTCATCTTTGCTGTATAATTTTGTTTTTGAAATAAAGTTCCTCACTCAGACTGTACTCATAACTATATTGGATTCACTTTTCAAATTTGAGGTAATCAGATGTCTAAGGTCAACTTCAATCTCTCTAAAACAGTCTGATCTGAATTGTAAAAAAAATAGGAAACTATATGGAGAAAGGAAAACAAAATGCACTGTCGATCAAGATAAAGATAAATTTAAGTCTTGATGTCATTTGCTCTACTGAAAAATCAAGAGTTAAAAGAAAAAAATGGCAATCTTGATACAGATATGAACATTTCTAACTACATAACTGTTGTGGTTTAAATATCCTAATAGTACCAGTTCCTATTTGATCTTGGAAGCTAAGCAGAGTCAGCCCTAGTTAGTACCTGGATGGGAGATCTTCCCAGAATGCCAGGTGCTGTAGGTTAGATTTCAGAGGGAGAAACCAGCAAAGCCACCTCTAAGTATTCCTTGTCTAAGAAAACCCTATCAAATTCATAAGTTGATAGACAACTTGAAGGCACATAACACATTGTTTTAGCCATATGCATTTGCAATATTGTCCCATCCCATAATATTCAGGGATGCACGTAATATTATGTGTTTAAGAGACAGCAATTAATTATTATCACACAATTGTGAAGGCTCGTGCTAAGCAAGCAAAAGAAAAAACTGAATAGTGGTCTATGTTCTGACAAGTGTTTGGAGTTAGTGCTCAGCAAACCTTTCACAGTTGCTTAGTGTACACAACAATGAATGGACAGAACAGTGCCCACGACAACCTCTGAGTACAAACTGCAAAATGCTGATAGTTTATAGCAAACTGTTGACACACGTCATCATGTCTGAATAACCCAGAATAAAATTGAAAAGAGAAATAAATAAATATAAATAGGGTTCAACAAAACCTTGGGAGGAAAGAGGAGCACAGCAGGTGAAAAACACATCATTTCCTCTGCTACTCTCCTTCTTCTACTTCAGTGTCTCACCCTGTATTGATTCCAGGGGGTGGATGAATAAGAAGATCACTTCATTCTGGTCAGCCTTTTCTTCTTCCCATCCACAGTTAAATATAAACAGTAAAGGCTATATGCACCTCAGAAATAACTAAATTTCAGAGGCGGAATGTTGCTGTCTTGACTTAGCCTCCAATGTCTGTTCTCAGCCATTCATATGACACTTACGGAATTCAGAATTACTACGCACATTGTCCCTTATCACCTAAATATTTCCAGACAGAATTAGGAATCAAACTAGTGTCATCTTGCACAAGGAATGAGCCAAATAACCACATGATTATACCAACATTACTTACCAACTTATTGCAAAATACATTAAAAAGCACTTTTATTTTATTTCTCTTAAGAGGAATGTTAGCTGATACCATCAAGCCCCGTGACAGTAAAAACATTCACTGAAAGGGCAACCAGCTTTGAATGTTAGAATCCAAACCGTATCAACTGTCCATTGCTTGAGTGAATAAAAAGCCTTAAAGGGTAGGGAAACAATAGGTATTTTTAAAAAATGCAGTGTTGTTTCTGTGTACCTGATACAACCAAATTCCTTGTAGGTACAACAAACATCTGTGCTCATGTTATAAGCAACTGTTGGCAGTCTCCTTACATAGAAGACGCATATCTCAAAAATAAATTGATGTATAAAAAGAAAACAACAGCACAAATGGTAGCTTACTCAGCAAGAGTGGAGAATGCTGGTTAGACCCACTAATGTTTGATCTTAGATCTTCTAGAACTATGGAGAACACGCTTTCATAAATGAATTTAAATAATCTTTTAAAATAATGTTTAAAGGAAACAGCAGAGAATCTAGAGTACTGTACATCAGAATTCAGTGTCTTGCAATGGTTGCTTTATGAATACCTATAATCATTTTTGGTTTTATAGTTAAAATATTAAAATATACTTTACATTTGCCTCAGCTTGATAAACTGAGAACAGCCTCCATTGGCTGACAAGATTATGACATCAACATTTTGTTTTTCCAGATACCATTCATTAATCTGTTTTTCCTTCATTGTCAATCTGTCCCCACATATTTCAGATTAAAAATGGGAACTTCAGGACTGATGCAGCTGTCCTTGTTTTGTGTGTGTGGGAGGGAATCACAGCTTAAACACAAGACTCATGACAATTCTGTTTAGTACCTCTCTTGCACCCAAGCTGAAGTATCCTAAAAGAGGATTGCCTTTTCTCTGTTCATTCAGAATAAGCCAGCAAGTGAAAAGAGCCTTAATCCATCTTCATGAAACTGAAGGTGGATTTCATCTACCTGGAGCAGCAAAGGCATCTAATATCTATCTCAACTTTTGCCAGCCTCTCTAATTCTCCTGGAATCCTTTAGTTTTGATGAGATGTAGAGAATCTACCTGAAGGCTGTCTCCCTCAATTCCAGTTCATAGAATACGCTAGAAAATTTTAATTTAAGTCAGGCTGAGCAGAAAACTTGCTCTTTAAACTGAGATTTGCAGGGCCAGACTTCTTGGGAAAACAACGTGATGAAATAGGCAGGGTTAGCAAACAGCATGACAGATAGACCAGGGGTAACCTCAGTCCCTGCAAAATGACTAACTGCAGGAAGAATTGCCCTATTTCCTGGAGTTGGTTGGCCTCCACTGAACAATAAAGCAATCCCTATTTAGATTCCAGCATAATTATTCTCTTTTTGGCACAGTTTATATGGTATCACGATCACTGAAGACAAAGTTAAAAATTAACGCTCTGGAGAGTCATCATATGCATTATCCCTAAACCTGAAATGTCATGATTCCAGGAGGCTACCACAGTCAGAAGCTATCTTTGGCCATGTATTATAATATCTTGGTATTAGGAGTGACATTTTGGATTTGTCCTTCTTTGACTTTCTTGTTATTTTATTCTGTAAATAAATATACCTTAAATCCAATCCAATCCAATCAAGATATCCCTGAAGGGTGGTCTTACCACCAACAAGAATGTTAGGAGTTCCCCAAAAACACCTCCTACAAGCATTCTCCTAATCTGCTTCCATCTCGTTTGCTTCCAACTCAGAGATTTCCCTGAAATCATGAGAGATGAAGAAGGCATCAATCTCTACAACTTACAGGGCCCTTTGTTTCACTTAAATTTAGTAATCCTTCTCCCTAAATATTGCTCTACCTACTGCATTCGCTTTCACTCTCCCATATTCCAAGATCCTTACAGAAGGAGTTGAGAAAATACAGTTCCTTATGGCTCTATATCTCCTCTCCAAATATGTGCTGCCACCTTCTCATTCTCAAATGACCTGCTGTGTCAAGTCAAACAAACAAACAAACAAACAAACAAAAACAGTAGCCTGCAAAAGGTGGCAGCAGACGGATCAAGATGGGCAAGAGAAAAACATTTTGAAAATCCAGTGCAATAAATATAACTGGAGAACCATGGCATCATCTTCATCCCTTCTTAAAGGTGCCAATTTCTTTATCTTAAAAGCCTGAGAGAGCAAAGGAACTATGAAAAAATGGAGGAAAGAGAATATAGCTCAAAACAGAGTAACTAAAAAGTCCAGAGCTGTAAAAAACTACATTACCATTCTGTGAGCCAATAGTGTTTTCAGTCTCTGCTAGTCCTAAAATAAATTTTCTTCAAAATCATAAATTGTAACAACAATTCTTACTCTTCTGTTAAGTACATAACGAAATAAATTATATCTAAGAGTTAGGAGAGAATACACAATAAAATATCCACATCATATTTAAATAGCACAAAACAGTAGTTTCTACAAAGTTTAGCAGTCATTTCTGAATAGAAGTGAATAATTTATGAAACTTCTACAGAGCAATCATAAGCTATAAGGCTTATTATATAGTTCTAATTCACACCACTATAAATGACATATTGGACCATTACTGCTCACCAGTTTTAATCTCTGCAGAGGTATCCTGCTGGTGTCTATTGGTGTCCTTTCTGTGACATTACCAAATCTGACTTCAGGAATAGCAATTGCACACATGACATGAGCCCACCTGTAAATAACAGTAACACAGAGAGAGAAAAGGGAAAAATGCAAGCTTTAATAAATCAAAAAACCAAAAGTACTTATTTTTCCCAGCATTTTCCAAACTTTGTATATAATATAATAATCCACCAGCTTAGCATTTTTATATCTGTAAAAGTTTAAAATTCATTTTCAAATATGCCCTTTGTAGTCTCACAGTCAGAGATATCAAAAGTGTTGCATTCCATTTAGCTGACATTTTCTTGATCTATATTTTGAAATTTGTTTACTTCCGTCAGCACTCCATTAAGAGATACTTGATGCTTAATTAACATTTAGTGAAAAAGTTGCCTGCAGAGAGAGTATAATAACTATTTGTAACTAACTTAAAATACTTAAAGCTGAGAATTAAAGAAATGGTCAGAAAAATGAAGGGAACAGCCTCATTCAATGAATGATTTCACACTTACAGTTATTTAAGAAATTATTAATGCCCTGTTTTTCAAGGTAAAAATCTTCACAAATGAATTACATCATACCTTAAAATGCAGAATAAATAACCAAATCATTCAAACCATGGTGAATACCAAATTAATTAATTAATTAATTAATTAACAAACATCCATCTTTCTACCTATAGAACACTGCTCTACTGATGTCGGTCAGGTAAAGTGCCATAAAGTATTGTAATTCTGCTTGTTTATGCTGTAAACAAAGAGGGACACCAAAACAAGATTCAAGCTTGTATTCCTTCTCACCCCATGTAGAAAACTTTCTACATTCATAATGGAACCTAGCTGAACAATTTTTCCAACTTTTTTTGTAGAAAATGGAGCATACCAGTGAGGCTGTATTCATGCAAAGGAAGACTCAGCATCCATCCTATTTTCCACAAACTGCTGTAGTTTTCCGTACAGCTGTAGGCTGCTCCTCTTCTCCATGAATCTGACTGGAGTGATAAAACAAAGTTTGGGGGCAGGCTTTTTATACACAGAATTGTGCCCACTAGGGAATTCCTGGGCTACAATTCTCTGTTTTTCTTTTAAAATTTGCAAAGGGAGGATTTGGGGGCCACACAAAAGGTTCCCATAAGCCAATCAATTCCTATCTTGATGTTTAATGTCCTTCATCTGATGGGACACACACTATTGCAAGTAGAATTTCCATGTTGGGATACAATGAATATCAGTCCCATTAATTTAAATTTATTGGCCATACACAGTTTTCCTGGCATTGGTGAGTAAGAGAAAGCTCGTATAATACAATAACACAGCACTCAATTAGAAGTTTAATAACAACGTTTTCTCCAACTGAACAAATATTCAGCTATCTCAGAATCTCCAGAATTTGGCTTCATAATCAGAAGCAGAATTCTGGTTCATAAAATGTATGGTGTCAAGTGCTGAACTATTCTTGGAGTATGATACAATGGGTGAAGTAATAAAACTAGCCAGATTAAGGTACAGGGTCATTTAATGTTAATTCAGATTGGTTATTTTGTTAATAATATATTTGTTTCTCAGAAAACTATGGTAATCGTCTAGTAAGCGCCATAATCACAGAATTCCAGAGCTAAATAAAATAACTTGAACATAAGATAACATTATAAGACTTGCCCGTGCAAAAAAAAAAAAAAAATGACAAATGAGCTTTCATTTGCTACCTTTATACTGTCATCAGCAAAAACTGAGTGTGGGATATTTAACCCCGAGAGGATGATAAAACAAAACTTCAACATTAGTTTTCAGAATGAATTCACAAAGTAACAGAAGCCTAATTTAGGAACTTAACTGGAAGCTACCTGTGCAAAGCTCCTAGTGTGTGAGGCACAGAGACCACGAAGAAGAAATTACATTTTGGAGCTGTGTTTGTGTAAACCTCTGCTGTGATTTGAAACCTAGAACTAAACATGATGACTGCATGAGAAGCAGTAATGCAACACTGATTTTTATTGAAATTTCCACAGGCTTTTCCAAACCCAGTAAAATCCAGTTCTCCATTATGACTAATTGGTTCTTTGATTAGTTCTCCAGACTAATCACAATTATACAAAATGAACTCAAAGGCTCACAGATGAATCAGGTAAAAAAGGCTCTAATGAAAACACTGCATCAACAGCAGAAAACAGCACCAACAGCTTCTTTTGTGGGGTGGCTTTGTGCTGTAGAAATACGTTTATTGATAACTTCTAAAAACAGTAAAATTCTACAAACAGATAGGAAAAAAGGAAAAAACAACACAAAGGCAATATGAAACATATAGTTCAGAAATTAAAAAGCAGAGAAAAAGAACAAGAAAAGGCTTGACTTTCATCGTCCCTTTAAACCAGTGGTTCTCAACCTGTGGGTCCCCAGATGTTTGTGGACTTCAGCTCCCAGAAGCCCTGAGCACTGACCATAATGGCTGGGGCTTCTGGGAGCTGAAGTCCACAAACATCTGGGGACCCACAGGTTGAGAACCACTGCTTTAAACTGATTATAACAGTCAAATTGATTGAATCCTCTCAAAGATAATATCCAACATTTCTCTTCTTCCTGTTCCTAACTCATGCTATCCAGAAAAAAGGAAAATGAACTTTGTTCTACCAATGATTAGTATATCTGGCATAATATCTCAATAGTACTTTCTATTAACATTACATATTAACAGTTTATTTTAAAGAAGGTGGCAAACAGAACACAAAATGTGCATACATACAATGGAGTTCTAAGAAGTTGTTCCCCTTTAGATGGCTTTGGCCATGGCAACCATTATGATACTTCTATATTGGGGGTGGGTAATATTGGGGGGAGCACTTTTACACTTTGGGACTCTCGGGGGGGTCACATGGACTAGTGAAAGATAAACACAAAAGCCAAAGTGGCTGATGGGAGGAAGATACAATTGTGGATAAGAAACAACATAAATTGGTCCAACATATGACGTTAGCAGTAAGACCAGTATATGCTAAGTACTAGGGACAAAAAAACGGATTTATCAACAATGGATGAGTGGTTGAGTGGACTGACAGGAACTGTGGCCAAAGAGCTCTTTGGCTGAGAATTCTAAATACTCCTCCCTAAACTGCAAACTCCAAGATTCCATAGGATGTTGAAAGTGGAATAATAGCACTATAACACTGTAGTGCGGAAAGGCCCTCAAACTAGTCACTGACATAGTGATGAAACAGGGTCCTTGTTCTGATGGTTAACAATCACGTCAATTGATTTGTCTAGAAATTTTCTTCTCAACATCAGCTACTGTATCTCTAGGTATATATTTATCCTTTCATTCTCACATGTAATTTTATTACATTTTTTAAATTTATCTATTCATCCTTTCATTCTCAAAGTAAAAACAAAATGTAAACATTCTTCTCTTCAGTGAGCAAGATTACAAGAGTTTTTGTCCATTTTCAGTGATTTTTTGCTACTTAGGAATCTTCTGCACAAAATTTACAAAACAGAAATAACAAAAACAATAACTTAACAGTTTTTATCCAGAGTTGCCTCAATATCCTAAGGCACCAGATCCCACCTGATGCTGGAAACTTAAGCAGGGTCAGCTCAAGTTAATACCTGGATGGGAGACTGCCAATGAATATCAGGTGCTGTATGTTAGATTTCAGAAGGTGGAACTGGCAAAACCAACTCTGAGAACATTTCTAACCTATACTGTTATAGTGCTATTATTCCACTTCCAACATCCTGTGGAATTCTGGGGTTTGTAGTTACTGAGGCCAAAGAGCTCTCTGGCTGAGAACTCTAAATGTCCCTCCCTAAACTGCAAATCCCAGGATTCCATAGGATGCTGAAAGTGGAATAATAGCCATAAGTCAACAGGCAATGTGAAGATTCATACAAACACACACACACATTTTATCCAGAGGGGCTAGCATCTTTGCTGGTTAGACGGTCACAAAAGACTGTTATGAGATGCTCCATGAATGGCCATCTCATGGTAAAAATGTAAAGAGGAGCCTGCTTGACAATAAATTAAGGCTAGCCACACGTGAGACACAAATCAGGGGCACTTTAGAGCAAGAAAAATCAGCCAACTCATAGAGCCAAAGAGGAACCTTTACAAAGAGTATGCTTCTAGTATAAGAGTATAATTAGAGGAAATGTCAGAGATTCCCCTAGGGGTTCCAGAATAATTATGATTAAAACATTCCAAGATTTCAGACTCATGACAACAATGGCCAAACTTTTGGAGTTGTTCCCCTGAACAGAAAAGGAGGGTCCATTGCCAATTCCACTTCTGTCCACCACTGGAACATAAGTTTGCCCACCACAGTCTGGGGTTGGTTTGCACACCTATCCCCACTGAAGTCACCTGCACTCTCCCTGCCTGCTATCTAGATAAGGCTTAATATCCCTGTATACAGCTCCAGGTTCAGTATTGCATACATATGCTCTCTCACCTCTATAGATGCAGGTAACATTAAATCTTCCTGTAATATGCCCTATGTTATGACAGCCAAGTTATCAAAAGAATGTGCTTCAGGGAGGGTGGCAAGTCCTCTTTCATATCTTCCATTCCAAACCTTGGTGTCTTGCTGCTGGGCACCTTCTTTTAAGAAGACCCCTAGGGAACATTCCAGGGGAATAGTTGCTATCTTTTTCCAGCTACTCAGCGATCAGTGAGGGCATCCCAGCTGAGTTTTGCTCTGTGAGATGTGCATCTTTTGACTATGCAATCAGCCTCATTAGAACCTGTGGTGATGGTACCCTTATGGCTAAGTGTATATCAGAAAGTTCTGCCTGTGCACCCCATTAATTTCATTCTGCTAGACTACAAATCTGATAGCGGCTGGCATGTGGATAAATGGATGTCAGTGGGATACTCCACTGCATATGCAAGCTTTGAGAACTTCAGGACTTTTACTGAATTCTAACTATGGATCGTTCTAGCTGTCCAACATCACACATTGCCTGGATGATTTCATGTTCCTGTTCTTTAGACATTCTGCCTGTGCTGATCATTTAGGCACCTTCCAGGCCTTTGCAGAGAAACTAAATGTAAAGTTCCATGGTTTTATTTGAATTTTTATGCCTGTGTACTAGGCTGTATAAGGAAAGAAGTGCAGTTCCCAAGTTTCTACTTAAAGGTTTTTATATTGTATATTAGGTTATATAAGGTGCTTGCTGGGAAGGAGGAATGAGTGATTAGAATGTTGGAGGATGACAGGGAGAGACTGAAGCTGGTGTTTCACAGTTAATGTGGGGAGTTTAATAAGAGAATGTGTAGTATCAGCATTACTTCATTATTTTGAAATTTTGGTGTTAAGGATATTGTTGGAGCAAATATCTGGGTGGGTAGGATTGGTAGGAATTGATCAGCTTAAGTACACACCATAATTGAAAAGAGAAAGAAAAGAAAAAAGAAAAGAAAAGAATAGTCAGATGCTTCTGAACACAAAATAAACTTCTTAAAAATAAATATTGTTTTGTTTCATACACAAGCACCTCTTCTTTGCCTATGCTATAAGCATAATGAGATATTTGTTATCTGTGATGGCAGCAAATACCTAAGGCAGCAAATACAGCAATGAGTTTTATAGACAGAAAGCTTTATATGGGAATTGAGGTCTATCTTGTGATTTGAGTCTAATAGCAACATCACTAAGAGAATACAAAAGAGAATCTCTGACTCGTACTGTTCTTCTGGTTGTGTAAAGTGGAAATTAAAAAAACCTTACACTCTCTTCTCTGCTAACAGAAACGTGCAAGTTAGGTGTCACAAGACCAGCGGACCACCAGAAGGTTTGTTTGGGAATCAAGTGTGTTTAATTTTCAGCGTGGTCCTGTTTGCCAGTTGAAAAGCTGCATTCACCCTCACCTGCAGTAAGTACATCCTTACAAAACTGCACTTGCTTAGCAGGCACATCAACTTCTGATGCAGGATGGTGTCCTTAAGGTGGGTCTTTTGCACTCATTTTGCCAGGATCACAGGTGATACATATCTCACATGACTGACTTGGGAAATGAAAGAGGATCTCCAAATCTGGGCCACCATTCTCAGCAGCTTTAAAAGGGTCTCCCACTGGCAGGAGCCACTGGATGTACGTTCTGACCCCCAGAACCATTCTGATGCAGCTGGCAGCGCTGGGTATGCTGCCTATTACCAAAGACATTGGTGTGTCCAGCAACGGTCCCTATGCTGGGCCACTTAGAGCTGTAGAGTCACAGAATCATAAAATCATAGAGTTGGACGGGACCCATGGGCCATCAAGTCTAACCTCCTGCTCAATGCAAGATCTCCAGTTAAAGCATCTCCAGCAGATAGCTGTCCAGTCTCTTTTTGAAGACACCCAGAGGAAATCCCACCATCTTTCTAGGTAATTGGTTCAACTGCCGAAATGCTCTTTCTGTCAAGAAGTTCCTTCTAATGTTCAATTAAAATCTACTCTCCTGTAACTTCAAACCATTAGATCTAGTCTTACCCTCCGGGGCAGCAGAAAATAAGTCTGTCCCTTCCTCTCTGTGGCAGCTCTTGGGGTATTTAAAGAGTGCAATCATGACAACCCCGCCCCCACCCGTCTTCTCTTCACTAAGCTGAACATGCCCAGCTCCTTCCTCCTATGTTTTGTTCTCCATACCTCTTATCATCGTCTCTTGAACCTGCTCCAACTTGTCCATATCTTTCTTAAAACGACACACAAAGAAATGAATGCAGTACTGAAGCTACAGCCTGACGAATGCAGAATACAGTGCAACTATTGCTTCCCTTGATTTGGAAAGCATGCTTTAAACATTTCTTTTGGCCTTACATACTTTGTATTCTTGGAGTGATTATTTGGCAGGATCTATCCAGGTATGAAATAATTCAGTTCAGGTCTGACAACCATGTCACTAACCATCAAACTTAGAACAGACCACGCAATTAGTACTCAGATTCCTCTTGGCCTCTTTGGCCTCTGTTTCAAAATAGTCTTCCATGAACTGATGCCAATCTTCAGCAAGCTTCCAGGAAAGGAAGAAACAGGTATAGCTTATGGAGCAAAATATGTTCATTTTCCCTGGCACATTACTTCAAAAATTGCTGATTCCCCCAAAGATAACTCAAGAAACACTGTTTTGTATTGTTTTTCAGTCCATCATGCTACAAGCACAGCTAACAACATTGCTGATGTCCTGATATATTGTTTTCAGGAGAAAATGTTCTGGGCCTTGACCTTGATATAAACTGCCATGCCATCCCTAAGTCTTGGGAGCATGCAAAAATGCACAAAATATTTAATTCTATTTGTACCCTCACCCTGCATTTTGAATTGGTGGCTGCTTTGGGTTTCCTGGAAATCTAGGGCAGCTTAGGCAGCCATAGCACTTAGCCTAAATATAAAAGAATGATTTACCACACCTGGCCTCCTTTAGGGAGTAAGGCTTCACTCTTAAAACTATGCTTGTATAAAACTATGGATCCTTTTTCATCATGCTGGACCATCAAGAGAAGGCTCACTTCATTCTGGCCCAATGCCTAGAAGTCCACTATATTCAACATCCTAATGAGTTTGTTCCAGCTGTTCACTAGGACCTGCTTGTCTACCTTTGTGGCTGATCTGTTTTAAGTCTACCTTTGTATTGATGTTTTTCAGGGCCCTTGTTGGTGATGAGTTGGTGGCTAATTCCCTGCTTAAGGATCTGCTTGATGATGTGACCTTATTGGATCTGAAAGAAAGCCATTCATTCAGAGATCTGAATCTAATCACAAGGGTCAAGGGACATGGGTTTGCTTCAAAGCAGCTCCCAGGAACCAGAACTGTCCTATCTGAGCCATTAAAGACTTTCTTGAATATCACCCTTCTCACTCTAGTGCCACTTTTATCTACACAGATTGATTACTAGTTTTATGTTAACCAGGGATCATCAGCAGTAGCCTTCAGGACACATTTGTTTAAGATTGGGGTAGCCACTTCAGTGGCTAAACTGGACATACCCAAGTCTCACATCTGGATGGCTGGGGCGGCATTCATCTGTCCATAGAACTTAGATTTGCCATGAACTACAGCTTCTTCTAAACTCTCTACTATCATTAGCTCCTATGGAGTCAGCTGAGATCTGCAGACATAGCATTTTTAGGCTGGGGCATATGTGGTGTCAAACATGCCTGCAGCTTGAGGGACAGCTACACTTCACCTGGTAGAGAGGAATGCAGTGCAATTCCCTTTCACCAACAGAACTTTGATGATCTGAATGTCTCAGTCCTCCTTTTGCACTTGCTATGCAGCTGGGAGAAAAACGACCTTATCAAAAATAAAGGCTTAGACTCTATCCACACAGCTGGGGCCGACATCAGGACTTTGCTCTCCTATTTCCGAGCTCCTTGTGGCATGGTGCCCTTTTTCCAAAAAAAAAAGTGGGCAGCATCACCAGAAGAAATGTGAACAAAACAAGGAGATGTGTCATCCAGCATCCAGACAGTTTATTCAGACTGGAAGTACAGTTTTATCAGGGTGGAGTACTTCTTTCCATACCAGAAAAAGGTCACTTGTCTCCACACTATGTGCCACAGCTCTTAGCAATGGTCTCAGCTCTAAGAGCTTGGGCAGTAGTAACATGCCCACCCCTTGTAGCAGTTTTGACATTAAACCAGATTCCTTTGAGGGGACTGGGACTATATGCTCAACTCCTTATTTGGGAGATACCCTTAGGGGAACCTGGGAATGAAGCCAATGAGAAGTAAACCCATGCTGAGGATTTTCAAGCCTGATTCACTCTAACGTGGCAGGGAAGAAACACACAGAGGCTTACACCATTCAGCTCTCCACTTCTTACCATCTCATTGCTTCCATCATCAACTAAGAGACACTGAAGAACAGGCAGGTCACCTGGTACCAGAATTCTGACATAAAAGTCAAAGTTTGTCTGTTTGTGAGTTTCTCTGTTTGTCTGCATCAGGCAGGTGAAGACCTCATATGATTAGCTGAGTGAGGCAAGAAGACTTCATATGATTCGCTGGCTTTGAAGATTCTACGGAATCCTGGGATTGGCAGTTCAGGGAGGGGCCTTTAGAATTCTCAGCCAGAGAGCTCTAGGGCCTTAGGCCGGTTGCTATGGAGATAGGGAAAAGTTACATGCACTGGACAAGGCAGTTTGGGAAATTAAAGACACAGGATCTCAAATCTGTGTATTTCAACCACATCCAATTCCTAAGTAAGGTAATTCCTAAGATATTTCTAACAAGTATTGGCTGGCTGTGAAGATTCTATGGACTCCCCGGGTTTGCAGTTTAGGGAGGGACCTTTAGAATTCTCAGCCAGAGAACAGGCCAGTTGCTATGGAGACAACGTCTAGCAGCAAGGAGGAGGAGGGCAGTGTGCTCCTTTAGGAACCCAACCTCTATATGTTAACAACTGTGAATACAGATTGGATTGGGGAATATGGGGGAAAGTTACAGGTACTAGAATAGGCTGCTATGGAGACGAGGCCTAGCAACAAGGAAGAGGACAGTGTATTCACTCAGGAACCCAAACTGTATATGTAAATAACTCTGAATACAGATTGCATTGGGAAATATGGAGAGAAGTTACAGGTGCTGGAGAAGACACCTTGGTGAGGTGTTCTTAAGAGGAAAATAAGATCCCGGGCAGCACCGGGTACATATGCTAGTTACCAATAAAAAGTTGTAGCTATGTTTTTCTTCAAGAATGTGTTTTTGGCCCACTCTCCTTCCAATTCCTGCTTTTTAGAAGTGATTTAACAATAGTTCTACTTGCTTATAAATTCTTGCGGTTGTAAGTTTGTTATATGTTTGTTAACTAAGATAATCTGCAACTATATTTCTTTGTTATTATTATGTCTTAAATTCCACATTGCCAGGAAATTAAAACAAATGAAGGCTTGCCCCATGACTACTCTTCTTTCATGACCTTTCTTTGAAACTACTCAGAAAACAGGACTTGCCACAGACAGCATGGTGGATGAGATGAACCACTGCTAATACTCTATTGAAGACTCTTTGCTGTCAATAAAACAACAAAGTGGAAGCTGAATTATCATGATTTTAGTGGATGACAGTCACTTACTTTTTGTCAGTAGTTTGCTTGAGTGCTCCACCTCTCAAATTACAGAGAGAACATTCCTGTGAAGTAATGGAGAAAAAGAATTAGTCTTAATTGACAAAAAAAACCAATGCTACTTACATGATTGTAAACTATAAATAAATAACAGTGCAATGAATCAATATGCAAGGGGCTGTAACTTTGTAGCACTCATCTTCTTATTGAGGTACTCAAATATTTTCAAGCAGGTCTCAAAAAAACTGACAGCACTGTTTGAGGATATTATAAACCAGGAGGTATTCATCTACAGACTGAAAATACATTTGTGTTGTGCTTAACTAAGGGCATAAATGAAATATAAATTTGGGCAAATTTGAATCATGTTAGTTGGTTTACATTTATTATTATTACTATTCTATTCCCTCAGAGAAATCAGGTCCTATTCACACAGGGTAATTTTTTTTCTTCATATTTTTCCTTTGTATTGAAAAGTATGCTGATAGTTATTATCACTTGCCCACTTTAGAAACTAACCACAGTTCCCAGGGAAAAGGAATAAAATGTATTAACTTGCTTCCAACACTGGCAAAATTCAAACCAAAGGAAACACTAATAGGACACCTATCAGGCTCCCCTTGTTTTCTTCACATAGTTGTTTAGGAAATGATGGCAAAGAACAGCAACCATCATGCACTTAGAAATCACATAGTACTGCTGGCGGTGTGACGTTCACCTAAGATTCAAATACTGTCAAATATTCCAAGTTTGTCATTGTGTTGATTGCAAGTTTGTTCCCTTATCCTCAGAGAAGGGGCAGGCAAGCTAGTGCCTCTCTGTTGGCCAAGCTGGTAGAGGCATGTGAGAGCTATAGATGAAAACAGATGGAAAACACCAGGTTTGCTATCCCTGCACTGTCGTATCATGAATCACCAAGAACTGAGTCAGTCAGGTCTCAAACCTAGCAGCATAGTGGAGCTTTTCCCATTGGCTATTTGGTGTAATTTAAGAACAAAAGCAAACTGTCACTGTATAAAGGTATACAAGTCCCATAACTAAGAAGCACTTGGACACCCATGGGCACAGTGATCCCCACCACCACTGAATTCCTTCTTCCACCCCTATTTTCTAGTGTTTGTAACAATGTGTTTGTAACGCACTGAGGCTACCAATCCTACAGTCCTTATTGATGTTGCAGCTTCTGTTCTCACTTGGTTCCCCTCTACTTGGCAGCTCGGAAGGTATGCTTTATGTAACCTCAATGCCAATCTGAGGTGGGGGGAGAATAAAGGGAAGATGCCCTCTAGAACCTGGAAACTTTTTGGGAATGAGAAGGGAGATGGTATTTTTTTCCTGCTTTGCAAATGACATGCTCAAGAAGTAACAACAACTTAGTTCAGGCCCTTTTCAGCAACCAACAGCACTGGTCATGGAAGAGAGGTAGAATCTGTAAAAGAAATACTGGCTACAGTAATTTATTACACAGAGGACCTCTTGATGTTTCATCCATTCTGCTTTGCTGAACCAGAAAGAGGCAGGTTCAGATCCTCACAGTCATGAATCATTAGATGATAACAGGGCCAGTTTCATTCTTAACCTCCTCCTCCTTTACCTAAGGATAAAATGGGAAGCAAGGGAGAACTATGTACATAGCCTTGAGCTTTTTGAAATAAAAATGCAATAGAATCTATCAAAATCAGTATTTCATTACTAATTTTTTTAGTTCATGCCATTATTCCACCATGTGTACAGCAGGTACCCCATACCTGTGAGGGATACTTTTCTAGACTTAATGTGAATGGCAAAAAAAATGTGGATAATGCACTGAGCGTGCTTCTCTTCACTGAGAAAGGAGCCTCCATCTCCTTCCTTGGTCAAGAGAGGTGCAGGAGGGGTGCCATGCTTGGCTTCATGTGCTGCTCTCTGCTGAGGAAGGAGTTTCTGTTTCCTTCCTTGGTTGAGAGAGGTGCAGATGAGAGCCATGCCAAGTTTTATGTGTCTCTGCACTGAGGAAGGAGACTGAGACTTCTTCTTCAGCCAAGAGAGGTGCAGGGAGGGGGGAACATGCCGGTCGTCACACACCTCTCTCCACCAAGGAAAAAGTGTCCATCTTTTCTTCAGCCATCTGTGCTGAGCAAGGAACCCAGCCACTGGCATATATAGCCCTGGAGCAGATCACAGGTGAGTGAAACTGAAGATATCACTCATGTAGTTATGGGGGACCTACTGTACTTTGTCCTTGCTGCAAATATCACACCTGTATAACTTTAATGTTTTACAAAAACTTAACCACTGCTTGACAATATTGGCAATACTATCCAAATTGTTTTGATCAGTACAATGTCCTACCCAAGCGCTATTTTTTTTTCCAATCCTAAAAACCTATGATGGCAAATCTGTTTGCAACACTATCATAACATGGTGTTGAATGAAGCATAATGGGGTTTGTGGCATGGTACATTCAGAATATTGATTTATGTTTTGGTACTTCTCATGTAAAGACTGGGTGGTTTCCCATTTTGTGAGAAATTTTTGATATTCACATTTTTTTAAAAAAAAAATCACCCTTCTCTTGTTGCTCATTTGAATAACTTACTCATTTCCAGCCTAGACATTATCTTTTTTCCTTGATTATTTTTTATTTTTTCCCCCTCTTTTCAACCAATTTTGCATCATTCCTAGATCTCTTTTCACTGAAGCGTTTCTTAATAAGCAATGTAGACCATATGGGCTAATCAAGATAGGATTATGTATGACAAACTTGAAATGTTAACTGTTTCTTGACTTTGCCACCAAGCAAGCTGTTCTTTATTTAGAAAGCAACAAAATTTGGTTGCATTGTAGTGGAGCAGAGTGTGGACCCAGTACACTGGCAGGAAGGAAATGTTATCCAAATAAAGAACAGCTTGCTTGGTAGCAAAACACACCCCAAGTTGCCCACTCCTAGTATAGATGTTCAAAAATCCTGGCAAATCTACAAAAGGTAGGTGCTTCCCCTTCACTGAGAATTCATTCTCCTTAGATAACTAATAATTTAGTATTGGCTTAACATAAGGAGTAGGAAAGAGTGGGCTGTGACAGTGATAAGCAATTAAGCTTCTCCATGTTAGTCATAGGTGAGATATTTACACCCTCTGTGATATTAGCAAGATTGAGGTAGCTCTAGTTTCTTTTAACACATCATACAAGTTCAGCTGATTCCCTTTTTTAAAAAATACAATTTGTGTAGTGCTTTTAGACTGCTGCACTTAGGTTGCAAATTGTAGGCATCTCTAATTCATTTCAGCTGCATTTTCTACAATATCACATTCTTCCAGCATACTCCTGGTTTTCCTCTAGCTGGATGCCATTATCAACTTAAACAGATTTTTATTTTGTGTACTTGGTCCCAGCTAAAGCTTGCGGACAACTTTAAGAAGTAGTAGTGGTAACAAAGCTGAAAGGAACAAACTGATTTGATGAAAAGACATGCTCCACTCTACTGTTCTGGATGGAAATTGAATTTTATTGACCCAATCACACAGTCTTCCCCAATACCTTTTTTTTTATACCTTGCTCAATTCTCATAAAATCAAATATATGAAAACTACAATTTAAAAAAACAAAATCCACACATATAGAATACATGACACCTGGCCTGAAAGCACTACATGCGAAAAGGATCTAAGGGTCTTAGTAGACCACAAGCTAAATATGCAAATAGTAGTATTTATTTAATGCATAGACCAAAGGCCATTTGCATACAAAGTATTAAAATGCAATACAATACAATACAAAATGCTAGTATAAAATAATATAAAATACATATATAGAGACAACATAGCAAAAATACATCATACATTAAGCTACATAATGGACATGTGTGAGAGAAATTTAGAATTTGGTTTAGTTAAAACATAAACAATAAAACTATAATTAAGTGAGCGCATCTCCAGAACAATCAACCGCGATATCGGCAACATATCTGGCCCGGATCTTCATAGCTACCAGCATGAAAAGAGAGACCTTACGAGTTACCATAGAGTCAATATCAGCTAGGAGATAAAGAATCTTTTCTAGGACAGTATTGGTTCCAAATGAGGCAGGATAGATCCCAAAAAGTTGGCTCTTGGATCAGAATATAATGGACAAGAAAACAAATAATGAGGCAGATCCTCTATTTCAGGGGTCCCACAAATGCATAAACGGAGACCCAAAGGGGACAAGCTAAATATGATTGAACAGTTTGATGTGGGGATGAAAAAAGCCAATGCAATTCTAGGCTGTGTGAATAAGAACATCATGTCCAGATCAAGGAAAGTAGTAGTGCCACTATTCTGCTTTGGCCAGACTTCACCTAGAATATTGTCTCCAGTTCTGGACATCAGAGTTCAAGAAGCTGGAGCATGTCCAGAGAAGAATGATCAAGTTGATCAAAGGTCTCTAAATATGCATTATTTCTCTGATACATGACAGCAGCCACCAAAATATTGGCCATTTCCGCACTAGAGTGTTATAGCGCTATGATTCCACTCTCAACATCCTATGGAATCCTGGGGTTTGCAGACTGCAATCCATAAGGATGTTGAAAGTGGAATCATAGCGCTATAACACTCTAGTGCGGAAATGGCCATTGTTACGTTCAAGCTTGGAAACAGACTGAAGAGCCAATGACAGAAGAATGGATTGTTAAGGTTGCTGAGTTGGCCCAAATTGCCAAATTAACATGGGTTTTGAAGGACAAGCCAACTGGAGATTTCTTGAAAGAGTGAAAACCATTTAAGGACTTTTCTGAGCAACAAGAAATCTAATGATGTAATAATTTGCAGTGATTGTTATTAGTCATTTTAGTAGGATTATCCAGCTAGATGAGTAATGGTAGAATAATTTTTCCCTCTGTTTTATTTTTCTTTACACTACCATCAGGACTTGTTCAAAGTACGTTTCAGTTATATGTCTTTTCCCTTTTTTCCCTTTCTTTTTCCCCCTCTTTTTTCTTCTGTTTAATTGTATTTTGATTGTAATTTTGATTGTATATTAAATTGTTAGTGTTAAAACTCACTCACTCACTCAATTTTTTTTTTTAAAAAAAAGATGATCAAAGGTCTGGAAACCAAGCCTTATGTAGAATGACCTAGGGAGATGGGTGTGTTTAGACTGGAGAAGATAAGACTGAAAGGTGATATGATAGCTACTATTAAATATCTGATGTCACAGAAAAGATGGAGCAAACTTGTTTTCTATTGCTCCAAGGAAAAGAACACAAACCAAGGATTAAAATTACAAGAAAAGATGTTCCACCAAAACATTAGAAAGAATTTCTTTACTGTAAGAACTGTTTGACAGTGGAATAGACAGCCTCTGGGTATATGTGGACTTTTCTTCTTCGGTGGCCTTTAAACTGAGGTTTCATGGGCATATTTCAGGATTATGTTAGTTGTGTTTTCCTGCCAGTGAAGTAGACTTGATTCAATTGACTCAGACTCAACTCCAACTTAAGTCACTTCAGTGACGGATTTGACTCAGCAATAAATAATGCACTGACTCAACTCGATGTGTAATCTGTATATTTTTAGCAACTAACTTGCTGCCCTGGGTTCAGTAACATAGCACATTCATCCAGAAACCTTACAACTTTGAACAATGCTTCCATCTCTTTTGCCTACTGGTCACATGGCAATCTGTCTCGAGCTCAAACTGTGGGTACATTTCTCTGAGGGGGACAGCAAACAGGTTAGGCAAATGGGCTTGAGGCAAGGTTCAGGTCTGCTCTGCACCCTGTCCTTGCTGCATACAGAAGGAGCTTTCTAAAACTTTTCCTAAGAGTAGAAAGCAAGACTTGTTCCAAGAGTGCAGGGTGCATATCTCAGAAGGGAACAGAAATGTGTTAGACAATAGGCTTGAGGAGGAAGGGTCTTTCCTTCTAAAGCATTTAGAGCTTCAGTAATAGGGAATGAGAAGAATCCTATTTCTCCACTTCTGAAAAAGCCTCCAGCTTTGCAAATGAGAAGTAAGAAGGATCCTATTCCCCATTTCAGAAGCTGCAGATGGCAAAATCGGAAGTGTGGAAGGACGACTCTACTTAAATTGTTAGAACTGACTTTATTCAACTCTGTCCAGAAATTGTGGAAGACAGATTGGGGTGTAAAGTTGGCTCCCAGATGTGAGATGACTTGAGACTTGACTTGAAATTATCTTGCAAGGACTTGAGACTCAACTTGAGACTTAAAGGTAAGGACCTGAGACTTGAGTTGAGACTTAGGGTAAAAGACTTAAATACATCATTGATTCCTGCCTGGCAGGGAGTTGGACCAGATGATCTTTGCTGCCCCTTCCAACTCTTAAGACTGTATGGGTCTTTGACTCTATGATTCTATACTCATTTACTTGGAAGCAAGCTCCATAGGGACCAATGGTATTAACTTTCAAATAAACTTGCATACAATTGTGCTGTATATTGCCAACTTTTAAAACTCATGTGTTTTAAAACATCAGTGTGCTGCCACCCTAACTGTAAGTTGTGTAACTTTTCTCTTTATTAGTGACTCTCAAATATTTGCAGGTTCTTATCACCTACTCCCCATGTTATCCTCTTCTCTCCAAGCTGTATGCGTTAAGCTCCAGTAGCTATCCATAAACATAGTCATTTTTAATCCTTCCTTAATATATGTTGCTCTCCTATGTATTCTCTGTCTTCTATCTATGTTGTTATCATAATGAGGCGCTGTAATCCATATACAGGTGCATGCTCTAGTGTAGCTGTTCTGAATCCTGCTGAGAAGTATTATTCTTTATCATTGCAGCATCAGTATTATGATCCACACACTAGTGAAGAAGCTCTGAGCAAGGAAGCAGTAAGGTTAGCTAGCTCTTTCTCAACTAGCTGTTTGTTAAATGCAACATTAAAGACATACTCTCAGAGTTAGTCTACATACTGAAATTCTCACCTGTAAAAACAACCAAATAGAAGAATCATTGCTTACTTTCTTGTGTCGATATATTTCACATTTCAGAAAATATGGCAATTTCCTGGGGCAACGTATATCATACCAGTCTTCCTACTGCCCTCTACACTTCATGAAATTACCTTCACTATAATGTATTGAACTCTCTCCAGTAGCAAACTGCTTCCTTTGATAAAACAGACCAACGCTTCTTCTGCATTGCATCTCTCCTTTAGATTTTTAGTGCATGTTCGCAACAGGCTATCTTCATGACTGTCAAATCTCCTGCTACAAATTTCCACTGGAAATATATTGTCTACTCTGCTCCTACTCACTGCATCCTTCATGGTTCTGTCATTGGACCCCCACTATTTGCCTTCCACACAGTAACTGTTTTTCATTACATTTATGCACTTAAAATACAAAGACATAACTTAAGTGAAGATTTAAATGTAAGATCTTCACTTATTTTGTTTTGCATGCAAGAATGAGCAGTTTCAAGAATTTTATCCCCACTGGGTGAGATCATCAGAGTTCCTGCACATTTTCTAAAGAAACGTTTTTGCATTTAAAAAAAAAACATGGGGTTTGAACACAAAAAATGTGCAGAAAAGTATATTTTATGCAAATACACTATTTTCTGCACAAAAGATTTTTGCACAAAAAAACCCCACAAGTGTTTTGTGAAAATGAAATGTTTACAACAAAATTACCAAATTGTGAAGGAAAAAAATTCATGGTGATTGACCATTTTCATGAAGGATATAGTTCACAGTGCTGAGCCATCCTTTCTCATCAAGGACAAGAAAAATTACAATTATTCTTTAAGAAGTATAAGTATTCTTTATACCTCTAAGAAGGTATTTTGTTGCTCAAAGAGGGCAGAGGCAGAACAACAAAATCTTTTACTTGCAACAAATTCTTCTTCATCACATGTCTTCCTCCATCTAGTCCACAGAAGATTATGCAAGGTGTACTGGGTGAATCCATTCCATTAATGGATGCCACTCCCTTCAGAGATAGACACTGCTGGGTACAACCTACACTGGTCTCTTTCTATCCTTTCTCATTCCCATTCAGTTCATTAACTGCCTCATCAGAGTCTCAGATTCAAAGGGTCTGTATCTTAGCTGTTCGTGTTTCTTTCAAAGCCTTCCTCTTCTCAACAACTTTCCCCACTGACTGACACAGACAACCCATTCTGTTCTGCTTTATTTCTTCCATTTTCTTTGCTCCCTTACTGTGACTTTCCACCTACATCCAATGAGAACTCCTCTTCCTTTAATACATTCCATGGCCTTGCTTCATTATAATTTTGTTATGAAAAAGGTCTGAATCCCCCTGCCTGCACTGACACAATGGTAGCTTTTGAAATTGCAGATGAACACCATGATAATGCCAACAGTGACAGCCCAAACAAGGGTCCAAACATGCAGGCAGGCAAGGCCATCCATATCAACAAATTGGTTCTAACACTTTTCATTTTTACCAGAAGGAGGTTTCTGCAAAGCTAATGTATCTTAAGTGCTCATTCAAGATTAAATCACTCCCAAATCATTTAGACTACATATGGATAGCTAATAAAAAATACAAACAGAAAGTGAGTGAGAGAGAGAGGGAGGGATACTGGAGTAGAGCAGCGAAATCCCAGAGGGATAGGGAAACTTGGGAAGAGTGGCGGATATCCCCAACAATCAAAAAGCTGCAGCATGTTGATCTTGTGCCATTGTCCAATTATGACTTTAGCTCCTCCAACTGTCCTACCACGAACCACCCCAAGCTCTTCACCTTTCTTTAAACATTCTGCTCATATCAAACCCTTACATCTAGAACAGGAGTTGGCAACTTCAGGAGGCTGGGAGGCATCTTTCTGGTTGGCTAACCACTTGAAGGTGTGTACCCAAAGGAGCCATGGCTAAAGGGGAAGTGAATGAGCTTAGCAGATTTTTAATAAGTAACACATCACAAAAAATATAAATCAGGTAGAACATGTACAAATTGATAATGATGTGTTTACACATAATGATTTTATAAATGAAATAACATTAAGAAATAAAATTCCTCCAAATCTGCTAAGAATCCATTAAATCCTATTGGAAAGGCTTGATTTGTTCTTAATACATTAAATATTATTGTATTACTAACAATTCATTTGAGAATAAAATTATTTCATTGCAGAAATAAATTAAATTCATTATTGTCTGATTTTATGTCATTATAGAGTAATTTTTAATTTGAAAACATTTGGGAAACCATGAACTTTTAACTTACCAACATCACGAGCCTCATTACAATGATTATATTTATCAGCTGAAGTTGTGCATGACTGATTGTTTTTGAGACTACTATAACATTTGAGGTTTCCAGGGTAGCCTCTAAAATAAATCTAAATGTTGAATTATTGACTAAATATTCTATATTGATACTATGGCTTTTAATTTGGGGTTGGGTATTAGTGTAGCAGAGAGCCAGCATGATGTAGTGGTTTGAGTGTTGGACTATGAGTCTGGATATCTTGGTTTGAACTACTGCTCAGCCATAGAAACCCACTGGGTGATCTTGTGCAATTCAGAGTATGAGCTGCACAAAGTCTCAGAGGAAGGCAAAGGCAAACCTCCTCTGAACAAATTCTGCCAAGAAAGCCTCATGATATTCAAAATTTTCAAATTCAAAATTTTATTACGGCGAACAGCCAGCAAATAACCTCATGATAGGTTTAACTTAGGGTTGCCTAAAATGCCTTAAAGGCACAAAACAACAAGTAGTCCAGTATCCAAGTATAGTTTTTAAAAAATGCAAATAAATAAATATCACTTCAGACATAAAATGGCCTGTGAATGCTTGTTAAAAATTAATGCATTTCAGTTGTGCTTGAGTGCCTTTTATATACCTTTGCTATTGATAATCAAGCTACCAAACCTCCTTCAAAGTGCCACAGCTGACAGGCAGGCAATCAAATCAAAACAAGGTCTGACTGCATTTTTTTTTTTTTGATAATTAGGTCAAACTTTCTCTAAGACCAATGTCCCCCTTCTGATAAGAACTCAACCAGGAAACTAAAAAAAAGTATTACGTTACTAATTTGAAAAGTCTGGAACTCTAAATAAGAGATTATTTCTTAGGATTTTCAGGAAAAAGAAAACGCCCATGATTACACAGTTGAGTAAGCTGACTTGACTATTGGCAAGCTGGCTCAGCAGATGCTCCTTGCAGCAGCACTGTGCCCAGCAAAGCTTTCATGGTAAAAGTGCCAGCAAGAGGGATCTCTGGCTAGACTAACTTTCCCTGGGTTTAAGGAGGAGTGGAGAATTACTCTTCAGGGTCTAGAATTCCCATTATTTGTATTTATTTGTTAGTGAACATATTAAGAATGGGAAAGACCGAGGGAGTAACCCTTGCCATGAAATCCACCTGTTTAGATCTGTGGATCTGATTGCCCTGTACTAGCATCCTGCTTTTTTTTTAATGAAGAAACCTTTACTTTAACTTTTGAAGCTGCAGAAGTAAACTACTCCACTGACTAAAATGGAACAACTAAGCCTACACAGTTATCTTCTTTCTGCAATCAAATCTGTGACAAACGACTTAGAAAATGGGGGTTGGTGTTTTAAAAGAGAATAACTAAGGTTTTAAGTAGATACACTTTGTGAATAGACCAAATTGCATTTTATTTGTATGATGGAACTGGATTTTAACAAGGAGAATTACAGCATGAGAAAGTATGAATGTTAAGTGTTCGATGCTGATAACATTGTCTTGCTGGCAGCTTCTGGTAGACACAAGTGAACTGAGTTGTTAATTCTGTGTCTGCTGGATTATGGAAAAAAGAACCTTCCCATGAACACTATGAGAATTTTTTTACAATGGAACTCGGAGAAGCTACATGTGGAACACCTAAACTGGCAGCAGAGCATGATAGAGGCTGTGAAGGAAGAATTCTGCATCAAGGAACTATGGCAAGATGTAAGACAAGAAGGAGACACAGAAGCTAACAACATGGAAGTGGAAGAGCATGAACACCAGATGGAGAGACAAACTCAAGTTGAGTTAATGGAGGGAGTTACTGACTTGGGAGAGATTTATGAACTGAAAAACATCAATTTGTGAAAGGGATATTAAAGCCTGGGGGAGAAGGGTTGAGACAAATTTAAAACTGATCTGTGAGCAAATTATTTTGATTGCTGAATGAAATCAAGTTAACTTATATGATTGAGGGGGGTAAGAGAAAGATGTAAAAAATAAGGGTGCTGTTCAGGACAATTATTCCAAAATATGATGTAAGAAGTACTTGAAAGATATTTAAAGGCCAGAGATGAGAGTCAGAGAAGTTGAGGAGTATGTAGTTCACATATAGGATGTCCATGAGGGAAGAGGGGAGTTAAACTCAAAGTCAAAGTTAAATTCAAAATGAAATAGATTTGGTTTAAACTAGGTTAAGAGACAATGACATCTATAAGATAATGATAACTGGATTGGCGCTATAAATCTTGTGATGGATTTTATAATATAAAAAGGGTGTTGAAATATATGGACTTAAGGATATCATAAAACACATAATAGATTTAAAGTTTTAACTAATGAAAATACTATGTAATTAAGTCAGCAAGTAGAATTTAGTAAAATTAGTAGCATTAATGTAATTTAGTAGTATTAAAATCATTTACCACATAATGTCATTTATCATTTAAGCAATTTGCAATGGAATGTAATATTGAGTGATCATGCCAGATATGTCAACTTTTGGTGCAAGAACGTTTGTGTGCCTTTTCTTTTCAAAAGCATGAATGGGTGAGTGGGGAAAATGTTGGGTTTTTCTTTTCCTTTCTTTTTCTTTCTTTCTTCTACTCTTTAATTTTTAATTCATACGTTTTATGGTTTTCTTTATGTTGTTCTTTTTTCCCCCTTTTATATTTGTAACAAAGTGCTTTGAGTCTTGGATTATGACTCTGGAGACCAGTGTTCAATTCCCCACTCAGCCATGGAAACCCACTGGGTGACCATTAGTGCATCACAAACTCTCAGCCCCCAGAAAACCCCAGGATAGGTTTGTTTTGGGGCCACCATAAGGTGGAAACTACTTGAAGGCACACAACAAGAACAAGAACAACAACAACAACATTGTTTTAGTGTTTTTGGAAAATGTTAATAAAAAATATATTTAAAAAAACTACACAGTTGAATATATCTGCCTGTTTTGGTAATACCAAAGGAATACTGAAAATGTTTTATACTGCCAATGATAATGTTACACAGTTTTTTCTTTGGCCTGAATCCTATTGTTAGTCTCAACTACAGTAGAACCACTGAATCAATGACTCAGTTTTGACTCAATATTCAACAACTAATTCAATGGACTAAACTCTAGTCAGGAACATCAAACAGATTCAGGCATGTATTTTCTAGGATATCTAATTGTATATGTTCTTGGAATGAGACCTGACATCAAGACAAAGAAAGAAAGAAAGATAATGTTAAAAACTCTAAAGTGACCTGAAATGGCACAACATTTTCTGAGAGATGGTACAATAGTTATAGTGAAAAATATACTGTAATGTAGTATTTTAAAGTTCAAAAAAGGAAGGAAATGCAACATTTTATCACTATTATTCAAACTGACAACAAATTAATCAAAAATTCATTTTGGTAAACAATATAGTATGGTATTGCATTTAAATTACACCAGAAAGGACCCCGATTTTCTTCACAGGTAAGAAAATGTTCACAAGAAAAGAGAAAGACCGGGCCTTTGCCAGCCAGTGAAACAAAACAGATTTCTTATGGTGAGTACATATATACAAGTTTAACAGAATATGTACTGTAAATGTATTTAGTATGCATGCAACACCATAAGTGGTAGATAACATATTCAGTTAATTGTGTATATGGCAACCTACCTCTGTCACCCCAACAAAGAATTGTGACCTTAGTAATTGCTGTCACTGTCAGATAAGTACTTCTAAAAGGTGTGTCCCAGCCAAGTGCTACAAAACAGACACCATTTTCTCTACAAGCATCTCTTATCAGATCAGGTCAGGAGGTTATTCCCTCATCAAGAACATGCCATAGTGATGATATTTGAACATAATCTTCAATTTAAATACCCTCATTAAAAACTATGAAATTTATGGAGTGTAAACGTGGAAAGAGTCTATTAAAATGGGGGGGCAAGCATGACTCTCACAATAAATTGATATATCTTTTTTTTAGTCAATTATTTTAATGGCAGACAAAGAATGACAAAAGAGAAAGTAGAAATCATCCTGAAGATGAAATACTGAAACTTTTTCTGTAAGTACACAGACGTGTACAAAACAGAAGTGTACGTGTACACACACGCATATCAATTTTGTTTCAAAGAAGGAAGTAGTACCCTGCAGATTAAGGACTGTGTATGTATGGCTAGGGAACAGAATAAACCTTATGCTTAGGTATCACTCTCTGAAAACAAGCTTGCAGTAGAAGAGTCAAACTAATTGTAGCAGACAGAACAGTAGTATCATAAGGCTGCCCCCACTGTGCTAAAAATAACAATGTTCCAGTGGCACTTTCAAAAAGTGACTATATAAAACTATCTTCATAGTTTAAAATGTACACAGTTCTTGTTTTAGACAACATGCTATATAGGCCATAAGCCAGTCTTGTGTTCAGCACTATCAGGCAGAAACTCCTTAGTTCAAATGCTTGTTCTTACTCATGCAGACCCCTTTAATAGGAAACTGCAGTGATAAAATATAAAACTATAGTCTGGAAGGGAAGAAAAAATAATCTAAAAAATCTATACAGTGTAAGCCTTTCAATTAAAATCATATGAATAAATATGAAAATACTGGACAAACATGAGCTGCTATTAATATTATATACTCAGATGTCTTGAAATCTTATTTTCTACATTAGTCATGATGAAAGATTCTTCCAGAGTTTTATGATACATTCATGGGGATGTCTCAGAGCCTACCTTTAGCAGCAGAATAAATACATAAACACCCAAGAAATCATGAACAGCATCCACCCAAATGCTTGATCCATGAAAAACTGCACAAAGAAAACAAACAATAAAAGTGCTGAACTGCACAGGCAACCAACCACTTTTTTGAAGCAACTCCTGCATTGTTTACACAGATTCTAACCATACCAGGGAAGACTTCTATATCTCTACCGCTTCTTTCAAGTGTCTCTTCTAACACTTGAAACCCTACATAATTTGTAAAATCAGTGACAGCTTTATTTCAAATGTCAAATAAATATTGAGGAATGGGCCAAGCCTGTCATTAGCTATTGTCAATTGCCCTCAGCACACATATACAGATACACAGATCAGTGGTTCTCAACCTGTGGGTCCCCAGATGTTTTTGGACTTCAGCTCCCAGAAGCCCTGAGCATTGACCATAGTGGCTGAGGCTTCTGGGAGCTGAAGTCCACAAACATCTGGGGACCCACAGGTTGAGAACCACTGAAGGAACCAACAGTATCTCTTTCAACTAGGTAAGACTCACCATCATCCTACAAATCTCTAAAAACATTTAGGTCACACTGAAAGACATGCAGCCTTACTGAAACTGGCAGGGCATTATGCTGAAATTTGGACTGCTGTTGTTGTGTGCCTTCAAATCATTTCTGACTTATGTTGACCCAAAGGCAAACCTATCACAGGGTTTTCTGAGGGCTGAGAGTGTGTGATATGTCCAAGGTCACCTTAATTGAACCATGGCTTCCAGGGTCACAGTCCAACACTCAAACCACTATATCACACTGGAATTTGGTACTATCTGTTATTATTAGGACAAACCTGAAAAATGGAAAATGTGTATCCCTCCATCTCCAATGGGGCACTCAGGTGTGCATCAAAGTAGTTGTGACAATACCAAGCCACCCAGAACACTGAAATATGATGCTTCTAGTCCAATAAGTTTTTTAAAAATGTGATACATTTGTAATTTCCCCTTCCTCCAGAAACATGGGGCCTTAAATATATCTCTAAATGAATGGGGCACTTGCAAGCCACTCAGAAAACTGAAATTTAGTAACAGAAGCCCAAGATACACTGATTTCTAGGGAAAAATGAAACCACAAGCTTGTTTTATATAAAGGTAGAAAACTTTGTTTCCAAGAGTGTTGACATTTACATGTCTCCGTAATACTCTATGTGGCAAAACAGCAGTGTAAAGACCACAAAATACCATGGCTCTGAAGTGGACAGGGGATTTGGATGATATAGTTTGTGGTGAGTCAACATCCTACTGCCTTAAAATGAGGACAACCAATAAAGATTATTCAGTGAGAGGATCAAAATTATTCCCTTTTTCATACTGTAAAAGCTTATTAAGAAAAGCAGGAATCAAATATTCCTGACTGATCCATTGTGAGGGGAACGGTACTAAAAACCTTCTGTTTATCATTCTCATTTTCTATTCACTTCTCAAAATTATGAAGAAAGCAAAGGAATATTGCTGTTTTGAGCTACTATTAAAGGTAATTATTTCTTACTTACTGAACTGATATTCAATTTTTAGCAATAGTTACTTCTAATTCTTGGGTCTTCTGTAAGCTTTCTAGGTTTGTGTAATGAAACAAAGGCATATGGTTGATCAAGAGCCAAAAGGATAAACTTACTGTTATAAGTTGAACAGCAGCCTTCCTCAATCTTATGCCTCCCAGACATTTTGGACTACAACCACCAGCTTTCCTGACCACTGGCTGTACCATCTGGGGCTGACAGAATCCCAAAATATCTAGCAGGCATTAGGTTGGGAAATACTGTTGTGCAGTACACTTTCTTCCCCTCCAATGTCAGTCATTATTCTTTCTGACTTTACTAGCGGTTTCTGCTCCAAACGTTTAAGATTAATGAGGCATTTGTTCTCAATCAAGAAGCTGCATGTGAATATAGCTTCACTTTCAAGAGCAAGACAGATGAATTACTAAACCTTTTTTGGCCTTTTTATTTCTTGGGATGATACATAGCAGCCCCTCTTCTTTTTTAAAAGCAGCACCATAACAAAGATGGATTCAATGTCACCCTCTTTCTGTCTCAACAATTATTATCTGTTGCACAGTAAATAGTTCAGAGTTAAATAAAAATGTGCATAATCTTATGAGTGGGTGTGACACCTCCTGAATGATGCAGGAGATGAGATGACGTACTGTGAGTTTGCTAAAGGGAAATGCCTGCGGTGACGGTTGTAGGAAGAATGCTCAGTCATATGTACCTATAGTATTGTTTTTCAACAATTATCATTTCTAAAATTAATGTGAGCAAGTCAGGGGGAACATATAGCTTGGAAAACAATAGTTCTGTAATTTTATTTCATCTTATTATCACAGATGTTGTTTTGTGTGAGTACTCCTTTAGAACACGTTGTACAACATACATTTGAAGTCACAAAGCCACTTGAGATTTCCTTTCTGGCATTCCAGTCTGAGTCTATGTGATGCAAACCTAAATCTACTTAGCACTCATTGTGCTAGTTGTATCATTTGATCAAGCTATTTCCCCATGTTCAACAAAATAATAAATATTTCCCAAATATGTAGAGTACGTATGAAGATCAGTATTCTTCAAACACAATAAAATCAACACGTTTAATTTTTTGTTTCCAAGCAATCTTGCAGTACATTTTAAGCAGGAAAATTCATTTCTAGGTACAGCCAGAATGGTTTGGGGTTTTGAGTTTTACATGAGGGATCTAGGAGACTGGGGTTCAAATCCCCACTCAGCGAAGGAAACAAACTGGGTGCCACTGGATATGTCACACTTTCTCAACCTCAGAGGAAGGCAATTGCTGAAAATAATCTTCCTAGGAAAACCTTGTGATAGCTTCACACATTTTTAGATGGGTTTTACCTTCCTACCTTCCTTCCTTCTTTGCCAACACAGCACCTGTATATTCCACTCACTCACTCACACACACACACCATCCCACAGCATAGGAGAATTTCAGTGCTGAGTAAAGAGTAAGCCAGAAAGTCTTCTCACTGCTTCTTCACTGCGCCGTGAAAGCATTCACTTACATAACAGAGCATGTAAAAATTAACAGAAAAATAATTATGTATACCAAGAATTAAATAAATGAATTTTTTCTGGTAAGAAATCAGGGTATTAAGCATATATGAATAAGGATGCAAAAGGGTGTAAAACAACTGGGGAGGGATGTTTGTTTCTCAAAAAGTCAGTTTTAATCTTCTGTTCAAGACAATACCAAAAATAAAAAAGGGGGGGTGAACTGAATTGAATTCAATTCAATTTGTTGAGTTTTTACATCTTTTTCTTGAGAGATGCCCTTGGAAATACAAAAGTCAACTTTGTCTACAGTTCCCGTCCTCTGCCACCTACGTTCTGATCCTTCACAGATCAAACTGTTCTATTGGAAGTATAAATAATTACTGAAGGGGAAAAAACAGTGAACTTCTAAGCTTGGCTTCCATGCTGGATCAAGTGTCTGAGTTTCAGATTCCATTTCAGTAACAAACTTGTCCATGTTACATCTCTATTCCTTTACAGAAATACAAAGAGGGGAAAAATATAGTGTGGTTAATCCTTCTTTTCAGGACCTCCTTTTCAGTCTTGTTCCTGTGTTCACTTAAGGTTTTCCTTCCCACCAGACAACTAGAAAAATACTTTCTAATTGTTGGCCTGGAGAAGATTAACTCAGCAAGTAGAAACCAATTGTGCAAAACAACTGGATTTTTTTTTTTAATTAGTGGCTGACTAGAAGTGTTTCCCCCAAAAATCCTGAAGCGTATTTATGCTGCTCTGAATATGTTCAGGAGAAAATGAGAAATAAAGCATCAGTACAACATTGGTGGTCTGAAAGAAATCAGGCTCAGAGCATGGAAATACTTACGAGGGCTCATTAATTCTGGGAACTGTACTAGAAAAAGTAACTTCTTGTATGTTCTAGCCAAGAGTGTACAACTTGCCCACCCTCCTTTGTGTGTATGGACTCCACAGGTCCATACTCCACAGGTCCATAATCCCAATTGTGGAATGGCTCCCTTTCTTATGGTTTCTCTCCAGTTTTATAAAGACAGTTCTTTCCCCATTGCTGCTAGCAGTGAGGTATGAGCAATCTCTTATCAAGATTGCTAGGGAAAGAGTAGGAAATAGAAACTCCATTAATATCCTCATATCTACCACCTGAGGATCTCAAAGGAAGGAAATGGAGAATGGTCTTTCTGTTCCCTACCACAGAAAACATTCAGATCACTCTTCCCTTCCACTTCCACCTACGGAAGAAGGGGAATGAATGTGATGTGCGTCTGTGCACATATGTGTGCACCAAACCGCCACATGTAATCATCATGTGGATGCCTGCTTTAGGCCTTTGCTTTCGTTCTTGGTGTGCTGGAGGAGAATCTTTTAGCTGCTATGATTGTGACTGTAATGGATGCTTTGGAAGACTTGTGTGTTACTAAGGGTATATATTTTTCAGAATCACTTCAAGTTAATTCTTTAATACACTCTTCAAACACTCACTCCTCCTTTATTCCCTAACATGATGATTTCAAAAGAATTATCTTCCTCCTCCTCCTCTCCTCCCCCTCCTCCTCACAATCATCATACTCTTTTGCTGACTAGGTAAGAAACATGACTAGAACCAGAAACTGTAAAGAGGTTCAGTCAAAGTCCAAGAGGCAGTATCTAACTAGAGTCTACAACAGAAAGTTCCACTATTGAACTCTTCAGAGGGCACTTTTCCCCCCCAAACTATTCTTTAGAGAAGGTAAATCTGTCAAGCTGAGCCTTGTTCAGGTTCTGATTTTAATATTTCCAGGCTGGTTTCAAGCCTCTTTTCCCACAAAGACAAATTATATGTATTTTTGTTCAGGTCTTCCAAATACGTGCGCATGTCTCTCTGTGTATAAAAAATATCACAAATTTGGAAATGTGTGGATTTCTGACTGCAAGCTCCACGTAAGTTCATATTTGTTTCCAGAACATAACTATTGTGCATTCTCACGTTAAAATGCTAAACAAAAACATTTCAAATCAATCTCTATCATTTTTACATAATTATCAAGTGATCAAATTAATAAAAAAATCCATTTTGAACCAAGGGAAATCCCGAGTGATCAGACTTTTAGAGTCCTCTTAGTGTGATTCTGGAGGGAGCTGTCATTTTTTAAGCGGAGATTGTCACAGTCACGTCAAATTAAAGAGCTAGATTTCCAAAAATATTACAAAGTAGGGCTTAACATTCAGGGGGAGAAAAAAAGGGGGTGAAAAACCCACCGTCCCCCCTAGAGGGTATTCAGGAGCAAAAAAATTGATATTTTTTCAGGAGTACAGTGAGATGTGCCACACTCCAAGGTCTCCAGCGGGCTAATACAACCTGCTAGTTTCCAACAGTTGTCCACCTCTGTTCTAAGTTCATCACTAGGATGATAAGAAAGAGTCTTTGTTCTAACCTGACTAATAAATCTGGTTATGAAACTGACTTATATGTTCTGCAATAACAATGACAAAATAATGGTTCTTTGCTTCTAAGACTGGAATCAGATGATCATCCTATACTTCATTTTACCATTTTAAAAACATTTACTTTGAATCAAGGACCTTACTAAAAATAATGCATATTGGTCACACTGAATATTTGTCTAGTGTGTATAATAGCTTTGCCACTGTGATATAAAGCAAATGAAATAACACAGTGTTACAGCGGCTGGGAAACTTTTTGTTGTTAGGTACACGATTGGTTAAACTAAATATCCCGGATGAGTGCTTGATGACTGATAAGAATTAATCATCATTAAGGTGATATTCAGAAATCTCCAAAGAGTTAGCTAACAGAATTTTGAGAAGATGGCACTGGCCCAGTCTCCACTGAAAGGAAGGGTGATATTAATGGAGAGGTATATGCGTAACAACAGAAGCTGTTTTCAAACAATAGAGAGGAAGACAGAAAGGCAGAAAATGCTGAAGTGCAAGATGTCAAACTGAGATGAGAGCTGTTGCCCAATGGGATGTCATCTCCATCCATGCTAAAGGTAAACACTATATTTCCAAAAATCTCCCTACCAAATAGAACTCCAAACTCACATCTTGCCATTTTGGATAGTAAGGGCATGTAGATTGCCACATCTGCATTTAGGAGGATAAAGAACCATGCATAAAGGAATACGTGTGAATATATCTTCTTTTTTTCAAAGTTACAGTTATAAGTATGCTATTTTAACAAGCTAGTGGAATGTAGGATAGCTCATTGTTGGATGTAAGGGGCCAAGACAGTAAAACAGTAAATGTAGTCCAGATTTAGTGTATATTATCAGAACTGAACCCTAGTTTGGGAAGACAGAGGATGAAAAAGATTTTGTTTCCTTGACAGAATTCACTATTTTGAATGTAATCAGGCTTTCCACATAAGGAAACTCATGGTAATTCTTCTTACTAAAGCTTAGAGCTGCCACACCTGTCCCTTGGCTGAAAGAAAACTGACAAAACTTGTTTTTAGAGCAACAGTGCTGTCTAACTCTGTTCACTGAACTGAACTGATAATTACATTCTGACTTAAAAGACACCCTGTCAGCTGCTGGGATTGACTTTTGCCATTCCCCCTCCCCTTTACACCCACCCGCAACTCTGCAGGAACTGTAACAAAAGCAGTTTCATAAGTCCTGAAACTTCTGATTGCCTGATAAGGAACCTTTCACAATTTTCTCTGGTGGCCAGCAAGAGAGGAAAAATTCAATTTTGCTTGGAAAGAATGCCTACCCTGCTAAAATGAAAACATATTACAGATACAGAAATTGACTCTGGGCACATTTTAATAGCAATTCACCAAGCAAACACTGAACTACCTGTATATGTGAATCACTATTTTTGTTATAATCTGTTCTAAATTGGTATTTGCCATTTTATTTCCCTGCCTTGGTTAATATGCACACCAGATCTGCAGCCTTCTGTTTTGTTCTTTACCAACAGCTACAAGGCATCTTTACAGAAATGTTTACATTATCTGTTCCTCCAAACTGCCCACCTTACCCCTCTCTCTTATTTTTCATAGACAGTAAGAAATTGCATCGATGTGAGAGTCTAGTACATTTGAAAACTGGGGCGCAGGGTAAGGGGATGCTTGACTTATCCTAAAATGCTCCTCTATGGTGTTCATTGCAGATACTTAGCTGTGTTCTATGTTCCCAGCTCATACAGAAGATAGGATAAGCCTCAAAACATTCAAGAGGGAGCTACGAATTTAGGGGAATCAAAGAAAACTATGCATACACAAATAAATTCCTAAAAACTAGGAGGGGTGGAACTGTAAAAAACACACATTGCACCCTCTCATTTTGGGGACTTCACCAGGAACTTCCAGCAGGACTCCAAGGTTCCTGGCAACTGAGACAAGAACCACTGTGCAACCCTGTAAATCCAGTGGGGGACATGAGAGAGGGGCTGCTGGGTGATCAGGTTGAAACACCAAGATCTCTGTTTTGTCCACACTCAGCTTAAGATGATGGACCCACCGTTAAGGACCCACTGGACGATGGAACCACTGTTAAGACAAAGAACGCTCTCTCAAACCTACACATGTTTGGGTTTACAGATAACACTGCAATTTCCAAAGTCCTTCTCCCTAAAGTTATGGCCACTAAAAGTACACCTTTAAAAGCCAGCAACCTCAGGGATACCTCCCTCAGCAGTTCAAATGGCAGTGCTATCAATCAGTTCAACACCAAATTCAGATCCTATGAGGTCAGCCTATACACAATTGGTTGAGTTTCCAAGCTTTCCCCTTTTAAAAAATGTTTCACTTGGGCATCACATGCAGCTACTGGCCTTTTTAATGTGTTAGGCTGTAACCCTTTATCCTTTCTTTTTTCCTTCAAAAACAACAGTACATCACTGACCTTGGTTATCCACACCAAGTTCTTTATACACCACTGCCTAAAAACTTTCCACATTGTTTCCTCTTCGTGTTTGAACTTTATCTAGATGCTAAAATTATACTAATTATTGAGTCCTCAAATCTCATTCTTCCAGCAATATCACTCAACCTCCATGTGCTCAAACCCTGCAATTGTTGATTTGGATGGAAAATAGGCCCCTGTGCTAGAAGACCCAACCTGAGGAGTAGCCCATAAAGACTCTCCATTGACATGTCGGTAACAGGCAATACCATGGCCTATGTAGGCAATGTAGTGCTACCAACACCATCTCTGCTTTTTGTAGTTTGGTTTTCTGTAACATTGCAATATTGGTAATAGAGGAAAAAGATATAGCAGACTCTCCAGCCAGTTCAGTCTTAAAGCATTGAGACCTTCTGAACCTAACCTTCCACTTATTGAAAAATATCTTAATAACCTGTGATTTTTTTCCCCCAGAAGAAATAACTCCATTGTAAAGCCACCATAGCTCTAGTGCAAGCTGTCAAATACCTCTTGATGTAAGCTCCATTCCCCTGGATGAATATAATTTCTGCTCAAATAATCCATCTCCAGCTTTAGAGTTGCCTTTAAATGTACAGCCAAGAGCGAATGTATATTCCTCTATGCCGATGACAGTATTTTGGTGGTCTTGTTCATCAACTGGTGAGAACTAGTTCCTTCTTGGCTGCACTAACATACCTTCATGGAGACACTGTATAATTCTGCACATTCTTGTGTTTCATAATGTTTGCAAATTGCAATATTGCTAGCCTGACAGCGATCATTTCCAGAAGGTTTATACTGAGAATGCTCTCCGCTTCTGTACACTGCCCTTGAACTGTCCATCCCAGACAATGTGTTCCCCAACGATATAGACTGGCATCTGATGTTATTACAACCCCGTCTTGTGGGACAGATGAAGTCCCCACCCTAAATTCTTGGGTTACAGCTGCTACCTCATCTCTTTCTGTACTAGTTTTGGTACTCTGAAACTCACAGGAGACTTTCTTATAATCTGACCCTGAAAAGGTCTTCAAAGCACCTGCAATGATCTCATATAGAAGCTTGCCCATGGTACCAGTTAGATGGCTGACACTAATATTCCTAATATTTTGAGTAGATTCATAAAATCTACTACCTTTCAATTTTTCAAACCCAAAACTTCCTCTTTTATCTTCCTCCTCCTCTGTCCCAAGAGGAACACACACCCTTTCTGTGTATCTTCTCTGCCCCTGTTGGTATTAGTTTGCTTTTTTTTTTAATTTATAAGTAAGCCAAATTCCTTTGGACAATCCTCAGTTACTCTGAGACCCAGTTCTGCCTTCCTTCTGCATCCCCCCTTTCAATAAATTATCATCTAAATATGGAAACAACTGAATTCCCCTTTGCCTTAGATGCACTACTGCTAGTATTAAAACCTTGGTAAAAATTCTGGGTGCCAAAGCAAGACCAAACAAAAGAGCCCTGAACTGATAAAGGTTGCTACTGATATTGAATCTCAGGAATTTTTTGCGGCTGTTGTACATTTGTACATGCAAATAAGCTTTTCATAACTCTATAGACACCAAATAATCATTTAAATCCATTTTTCCCTAAATTGTTTGAAATTATCCATTTAAATTTCCTGTACCGCACAAAGCCATTCAGGAACTTCACATCCAACAACTTCCACCCATGTGTTTCAGAACCATGAAGAAAATGAATAAATTCCCTGCAACTTTTGTTTCCAAGGAACTGGTTCTATTGTCTCTATTTGTACCAGATGTTGAATTTCCTCCTGCACCAATTTGTTCATTTCTTGGCACCAGGGAAGGTATCTTCCCTTCAGTTTTCTTGAGAAAGCAATCTGACAACCTTTTTTTTAAAGCTACTTGAAGAACCCACTTGTCTGTTGTTATGCACTGCCAAAGATGACCAAAATGAATCAACCATCCCGCCATTGGCAGGCTGTTCAAATCAATAGCGTTGTTTTCTAAACCTATTGAGCTGGGTTGTTTCTCATTTTGTTTGCTGTTGGTTTTGCTGTTTAAACTGAAATCTGTTCCTATTCCACTGCTGTATATAACCTCTATTCTTCCTTTTTTGTTTTTGGAAAATTCTTCCTCATTGAAAGCAAGAGTTTCCCCCTCTGAAATACCTTCTCTCTACCTTCTTTCTATGCAATGATGGAAGTACACATCTTTTATCTTTCATTTCCACCAAAACTTTTTTTTTTATAATGCCTCTCCTACAAACAATAATTTCTCCTGGAATGGGACATTCACCAATTTGCCCTGAATTTACCACGTTCTTCCCAATCCTTTAATCACAGGGCCCCGTGTCCTACTGGGGTTGCAGTTACTGATCTACCTGCAAATGCTACAGCACCATAGCCTGCATCTGCAATATACTGCAAAACCTGCTCTAATTTGGCCAAGACTTTCTGTATAGTACGAGCAGTAACATCTTCTGATCCAATAACCTCTTGAATCCAAAGAATTGTCATTCTGTAAACACAGAACTTGCCACTGATGCTCTAACTGATATCACTAATGTTTCATGCAGTCTTTTTAAAGCCAATCTATTCTCTTCTCAGCTACATCTTTTAGTAACGTGTCTCCTTCACAAGGAAGAATTGCATTAGAGACCAAAGCTAATATAAGCCCATCAATCAATGGGATAGATAGTAGGTCCATTCTCCTCCTCTCAAATGTATACAGGTATCTAATGTGACCTACAGATCTCTTTGAGGAAACAGCATATCCCCATGCAGACTCAATAAAGTCCAAATATAATTCTGGCATAGGAATTTCTAATGATTTAGAAGTCTTTTTCTTTAATATTGTTGCTTACCACACTATCCTTCTCATTCTCCAATATCTCTTGACCTGACTTTTCCAATCCAAACGTTATTAAGACCTTCCTGAGAATACTTTTGAGTTTGTTTACTCAAATAGTCTAAGTTTGCCTGACTCCTCCACTTCATCTTCTGGTCCCTATCAGACTCAATATCTCTCTCATTTTGAAGGAATGTATTCTCTTTTTCTATTTTTGAGTCTGACTCTGACTCTTCACTTCAATATCCTTACTTGCAGTTTCTCTACCTATTGCATGCTTTATCTTATTAGCGCATTTCAATTGAGGGGAAAGTTCCAGTAAGCCCTTTGCCTTTGCCCTTTTCTTTACTTTATCTCTTTCTTAACTTTTTAACAACTAGATCTTTTGTTCTTATCACTGAGGGATGATTGCCTGAATGTGATAGAAGGGACCTTCCCTCCATCTCACTTTCACTGGAGACCAGAAATATTTTTCTCAATACTACGCTAGAATTGGAAGCCTGCTCAGCAGTAAACCTGTCCAAGTCCACTTGTTGCCTTGGTCAGCAAACTCTCTCTTATTATCCTGTGTACTCACAGCTGAGTGTTATTGTCTTCTTTTTCTCTCTTTTCTTTTCTAGTAAGTCATGAAGATCTTCCTCATCCTGCTCCTCTAGACTTTTTCTTTTCTCTCTCAGACTTTTCCTGAAAAGGTCATCTTCCCTACTTCCTGAGTCTTCTAACTAATTTATCTAATCTAATTAATATTAAATCTAAATATCTAGTTAACTACCAAGAGGGAGTAACCTCAACCAGTTGGCAATGCAGAATAGAAAAAAAATGAAGAGTAGAGGACTGGATCAATGATATTAATGGTTTGATACTAACAGTTCAGAATATTCATCTCCTGCCTTGTTCAGTTGGCGCAAGGGAATAAACCCAGAGAGTTGTGGATTGCTCCTGTAGCCTTTCTAAGAATGAGTTCCTTCACTCAAAACACACAAACCCACTATTTTGTTTTGCCCTCTGTCTCTCTGGGAATCAGGATCTGCTTAGAGAGATTATCCCAGAAAGTAGAAGATGATTGTCTTAACTATGAGTGAAAGGATCGGGAGAATGCACGTCTGTGTCTCTTTCTTTCAAACACAATCAGGAGATTTAGTTAGTCCACACTGTGAACAAAAGCTAAATAAAAAATGCATAACTTACAGCTGTCCAGGCTCCTCTTCTGCATCGAGAACACAGCCACTCATCATGGATTTCATGGGAAGGAACACCATAGCAACCTATAATAAAAAGACTGATGTGATAAACAGATTCTCTTCTTGTTGTCTTTCTAGCTAAACAAACAACTGAGCTATTAAGAAAAGACACAGGATTTGCATACCATGTCATTTAAAAAAGTAGAGAATGAACATTTTCCTAAGAATAAGCTTAGCTGTTATACTGGCAGCTGATCTATTACCTCTGGAAGCACTTATTCCCATTCTTAAACCTGTCATGCTATCCACAACAATCCTTCAACTAGGCTGTAAACTAGAATCCCAACTGCTTGTCCATGCAGTAAAATTACAATCTAAATGCAGTAATGCTTCATAACAGACAATTTTTATAGCACCATGACTCATGCTGCAATTTAGACTTACTTACTTCTGAAAGTGGATTAAGTCTTCTGACCATTAGGGGAAATGTATGGGTCCTATATTAAAAACTTGGGACATTGCTTGAAATTGAAGAGTGCTCACATAAGTTAACAGCCAGTATACATTTCTATGAGCAGAAATGGCCTAAACTGCAGAATCTACATCGGGCTGGTACCCACCCCAATTCTTCTTGTGAAAACAGCCTGAATGCCTCTAGTATTTGACTAGAAGACAGCCACATATAAGGAGACTTCCTCTCCACCAGGAAAAGACTGTTTTCAAAAGGTAGAAATTTGCCTTTCTGAGGCAGTGTACTGGCTGCATCCTCCTCCTCAACTTACAGACACTTCTCACCCAAGGATGGGGAAGAGGCTGGGTTGCTGTGTTAGCATAACAGAGGCTGATGTGATGAAGGTGAGCTGGGTGATTCACCCCAATTTCATAACCAGATATCAAGCAAGCCTGTTTGCTTACAGGAACAGCTCTGTTTGTTTTCCTGCAATATCCCTTGTAATATCTTTTAAATATATATAATGCATACTTTTGTCTTAAGAGATCAGAAGGTGTAAGCTACTTTCTAGTTATATTGCCACAATCAGTAACTCTCCGACTATCAATTTTCTGGCACAGATGAGTTCTTTGTAATTTCATACATTTGAAAATATGAATATGCTCCTCCTCTGTATTTTAAGAATAACTCAAAATATTACCTATATTATGGTTATTCATAAAGTATAGTAACCTAAGTTCAAACACAATATTTTAAGCTGAACAACTATGATATTTACTTGCATGAACCTGTACACAACACTTTGCACAGGATATCAACAGACTTGTTCCATCTTCTTCAATAAAGCCATTGGATGGGTAGTTTTCTGTGTTGTCTTCACTATATATAAAACATATTTCTGGAATAAGTGGTTTTGTCTTTTCCCTGGTTGCAAATATTTCTCCTTCTTTTGTTTCTGAGGAAGCATAGATGTCTTCATTAGGTCTGTCAGCCTGAAAAATATATTTAAATGGAAACATATTTGTTCTTTTTCTTTTGTTTGGTAAGCTTCCCCACCTCTTTTAAATGATAATAAATCCAACTCTCATTGCTTTTAAAGTATACATCACCAGTAATTTTGAGATGCTACATTATATTCATAGTGAGCATACAAGGAGAGTAAGGTTTAGATTCACAGGGACTCAGAGCCAGGGTGGCGGTTGATTAAGAAGGTTTGCCTCAAGGGGCTTATGGATCCAGATGGATTCCTAATGGTACCTGGGGAGCTTCCTGTTGACTTGGAAAGCCTGGCTGATGTCTGGAATTGGGAAATGGCTAGGGCAGCGGACACAATTGCTCTTAAGTGTCCCCTTCTGTGGACTGGAGCCAAGCAAGCCTCGCAATTTACAAGGGTACTGGTAGCAACAAAATGAATGGAATGAAGACTATGATGGAAAACTCAGAGCAAATGCAACAGAACATACACTGGTGCCCACTGACAAGCTTATACCGTGGCAGTGTTCCAGCCAAGGAATTATTCTCTGTGTCACCATTGCATGTGCACTGTGAAATCCACTGGAGCTTTCTCCAACAGTTTGGAGCTTTTATGTCTTGCCCACCATGAGCAGCATGTAAACTATTTGGCAGCCCACTGTCAAGAATTTACAATGCCTTTCAAATAAAATTGCTCAGATCCATCCCAAACTAGATGCTATCGCTCATAAGAGTGCAGCGGATGCAATCTTGGCTCCTGCCTGTCTCATGCTATTGGACAGGTTTCAATCTGTGCTGCCTGAGGATGTGGACTGGATCCCTGGAAAGAGCTACCACATTTATACTGGGTCCATGTCCTTCCTGGCTTCTAAAAGCAACCAGAGGAGGACTGGCCAAGTGGGTTAGGGAAGTAGTGAATGCCTCATTACAGCAAGGTAGAGTTCCACCCTGCCTAAAAGAAGGTATGGTCAGGCCTTTATTTTTTATTTTTTTTAATCATCCTGAACCTGACCACACCAAATAACTACCAGCTGGTCTCCGATATCCTATTTTGAGGCAAGGTTCTGAAGGGTAGTCTCCCAGCTCCAAGAAGTCTTGGATGAAATGGATTATCCAGATCCATTTATGAATTCAAGCTTGACTATGGGATGGAAACAGCCTTGGTTGTCTTGCTGGATGACCAATACCAGGAATTAGACAAGGGAAGTGTATCCCTGTTGGTTCTGCTAGATCTCTCAGGAGCTTTCCATACCATTGACCACAATATTCTGAGCTGCCTTTCCAAGAGGACAATTGTGGACATTGTTCCAATTCTTCTTGGAGCAGTGAACTCTGAAGGCGGTGCTAGTCATTGGTTTGTGGGGTTCCCAGGATTGATTCTATGTAATATGTACATGAAAGTGCTGGGAGAGGTTGTCTGTAATTTTGGGTTTGGGTGTCAACAGTATGCTGACGGCACCCAACACTCACTCACTCACTCACTCTATCTCCCCCCTTTTTCCATCCAATTTCAAGCAAGCTCTCTCTATGATAACCCATGTCAGAAATCCACAATGCACTGGATGAAAGCAAAGAAACTGAAGCTTAATTCAGACGGGACAAAGGTCCGCCTTGTCCACTGAAATGCAGATCAAAGAACAAGGATTCAGCCTGCACTTCTCCAGAAATCTCAGATGTGCAGCATGGGCATAGCCCTTAAACTGAGTCTGGAAGCCCATGTTTCAGCAGTGGTCAGAATTTGCACAACTCGTGCATCAGTGGTGCCTGTTCCTTGAGACATCATATCTTGCTACAGTTAACACATGCCCTGACTACATCCCACTTAGATTACTGTAATGCACTCTACAAGCCAGCATGGTGTAATGGTTTGAGTGTTCGACTAGGACTCTGGAGACCAAGGTTTGAATCCTTAATCAGCCATGGAAATTGGCTGGCTGACTTTGGGCAAGTCATACTCTCACAGCTTCAGAGGGAGGCAAAGGCCCCCTCTGAACAAATCTTGCAAAAAAAAACAACACAACCTCTAATAGGGTCACCTCAGGTTTGCCATAAGTCAGAAACAACTTGAAAGAACACAACAACAACTGTGCACTCTACATGAGGATGCATTTGGAAACTGTTTGGAAACTTCAGCGGGTCCAAAATGCTGTGGCCAGGCTGCTGATTGGAGTTCGTTACAGGGAGCATATAATTCCTTGTTGAAACAGCTTCTACAAGCAAACAGTCCATTTTCAAAGTGCTGGTTATGACCTTTAAAGGCCTATACAACCTGGTTCCACACTATCTGAAAGACCATATTCCCTTATATGAACTTGTCCAAGTTTGAAGACATGCAGGGAAAGGCCTTCTCTCAGTCCCCCACACCATCATTATAGGCATATTTGGTGAATATACAGGAGAGAGCCTACTTCATGGTTGTTCCCAAGTTGTGAAACTCCTTTCCACAGAAGGTTCAATTGGTCCTTTCCCTGCTGTCTTTCCACCAGCAGACAAAAACCTTTACATTTAGGATGGTTTTGATATTTAACTTCTTGCAACAGACAACACTTTAAAAGGCGCATATTGTATTGGCATTTTTAATTATGTTTTAAACATGTTTAAACTGCTTTTGACTTGCGATTTTAAACAGAGTTGTTGTTTAACTGTTTTAATTTTTGTATTAATATGTTTTTAGATGTACTTTAACTTGTTGTAAGCCACTATGAATCCTGTTTTAGGAGAAAGGCAGGATATAATTTAATAAATCAAAATAGTGAATGGCCATTCCTGGAAGCTTCTAGGACAGTAATATCATCTCCTTTTTTGCCAGAAACAAAGGTGGTTCAGGGAATCTGGATGAGCTGGAATCCATAAAAACAGTCTTGTGGATTGTATGAGGCTTCAGAGGCACAATTTGTCAACTCCTGACCTGGAGAATCTGTTTTCCAAAGGGTTTAATAAATCAAAACAGATAATGCCAAATTCAAATTTTGGCCTTCTATGGCTAGCAACAGCATCCCACTCTGTGACATGATAGGAGTCATCAAAACTGAAAAATGGACATGAAAACTATACTAAAATCAACATAATGCTTTAGGAAGTAGTTTAAAATGTAAACTGAACACTAAAAAAGTCCACATTAATATCTAATCCTTCTTCTGCATGCACATACCAAAAGAAATCCACAGTAAAATCTAATTCCTCTTCATGCATGAGAGGGAACACAATACGGAAATCAACCATGCAGAATCCTTAAAGTTATGTTACATTTTATATAACTCAATTAACAGAAACCTCTATTCTTCATATCCCCCCCTTTATCACACAAACCTTAAAAAGTTCTTAGTCAGCTTTCCAGTAATAACAGGAATTACACAGTTCTCAGTTGTTTGTTAAGTACTGGTGGGAATCAGAGAAACAAGTATCTCCACACATGCTGGAAAAAGAACTGTCCATCTTCACTTGCTAAGTACAATATCAAACAGGAGCCTTCTACCAGTACTGGTAATTGCTTTGTTTGTTAAATAATTTATTATACAGGTGATATGCATAAATATTTCTCAAATTATATGAAGAACTTTCCCTACCTTGTAATAAGGTTTGAGGAGTGTACATATGGCACAATAGGGTTCCAGCTTAGCAACAATTGCATTGTACTCCTTTTCAGCAGTAAAATTTGGTACTCTATTTTGCCAAAGGTAGACAAGAGGCTTGGCCCAGGATTCTGTCTCTTGTATCTCCTCTTCAATTAACAGAGCCTCTGGCAATTCTTAAAAAAAGGGGAAAAAACACAATTGAAAGGTTATTTTTTGAGAATGAGGACAAACTTCTATTTAAGTAGATGTAAAAGTAAATGGATAGCAATTCTATATAAGGCAACAAACCTGTGAGAACAGATACATTGTCTTAAGGGGTGGTTTGAACCACAAAAACAAAAGGAGAACCCTTCCCAGTCCAACAGTTCCATTGTACAGAAGAATTTAAGTCTGCTAAAATGCTGAAACAGCAGACTTCTTCAGAGCATGACAACATGGATCTAATCGACAAAAGGTATTTATAGATCTTCAGTGATGAATTGCTCTTGATTTCTGGAGAACAGCATGACAGTTATTAAATGGCATGACTACTTTTGCTAGTAGTTTAAAAAATGTTGCATAAACTAGTTTTCAGTAAGATTCCCTTCTCAGTTACTCACTGAATAATTCACCCACAGCTACCTATCTTCATCTCTAAATTTTAATACAGAAAGGAAGAAAGACTGCTGAGCATACAGAGAGCCAAGATACTTTCAGAGTAAGGGCAAAGGTGCAACTGTTCTGCAAAATGACTTACCTAAATGACTTGGAAGCTACAAAGTGCATTAATACTGTGAAACTGTACCTGTATGTGCTGCATCATTTAGCCATACTTCCCAAACACACAAAAGTCCCTGCAAGGGTTATTGCATGCACTTGGAATTATAGATCAATTCAGTTTGATTCCTGTGTTGTTTTTTGTTTTGGGTCTCAGAAAACCATAAAGCAAGCAAAACTGCGGACAAAATCTCAGCTTTCTCTCTGAGCTCAGTAAGGTTTAAATAATTAAACTTTCCCTTCCAGTTCAAATTATTTTATAGTTAGATTGAATTTAGGCATTTAAAGACATACTTTAAGATACAGACTGAGGGAAAAGGATAAAAATTCAAAACAAACAGGTTTCAGTAGGGAAGTGTTAACACACTATTGTGTCCAATTAACGTGACATGTTAATGCTAAATCTTCATGTGAGCCAAGTCATTGCATGTTTTAACCATCTATCAGTTTATCTGATAAGGTCTGGCTGTATTCTCCATCATCCAGCTTCATAGAATGAGTTAGCTGAAATTAGGTTATTCGTCCAATAATGAAGATACAATTGCACTACATGATAAGTATAATTTAATCAAGGATTATTTCACCCTCCTCTCAGCAAGCTATGACCTTTCCATGGTGGTGAGATTGCATCTTTCCCAGAGCAAGAGATTTTGCTGACAGCAGCACTCCTATGGGTAATTCTACCGGATCAGACAAGATTTTTCTAAGGGGCCAGACTAAATGTGCCAAACTGCTTCAAGTGGTGAGGGGAAGCCACTGAGCAGCAGCAGCAGCAGCAGCAGCAGCAGCAGCAGCAGTAGTGGGGGTGACACATAGACAGCAACAGTGGCACTTTAGCTAGCTCTTGTTAATACTGTACAGAAGGAGGCAATGGCAAACCACTGCTGAATGTCTTTTACCTCAAAAACCCTAGGATGAGAAAATCCAGAATGAAGCAAGAGATAGTGTCAAAAGGTGATGCATGCACACACATGCACTCTGCAAGCCAGAAGGCACTCAATCAGCTACTGGAAAACAGCAAAAGACAACTATGAATAGTGCTGTGTCTAAAGATGCAACTGGGCTCAGGCCAGACGGATATTCAGCTGCTGACATGCACAGATGTGAAAAGAAACCCAGAAAAAGCATCACATAGATAATAGAAACATGGAATGTATAAAGCATGAATGACGGGAAATTAAATACAGTAAAAAACAAAACTGAACATATAAACATTGAATACTTGGAGTGAGCAAGTTAAATGACAGGAAAGGGATATTTTTAATAAGATAATTAAGCAATGTTTGGAAATGTCCATCTTAGAAGAAACTGGGTGGTATTAACAGTGAACTGAGATATAACAAAAGTAGCAAGGATTAATAGTAGAAGCTCTGAATAATATCAGTAAGACTTCACGGAATGCCATAACCATAATCCAAATTTATAACTCAACTGCAGAGGCAGAATGCGGAAGAAATCAAAGGATTCTATGCTGATGGTGATCACATACCAAAACTGGACACGTTGATAATCATAGGCAATTGGTATGCAAAAGTAGCTAACAAAGCAGAGCTAAAAACTGTTGGAGAATTTAGCCTAGGATGAAGAAATGAAGTAAGAGTGTGATTTATCAAATTTTGTGAGGCCAAAAAGTTTCTTCACTGGAAAAACATTCTTCAGACAACTGAGTAGATGACTGTAGATGTGGATATCACCAGATGGTCAATACAGAAATCAAACAGATTACATAATTTGAAGCAGAAAACAGAGAGGCTCCATTCTCTCTGCAAAAGCAAGATCAGGAAAGGATTGTGCCACAGATCATAAATTGCTAATATCAAAAATTAGAATAAAACTAAAGAAGTGTGTTAACTAATTAAGAGAGCCTAGAATTCAGAAACTAATCAGTAGCTTTGGCAAGCATCCAGAAGCTTACAAGAGAACAGTGAGACAAGGCTTGCAAGATGGCAAGAACCCTAAATAACAGGAAACTAGCTAAGTAAAGCAATAGAGACTTCACAGAAATGGGGAAACAGGTATGAGTAGAAGCTACGGTGTCATTAGCTCTGTGGTCTGCAGTGTCTAGAGCATCCCAAACTAGGCCAAGAGGAGGGAGAGCAGCCAAAGAAGCTAAATTTAAACTTACCTATAGCCTCACTAAGCTTCACTGTCTTATTAATTTTCACACACCCCAAGGTGAGATTTGATATTATAATTTGGGTCCACCTATATGCACATGTGCAGTGCTTGAATGTGGGCATAATAATGTTATTCATGACATAGTTTTCTATACGTATGGAGTTATCTCATCCCCAAGGAGGACCATGTAATCTTTGAAGACTATATACGATGTGTTTTGTCTTGTGTTCAGGATACATTTGATTTGCTGTGTGCCTTGTGTTCTTGATTCTGCAGAATCTGAAATAAAACTTTGATCTCTCTTCTTAGTGTGGTTTATTGGCCAGCACACTGGGCATGAACCCTGGCCAAGTTTCTTTTCCTGGGAAAAATCCTGGTGACACAATTATAGTGCCAAAATACAATACAAATAACATCTCTGTAGAGTTTAAAGAAACTGTAAAGAAAAGATGAAAGGATGGCAGATTTTTTTCAAGGAAGAACCTTTTGACAATGAACCACAATTTTAAAAAGTGAAGTAGAAAAGGCTTTCAATGCACTTGAGAGAAACAAATCACTGGGAACACAGAGTATACCAACACAGCTGTTTCAAACTACAAGGAAACTATCCACTGAAATTCTAATAGAAATCTGCTGACAATAATGGAAAACAAAACAAATTGAACACACTCTATGTACATTTCAATTTCCAAGAAAGGAGATAGTATTAAACACAGGACAATTTCATTAATCTCACATGCAAGCAAAGTGATTGTCAAGATTTTACAAAAAGATTTTTACTATATATGGAGGAAGAAATGTCAGATATCCAAGCTGGCTTCAGAAAAGGAAGAGGCTGTGAGATCATGCTGCAAATATATGTTGGCAAATATAGCACATCACAGAATTTCAAAGAAAATTGCCCTGTGCTTTAGACATTTCAGCAAAGTCTTTGATTATGTGAGTTATGAAAAACGTATGGTTTACTCTAAAAGAAACAGATGCTCCAAAACCTTTGACTGTTCTGATATGTAACCTATACTCTGGAAAAGAGGTGACTCTCACCATGGAAAATGAAGAAACAGCATGGTGGATCAGACAAATCTGCATTTTATCAGCCTAGCTGATTAACTTATATGCAGAACATATAATATAGAAACCAGGACATAAATAGGGAAAAGAACATCAACATTTGAAACTTGCAAAAATAGCAGAGACTTGGAACAATTACTGCTGAAAGCTGAGGAAGAAACTGCAAAAGCAGGTTACAATCAAACATTAACAAAACGAAAATAATGACCACAGATGATTTACGTAACTTTAAAAGTGAATGACAAAGACACTGATACAGCTTAAAAAATATATCTAGGTCCCATCATTAATAAAAATGGAGACAGTACTCAAGAAATCAGAAGAAGACTAGGATTTGAAAGAACAGTTATGAAGGAACTTGAGAAGAATCACAGAAACCCAGTTGGAAGGGACCACAAGAACCATGTAGTCATACCCCTACCAGGCAGAAGTACACAACTAAAGCATGCCTGAAAGATGCTATCTAATCTCTGGTTAAAGAGCTCTAACAACGGAGAGTCCACCACCACCTGAAGCAATCTATTCCACTGTCAAACACTTCTCACAGTAAAAAAAAAAAAAAGTTCTTCCTAATGTTTACGTGGAATCTTTTTTCTTGTAATTTGAAACAACTGGTTTGTGTTTTAGTCTCTGGGGGCACCAGAAAACAAGCTCATTCCATCTTCTACATGACATCCCTTTGGATATTTAAAGGTGGCTATCATGTCATCTCTTTTCAAACTAAACATACCCAGCTCCCTAAGTCATTCCTTATAAGATTTGGTTTCTACACTTTTTATCATCTTATTTACCTTTCTAGGTACATGTTCCAGCTTGTTAACATCCTTCTTGAACTGTGGTCCCCAGAAATGGATAAAGTATTCCAGGTGGGGATCAACCAAAGCAGAATACAATGGCATTACTACTTCCTTTGATCTGGACACTATACTTCTGTTATATAGCCCAGAGTTGCATTGACTTTTATTTTATTTTAAAATCAGCTGTCCAGGCTGTGTACTCCCCTCCCTAAAGATGCGCTGAATAATTTTCATATTTACCACCTTGGCCTTTTTTAAGAATCTTGTACATAGAAATTTAAAGATTCTCTCTCCCTCTCTCTCTCTCTCTCTCTCTCTCTCTCTGTCTCTCTAGCAAATGTGGGTCTGGATCTATGACTCTAAGCATCCATTGCCCTGATCTATGCATCTACCCTCTGTTGACCCAACAAGTTTGATCCACTATGTTTTGTTCATAACTTTTGGGGGATAATTATTGATGCAAAGTCTTCTGGATTTTTTGCTCTAAGTCTCTGTTTGAATTGACTTAGATGGATCCAGTACTTGATACTCCATGGAATTACTCTTTACAATATTATATTAGTGCATCAAGAGTTTGTAATTTTAATAAAACCTTTATCAAAAACTAGCACAATTTTTCAGGATGCCAGTACGTGAATTCTTAGCCTGCGTCTTACTGAATAAACAATGTGCTAAAAATTTCCCAGCGCTATGTAGAACTCTTCACCTGTTTGCTAATGCCAGATCAAAATGATGAAAAACCCACTAATTTCAGTTTTGCAAATTATCTCATCAATATAAATGAGTTCTATTTTAAGCCTTGTCTATTTGTAAGCTGGTACCTAATTTTCCTAAAAAGAATGCACAAACATGCAGAGAAAAATATAACTCAAAATGGAAATTGAGATACTCTAAATCAAAACAGTGCCTACGCACAACTTTTTATCTCTCGTTTGTTCACAAGATTCTATCATTATACATACACACACACATATATGACTATCATCAAACATTTGACTAACAGGGTGGTAACTTAAAACAAAATCTCCAAATCAACAACATTGCTTTTCTAAAAACAACAACATCTATGTGCAACTTCAATCTTCACTTTTTGTATGTTTTTAGCTATACTGTAAGCCACCTGAATTCCAATTTTGGAGAAAAGCAGGAGATAAATAAGTATCTCAACAGTGATATATTGTTGATAAATAAATATATCAACAATGACAACAGCAACAGTAGATAAGCATCTTACTGTAACGATGGCACTTCCACCTCAATTTGGCCAAAAGTTATATTACACAGTAAGGGTCTACAGAGTTATTATAGGCAAAATTCTGTTAAAATCACACCTGAATTCTTTAAACAACAAGATTAATTTCTTATCACTATGAAATTTGGTATAGAAGATATTTTGAGTGAGGAATAGAATCTAGAGAAAGAACAGATTGCATATCTGTAACTGAGGTTGTTGTACTGGTCACCCGTGAATTCACACATGTGTGTATGCTCCTGTGCAAATCACAATTTGGGATGTTAAGGGAGTTAGAGATTTTGGAAGTTACCCTCCTCATGTGCATACTTCCACAGGTCTTTCCTTAATACATGTGCAAGCTTTCAAAGCTCCACTGGCTTCTTCATCAGGCAAAAGATGTCAAAAAAATCATACAGGAGAATAAAAGCAACAAAGTCTCAGCCTACACATATCCAACAGGGGAGTGGGCTCTGCCTGCGTTGAGATCCCACTGAACTACAACAGAAATAACATCTGATACAAATGTAGTTCTATGACTACAGAACTATTCAGAACTTTTTGATCACTTTTCTTCTCCTATATGATTTTTTAACATCTTTTGCCTGATGAAGAAACTAGTGGAGCTTCAAAGCTTGCCTTATGTGTTTTCTGCATTTTGGTCAGCCAATTAAGACATCACTCTTTCCTTGATCTTTGGATTTTGTTTTATTGTGCTGAATGGCCAACACATCTATTCATGAATATCTTTCCAGTTCTTTCCTTAGTTAGAAGAGCCATCTGAAATGGTGGTAGACAGGAAAAAGGAACCCACCAATGTGAAGGGCAGTTTATGAACGAACAGACAATTACTCAAAGAACTGCAGTTACATGTAAGTAAATTATTCTTCTTCATTGTGATTTCTGTTCTTCACCTAGTTAGCAAGCTGACCACAAAAGGTAGATAGGAAAATATATGCACAAAAACTGCTCTGGGACAAGCACACGGACCATAGTACCAGATGAACATTGACAGCTGGAAGGAAACAGGTAATCTTTCTTCAAAGTTGTGAGAGAGCAACACGTCTCAAGAAGGTAATAGAAAGGGTTATACCTTTCCTAAAGAGCCAGCATGGTGTAGCAGTTTCAGCATTGGACTACAACCATGGAGACCAGGGTTCCATTCCACACTTATCCATGGAGATTCACTGGGTGATCTTAAGCACATCACACTCTCAGCCCCAGAAAAATCCATGAAAGGTTCACCTTAGGGTCACCATAAGTTGGAAGCTTAAATTCTCTCCTGGAGGTACCTAGAGTTACTATGGATTTTCTCAGGTAAGGACAACTTAGCCAAGCTGGTCTGTTTCACCACTCACCTGGCAAACCTCTGTGATATAACAATCAACTGTACACATGTGAAAGGTGTGTCTTCCATAAAATGAGAAGCACTCATCAACCACTGAAGGCTGTGTCAAACCTACATGGATAGGGCCAAGCAAAGGTTGTTGGATCAGTAGTATGGATGTGCTTTTTTTTTTTTTTTTTTTGCTTAATGCATTTCTATTCCAGTTTCAGAACTTTTCTCTGCACTGGACAAGATTACCAGAGTTTTTGTGCCTTTTTACTAATTGTTCATATTTTAGGAATTTTTGCAAAAACTTAGTTTTTCCACAAAACCCAGTGTTTTTGCATAGGAAACAATGTCTTTTGTGTAAAATATCATGTTTTCGCTATTAAAAAACCCTGTCATTTTCCATGGAAATGATTTTTTCAAAAAAAATCTAATAAATCTTATGTCAGTACACCATTTTCTTAGCACTTTGAGACACTCTTTTCTATTCAGTACAAGAAAATCAGCGAGCATTTGTTCATCACTACTGATGAAGAAACTGTGAATACAAACACCAGGTACGTCGCCAAGCGAAATATAACACTCTCATCATCTCTACTGTCAAGCCCAGAAGAAGTAAAAACGTCTGGGTGTATATGGTATTACAGTGGTTTAGAGCGCTGCTGAGATGGGAATCTGCAAAGCCTTGTTTGCTGGGAGAGCTGACACAGCTGGAAGGAACACTGGCAAACTCTAAATCAATGACATCCTAGGTAGAAGTGAGATACAACTTGTTTGTGCTAATATAGAGCCCATGATCATGCAGCAATAAAAGGGAGACATGAAGGTTTCTGAACATATGAGCCTGAAATGGGCCACTAAGTGGTCCACGTGTCTATATAAAGGAAGATGGCAATCTTTTATTGTCAGAGTGCTCCAGCCACAACTATCATTACTGCTAAAAATACTCAAGTGGCTATCAAAGTCAAAGGCCAACAGTCAGAACTGGGAAAAAGTTTCCCTTAGTGTGCAAAGGGGAATTTTTCTGCATCAAGGAGTGATGATCACATGAAAATAGGCATCTACTGTGGCAAACTAGTCTCCAAAGTACAGCAGGAGAAGGATGTTAGTTAAGATGACTGTCATAGTGATGAAACTGTAGATGTCTTTCATATCCAGAATCAGCTGAATTCCTTGATCTTGTCTGGGAACAGTGAAATACTGGAAATAAAAAAAAAAATCTCCTTGCTACACTGGCAGGCAAGGTTTTACCGTTTCTTTCAAAAGTACCTTGTCAAACTTCTCATATAAAGGGAGATATGAAAATGATATGAAAAATCCTTTGTAAGTGTAGAAAAACATATTCTATCTTGGAACTGCGCTAAGTTATGGAAAGGACCCACTGTTCTGTGGCTATGGAGTACCAATTTGGCAACTGGCAGTGTGTGTGACATCAAGCCAATACGGTGTCATGCAGCATGTACCCAGTGCCCCTACAGAACAATATTTATAAGGATTCTCACGTGACTAAAACAGATCTTACTTGATGAGTAAGGTTTTAGTGAATCCATTTAGTTCCTTATAAAATCTGCACAAAATTGCATGGAAGAAATGTGACAGTTCTAAATTTTAAAAATTTAAAAAAAACAACACATGAAATATACCCATGTAGGAAGAGATGGCTCCATTAACACAGTACTTGCCAATCACAGTTTTAAAGGTCTGCTGACCCATTACTCAGGGATATCAGTTTAGTCAAACAAAATGTTTTAACTGATTAAATTAACCAATTACTCAACTAAATATTGTGACCCTATTCCTGTATTGATTTTTAATCAATAAAAGCAAACAAAAGCTTCTTGACTTCAGCTGCTTGCCTATCAGTATGTCTCACGTGCTTTCCCTGTGTTTCAGCACGTGCGAAACAGCCAGCATTCAGGAAGTTTTTCCTTTCTGCTTTAAAACACACAATATAGCAGAGACTCTAGTGTCCTAGCAATGAGTGACAAGATACTGACAGGTTCATTCTGAGGCTCTTTCTTTGACATCTAGTTGGAATGCCGATGGTGGGGACATGGTTAAGGTCCCTGAAGAAGGGATTGTGGTGAAAAGTAAGGGAAAAAAAAGACAGACATTGATTGTTGATTTCTCTTATTACACACCATGTTCCTATCAGAATAAGGTACCACAGCTTAAAAAAAAAAGCTTATATATATATATATACACATGTATGTATGTATGTAGTTAGAGAAAGGAGGTGACAAAGAGCTGAGGGAGATATACTGACTAGGTGAGCAAAACAGCATTTAAAATCCAGGTTATTCCTGTAGCCTAAGGAGTTGCAAAGCTACCATGTTAGGAGAAAGAAGATGTACCCAATTGGAATTCCTATTACACGTCCATTGTATTATCTTACTTAGTGCTACCACAGTATTCTCTCCACTAGAAAATCCAGGACATTAATTTCAGTATAGCCGCATACTTATGAAACATTTATATAACCCTCACCAACGTCAGTGTCCTAAGGAAATTTATTGCAGCTAAAACGCCAAGGCAAAGTACAGGTATACCTCAGTTAACAAAGTCTTTAACAAAGAAACCCCTTTTTACAAAGTCTTTTTACTTCTCTTGAGCTTCTGCTTTATTTCCTGGTTGCCTAAGTGGAAGGTTTTTTTACAAGCATGAACACTGGGAGGATTGGTAAGGAGGGCTGGAGAAACACAGATTTCTGGTTTGGGTTGTAGCAGATCTCTTCAGTAAACAACTGCAATAAAATTTGAAATAGGAAAGAATGGGAACCTGCTGTAGTTGATTCTACTGTAAATGTGTATGTCTGTCTCCAGTAGACAGAATTCTTTACTGAGCATGTGTGAACGGCAAAACACGGAGAAAATTGGAAGTCAGGTAAGCCTGCCTCACCAGGAACCCCTAAACATGTTTAGAAAATCACAGCTCTGTATGTTTGGCCACCAAAATAGAAATCAAGGAAAAGTAGAGACTAGTGAAAGAAAAAAGACATCCCTAGATGCATTTTGGAAGAAGCTCTTAAATGAAAGTCCAGCTAAGAAAGCACAGAAAGTTCAAAATATTTTTCTTTACTTGGGCACTTCTAATTTAAAGCGTAATTTAAAACTGTCCTGAACCACTCTTCTTTTTTTGTGGTATAGGAACCTATGCTTATTCTTTCCATATTGTTTCTGCTTTTGATACCAATTTTTCTGTTAATGAAGTAATGCTCAGGAGCACATCTATTTTGTTAAGTGAGCTACACCTGTATACACAAGAAACCCAGTATCTGAGGGAGTTCAATACATGAGATTGTCCAAAGTCTTTGTTGCTTTCATGGTTCACATATCAAGGTAGAACCTCTAACTATATCTGTGGTTTTTTTGGAATATAAGTAAATATGGAAGAGAATTCTTCTATTCTGAAAGTTTTTTTTAATATATGTACATGTGTGTATATGTACTGTTTAAAAACCTTAGTCTTCTATATAAAATACATAAAATTTATATAATGCTTTTACGCATTCAAAGCACTTCACATGGGTTAGCAAGCTGTAATCCTTACACGGACCATTTAAAACAGTATTATCTTCACAAGGGGACTGGAGCTGAGAAAGGTGGCTTACTTAAAGCCATCACTGACTTCCTGCTAGAAGTCATACTTTAGGTGATCATGATGATGATCTGAAACTCAATCTCACAGCAACCACACTACTGTGAAAAATTAAACATAACTGCGTATACACACACACACAAATATACATATAGCACAATAATACAAACAACAGTTATAGAAGCCCTAGACATATTTCCAAGCATATATGGTATATTATGTTGAAGTATACAGTCAACAAAAGATCATCTGAACCACTTGAGAAAAGAGCTGTTGCAAACATTTACTGAAATGATGTGGTAGATGCGCATAAAATGCTAGACTACAATAGTTTCCTACCTCTAATTATAAAATTAATTTTGTTAAACAGGTACAGAACCATTTTCACCATCTTTAATGCAAAAGCATCTGCTACTTTCCAACCTGAGCATAATTTCAACCATAGGAAGCATTATTTATGTCATATATGACTAATGTGGGCACAGTGGTATCATTCAGCCTGTCCTCACCAATTCATTGTAACTGGTTGTTAAAAATTGTTGAAAGATGCAGAGGCTGGGGAGGCTGAAAGAAGAGCCAGGAGTAGTACAGAGGGAAGAAGAGGAAGAGACTGAACAACTGAGGAGCATGGAGACACACCATCCAGCTCAGCTGGTGGGTTGGAGCAAACACTGGCAAGAGGTTGAGTGGGAAAAGCAATATCGCCAGTTCCTCGGATCCTGGCAGGGAGGCTGCAAACATCAGCAGAACCAGTTGTTAATTATTTTAAATGACAGAACTATGTGAATACATCCCTGTGGCTTGTAAGCCAAACTTGCTAAGGACCCTCCTTCACTAAAGCCTTATCCCTCTAAGAAAGGCAAGAGAAACCAGCTCTGTTTGGACCTGCTACTGCCTGATTTGAGGAGGCAGGCTCCTGAGCCTTGATACTCTTCCAAAGCATTCCTCATGCTTTGAGGGAAAAGCTCTGTGCCTGGCCTACTTCTATTCCAACAAGAGAAGTAAGTGCAGACAATATCCATCTCAATGGGAAGGTGCTCCTGCAAGGCAATCTCTAGGACATCAGTCAATTCTATCTCAATAGGAAAACAGAAGGCTGACCAAAGCCAGGCCCTACTATTTCAAGGTGCTCCTGGTGCCTTGAGGCAGCAGCTTATTTAAGGCCGAGGTTGTTCCAACAGAGCCACCTGCTTCTTGATGACTTTTTTGCTGATTTATTTTATATCCCATGTTTCTCCTGAGAGGGACCTGGGAAGGAAACAGAATAAGTCCCATCCAATGGAGTGTGGGCTTACTTTAAAGGAAATACTTGTTAGGGTTATCAGGGATGAAATAGTTTATTACTAAAACAAAATTGCTCTCAGTACTGGCAACTGAATCAAATGACAGTCTCTGTGGTGTTCTGCATCTCTCACAGACTTTTGGCCTGGTTCCTGAAATGGTCAGTGAGGTCCTCTTCTAGACAGCAACCTAAGGCAGGTCTTGTCTTGCTTTCTTGCTCCAAGTCTACAGTGGGCTCACCCGTGTCTACAAATTTTACACTCTAGGCTTTAGCTGCCAAAGTTTTTAACTGCTGTTAATGTCGCAACTGAAAAGGGTTCTTTAGAATGGTTTTATTATGACCACTGTTTTTATTGCTGTCCAATGCTGTTATTTCAGCTAGTGGTCAGAATCCGTTAGGTTAGGTTAGGTTAGGTTAGGCCATTTCCGCACTTTACCTGATGCTGTCGTCCTCCAGTCGTGATCACAGCAGTACCTTTGGCAGGAAGGGAGCAAAACGTGAACACTTCCTTCTGCACCTAACTGGCTCCCTGTGGAAGGGAGCACTAGGGACATGCTTCTTTCTTCTGCAGCGCAGCTGGGCTCCTTCCCATACTGTGCTGGGGCAGGAAGCACCTCCATCGCACTTCCTGCTCTTCCACATGCCAGGTAAGTATGGGAGTGTTACACGATCGGAGTCATTGATGGAGAAACTCCAACAATGATTTATCCTGTGATTGTGCCAGCTGGCAACGGGAAAAGGGTGGGACCACAACTATGTCATGCAGAAGCGTCATCGCAGTCCCACTTCTCTCCCATCCCCATGCTGGGATGGAGTCATCATGTCAGAAGGGCCTAAGCCCCCATCAAAGTGGACCCACTAAATTCATGGAATTTGCGTAAGTGTAACCAGCTACCACCGATTCATAAGGTCTGCTCTAGTCAGGACTAAGAAAAGGATTCAGGACAAAATATTATCTATACAGTTCTTGGTTTTTTTTTTAAAAAAAAGTTTATAAAAGCCAGCTTGTAATTTGTTGTAATAATAAGAGTGTATATTAAGTAAAGTAAAATGAAAATAAGAATTATCTCAGGATTGGTTCACATATTAAACTCTTTATAAGACAGTACATTTGCTCAATACTACATGAAGCCATAGTGGTCAGCACATCTGAACAATACTTGCAGATAGAGCAGTTCCTTCCACCTGACTCTCATCTTGTTCTGGCAAGAAAAAGGCTATCAACACTACCAATTGCCTATTGTGGCAGTGTGACCTTTTCTTGCTGGGCAGAATATTAATTGCAGCAATTTCCTTTCCTTACACCAGCTTTTTAGGCAGAACAGTAACTTTATTTATAAAGTCGGGTTTTTGGACAAGAGCACCTACAACTCAAATCGTACTAAATTGGATCCAAAGCTTAGAAGTTCTTTCAACAGCAGAACCTTCTTTCACTAAGGGAAGAAGATTTTGGATCCAATCTCTTTGCTAAGGCCATTCTACCCTACACTATTATAGTGCTATTATTCCACTTTCAACCTCCTTTGGAATTCTGAGATTTGTAGTTTATTGAGGCTAGAGAGCTCTTTGGCTGAAAATTCAAAATTCCCTCCCTAAACAGCAAATCCAGGATTCCATAAGCTGTTGAAAGTGGAATAATAGCACTGTAGCAGTGTAGGGTAGAAATGGCGTAAGATTACAACATTCTTCAACGTGCTCTTTTAAAATAAATAGTCTGTACCTTTTACACTTTGTCATAATTAATTGAAATGAAATGAATAAGGCTTTCAGAAAGTTTTAAAGCTGGGGACGAAAAAGATGGCGTAGCGAGTGGCTGCCAACCTGCACAGCTGCAAGGCTGACAGCCAGTGCGTGAGTTTAACTGCTCGTTCTGACGGCCAGAAACGGGCTGTTTTCTCCCTTGGAAAAGGGTACTTGGAGGGGCTCCAATACAGACCGGGTTCGGCATAGGATCCCCAGAAAACTTTCAGGTGAAGCGGGGTTCTAAAGTTGCCGATGGGTCGAGGAGCTACCGGACCTCACATTGCTACCAGAATGTGGTAATGGCTACACGACGATCTGGATAACAAATAGAGGGTTGCTTAAGAACTAAGTGTTGTTTCCTTGTCGCTGAAACCCAAAGATTTTGGGAGATCTCCTTCACACTAATACCACCTATTTCATACGACTACGAATAAGATACGGAAGATACAGATACATTTATTTTGAAAAGTGACATAACTACTGGACACTTTTTTCTTAAACGCTTGAAGGTTTGGATTAAATATAAGATTTTAAATATTATAAATATATAAGGACTATATCGATAACATCTAGAGGCTTTTTGAAGTATTTTCTTTGAAGTACCTTGTAATTTTTGCTTAACTGTGGGAGATGTTGTGAGATATTCAAAATATTTTGGGACTAATAGGGACAAATTTGGATTTTTTGCGACTGAATGTCTACTTAATAAAAAGTGAGACTTTCCCAAAGATTTGGAGAACGTACTGGAAGAAAAGACCTCTGTGGGCTAGGGAAGAATATTATGAAGTAGACCGGAGTATGGGAAATAAGTAGGCTTTTGACTTTGGACTTGCGCTACATTACAAGAAGACTCTGGGACAAAGGACTAAAATAATAAATAAAGACTTTTGACGGAGACAAACAGAGAGGAGAGGAGCTCGAGTCGGAGACGGGAGACGCGAGACAGGGCTGTTTGAAGTCTGGGAACTCTCAAACTTTTTGAAGATTCTGAAGCCCCTGAGGTTACTGAAGCTGTTAAAGATCTTGAAACGCCTTGAAATTGTTTTGAGCAACAGTGAAAAGAAACACTGAATCAGAGACGGAGGAAAGGAAAGCAGCATCCCAGAAAGGAAAAGTGGCACCAGAGAGAGGCTTTGGAGAGTGAGAAAGTCTGTTGGGTATACAGGCTGCATTACGACAAAGTAGTGTCTCTGTACTGTGTCTGCTTGTTACTCATATTCGTACATTGTAAACTGTTGTATTATTTATTAACTATTTTGAAGTTTAGATCATGAGCTATATAGTATTTGCTGAGCGTACAACGAACATCTATTGAACATTTTTTTTTCTTTTCACTTCTCTTTCCTTCTTCTGGGGTACTCTTCCGGAATACCTTTCACCCAGAGAGAAGCTATTTCATTTTTTTTCCCCTTTTTCTCTGCAGCTGTAATTTTCTGTGTGGGCAAGCTAAGTAGGTAGTAAGTTGAAGATAACTCTCAAGGCCAGCAGCTCAGAACAGCTGGTTTTCTTTTATTGTTTTGGTTTATATGTGCTGGTAGGAAAAACACCTAGTATTAACTCTTTAAGTGCAGGATAAAAGGGAAGCTATAGCTATAAAATAGGCTCATAGCTCCATCTAGTAGCTCTGGGTGACATCACTAATAGAACTTTTATATCTAACATAATTAGCTAATCTAGATAATAAATAAATAGACAAATAGATAATTTTTACACATATATAAACAGACTAAACAAATAGACAAATAAATAGATTATATAAATAGATTAAATAAATAAACAGATTAAGTTTACATTTATATTAGACCTTATTCTATACTTAAGCTAAATTGCCTAATATTTAATACTACAATTCAATATAAGGAAAATAAAATACACATAGATACATATAGATTAATTTAAGTTAATCAATTTATTTAATTCATCTGAAAAGATATATTTGATAATATATTTGATAATATTTGATAATACATTAGTTGAAATAAAACTTTGGTGGGTTTAGCTGACCAATTGGATCTCCTCCACTTCTGGATCCTCTTCAAAAAATTAAGAAATCTCTTCTTAAAACGAAGATACCTTTTAGCAAGGAGGAGTCTGCAACTGAAAGATGGTAGCAGGAAGAAGAAAGGTCGTACAAACACAAATACACACACTGTCGCAAAGAAGGGCCTCAGGAGAAATGGACTCAAATCAATTATTATTGGAAGAGGTCAAAAAAATAAGACTTGACATGCGTTCAGAGATGAGAGAGCTTACAAGTGAAGTGAAGAAAGAGGTAAGAGAAATAAAAAAGGAAGTGGAAAACTTGGCACATAGACTGGACAAGGTTACAAAAGACATGAGAAGCATGAACAAAGGTTTGGAGGACTTGAAGGGGAAAACAAAGGCCCTGGATGAAAGAACAGGAGACCTAGAGGGTAAAATTGAAAATACAGAAAGACAAAATACTCTGGCTAAAATAAAATACAGAGAGAAATGTGTGAAGATCAGAGGGCTGGAAGAACAGACAGAGGAGGATTTGTACGGCACATTGACCCCAGCCCTGGCCAATAGAACAGATGGACATTGAAATTGACAGGATTTTCTGAATTAATTCTCTGATCGCTCGTAAAAGGAAGGTACCTAGAGACATTGTGGTGCACCTGGTCCATGAAAGAGTTAAAGAATTGATCATACAACAAAGTTATACGAAGAAATTAATAATAGAAGGAATGGAATTAAAATTTTTTAAAGATATCCCGTCATAAGTCTTGAAGAAAAGGAAAGACTATGCGTCCCTGACACAAGAATTAAAGAGGAATGAAATATCATACAGGTGGGGCAAATTTGAGGGGGTAATATTTACCTACAAGCAAACAAGATATATAATTAATTCAGTTTTCAAAGCAGAGGAATTTTTGAAAAGACTCAAAGAAGAAAGTAAGGAGAAATAAGGGAAGGAGTTAAAAGAGGAAGAGAGGAGAGAAGAGAAGAGAAAGAAAAGACCTGGTGGAGGAGGAAAAGAAAATCCAAGAACAATTGGGGGAAGACAGGAAGGACCCCTTGAAGAGTGTGATCAACAGAAGTGTCGAGGAGAGGAAGAAAAATAAGAATATCAAGAACAAGAAGAAGAGCAGGAAACAACACACCAGGAACAAGAACAAGAAGAATTCGAACAAGAAGGAGGGGAAGAGATCTCAATAGAGTCAGAAGCTGAGATAATAGAATAGAACAGATTAGAATAAAAAACAGAATAGTATGAAGGTTAAAATATTATCCTGGAATATTAGAGGATTAAATTCTATAATAAAAAGAAAAAAGATCTTTCATTACTTAGAAAAACAAAAGAGTGATATATATTGCCTTCAGGAAACCCATATCACAAGATCAGGGAAACAAGTTTTGCTTAATACCAAACTAGGAAATGTATTCTCCTCTGGAATAGACAAGAAAAAAAGGGACATAGCTCTATATGTGAATTCTAAATATGAAGCAAGGGAACTGCTAAATGATAATCATGGAAGATATGTAGGGGTGGAAATTAGTATGTTAAATATGAAAATCTTATTGGTAGGGATTTACGCTCCACTGGAAAATAAAAATGACTTCTATGAGAAACTCTTGGAAAAAATAGGGGAAATAGAATGTCAAAATGTAATTTGTCATGGGAGACTACAATGGTATTATCCAACCTGAGACAGATAGATCTATATCTAAAAGGAAAAAGAAGAATATAGGAAAACTACCTAAAGCCTTTTTTGACTTGGCCGAAAACTTAATGTTAGTTGATGCCTGGAGAAGCTTATATGGTAATCAGAGAGAATATATGTATGTCTCTGAGATGCGCTAAACATGGTCAAGAATTGACATGATTTGGTGTACCAAATCAATAGCCAGGCAAGTGCACAAACTGGAAACTCTGCCAAGGATAAGGTCAGATCATGCCCCTTTGGTGTTAACAATGGAAGATAAAAAATTAGAATATAGATGGCGTATAAACGAGAATTTACTGAAGAATGAAAGAATAAGAGAAAAAGGTAAAAAAAGTAATCAAAACTTACTTCTTAGAAAACTTAAATAAGGGAGTACCTATGGGAATAGTGTGGGATGCTGGAAAGGCCGTGATGCAGGGTTTTTTAATACAACAGTGTATAAAGCTTAATAAACAGAAAAAGGAAAAAGAACAGGCCCTAACAAAGGAAATACAGCAATTAGAAAACTTGTTGAAAAGTACTCCTGGAAATACAAAAATTTTAGATCAAATTAAGGTACTACAAAAACAACTATCACTTCAGGACACTTATGAAATTGAAAGGAAACTAAAATTAACAAAGCAAAAGAATTTCTTTTTTGCAAATAAGACGAATAAGTGGTTGGCCTATAAAATCCGTAAAGAGAGAGAGAAACGACTAATAATACAAATAACAGATAAAAAAGAACCTTGGTTAAACAGGAGGATATAAAGAAAGCATTTGAAAAGTTTTACATGAATTTATATGCGGAAACAGAGACAGCTCAATTAAGAGGTAAGGTCGAGAAATATTTAAGTGATGGAGAGATAAGAAAAATCTCTGATGAACAGAGACAACATTTAAATCAGCCTATAACTAAGAATGAGATAATCTAAGCTATTTGTAAACAAAAATTAGGGAAAGCACCGGGACCAGATGGTCTTACGGCACTTTTCTGTAAAACCTTTTGTGAACAGCTGGTAAACCTCTCACATGAAGTAATGAATGGAACCTCTAAAAGTTCGCGACCTCCCTCCTGGGGAGAAGCAAACATTACTTTGATCCAAAAGGAGGGAAAGGACCCAATGGATTTAGGTAATTATAGACCTATATCATTACTAAATATCGATTATAAATTATTCGCCACTATATTAACGGAAAGATTAAAGAAGATCATACAGGTAATAATTCATACAGATCAGATGGGTTTTTTACCAGGGAGAGTGATAAGAAATAATGTACGGACAGTGTTGAATGTTATAGAGTATTTCCATAAACACAATGAAAGGAAAATGGCACTTTGCTTTCTCGATGCGGAGAAAGCTTTTGATAGAGTAAATTGGGAATTCCTAGATCAAACAATAAGCACTATAAATTTGGGATCACAGTATATAGAATGGGTAAGAGCAATATATAATGACCAAAAGGCACAGATAATAGTAAATGGTGAAACAATGTAAAACATTAAGATAAGCAGAGGAGTAAGACAAGGATGTCCTCTAGCTCCACTGCTATTTATTTTGGTACTAGAAATATTTAATAATAAGATAAGGCAAGATAGCCAAATCCAAGGAGTAAAAATTAGGAACTAAGAATATAAAGTCAGCACATATGCAGATGATCTTGTAGTTATTCTGTAAGAACCTTTAACTAGTGTCGACGAATTAATGAGTAGTCTAATGGAATTCGGCAATGTATCCGGGTACAAAATCAATAAGGAAAAGACACAATTAATTGTTAAAAATGTACAAGCGGAGGAAGAACAAGAATTAATAAATAAAACAGGGTTTAGGTCGGTTAAGAAGGTAAGATATTTGGGAATAAGTATTACAAGGAATAATGTTGATTTTTTTGTAAACAATTATAAAAAGGTACGGTTGGAATTACGGGAGAACCTTAGAATATGGCATAAGATGGATCTATCGTTATTAGGTAGAATATCTGTAGTAAAGATGAGTCTCCTTCCAAAACTGAACTTTTTATTTCAGAACCTTCCAATTATGAGAAACCTTTTAAAGATTGGAATCAGGAACTCCGGAAGTTTATATGGAAGGGAAAGCATCCAAGAATTAAATCTAAGATACTAGAAGATAGTAGAGAAAGAGGGGGAATGGGTCTACCTAACTTAAGACTATACTACTTTGCAAACTGTTTAGATTGGATGAGTGAATGGATAACCCTGAGAAATTCCAGAATTCTAACCTTACAAGGAGAAGGCCTGTATTTTAGATGGCATGTCTAAGTTTGGTACGGCAAATCAACTATAGATAAAGAATTTGGGTCACATTATTTGAGAAAATCATTATTAAATGTATGGTTAAAATATAAAAGGTAACTATACTTAAAAACTCCATTATGGGTATCAGTCCACGAGGCCTTCTATAAACGAGAAATCCTTAAGACAGAAATTTGGATTACATATAAAGACATACTAAATGTGCAGGGAGATAGTGTAAATTTCAAAACTAAAGATGAATGAAAGGTGCTTGGATGGCAAATGCACTGGCTACTATTTCTACAATTATTGGAGAGATATAAGAAAGATAAGGAAGAGGAGGGATTTGAAACCAGAGAGAGAGAGCTCGATAAAATGTTAAAGCCAGGAGTAAAACGTAAAACAAGTCAAATTTACAGTTTATTATTAAACTTATTTAATGAGGAGGAAACAGTCAAAAGGACCATGGTAGTATGGGCCCAAAATCTGAATTGCACAATTACCATGGACCAATGGGAAAGCTCATGGAGAAATACTTGGAGATTGCTAGAACTATCAAGCTTAAGAGAAAACTTTTATAAGATGCTCCACAGATGGTATATTACCCCAGCCCAAATTTCTAAGAAACAAAAAAATCAGAAAGATATGTGCTGGAAATGCAATCTGAAAGGTACTTTCTATCATATTTGGTGGCAGTGTGAGGAAGTCAGTGTGAGGTTTTGGACATGCTTCCATAATAATATCCAAGCTGCTCTAAAAAATTTTATTATCCCCCAAAGTATATTTACTTAATACAATAGAAGATTTACAAATAACGAAGTCACAAAAGAAAATAATTCTGTATATGATAACTGCCGCTAGGCTATGTTATGCACAGGTATGGAAGCAAAAGACATCAACAAGAATAGAGGATTGGCTATTAAAATTATTTGACATGGCGGAAGCAGATTTGGTGATAGAATCATTGGAAGGTAGGGTAAAAAAGAAAACCATTGAAGAATGGAAAACAATATCTTCTTTCTGGGAATCTTACTGGGGTAAGAATGCTATTACTTTCTTAGACTATTGATTTATAGTTGTGTCCAGGAAAAGGAGGCTTTAGTTATACTATAAGAATTTGACCAGAAAGAATATAAGGAAAGAATAGTAAGGTGGAATATAGTAACTGCTCAATACAATTCACATATTTTGATACAGTTAGTTATGTTATCTTTATGAATTTAAATTAAAAGGAAGGAATCGTGGCGTTGAAATTACCAATACAATGAAATATGATACGTAATAGTACATTATTATACATATGGTATTATATAGTGTACAATACATTTATGGGTATTTATAAATATATAAATATATGTATATATACATGTATATATGTATATATGCATTTACACATATATAAATTTTTTTTGTAAGTAGAAGGAATTTTCTATATAGGCAAGCTTGGATTTCTTTGAGTTTTGACAGGGGGAGGGGGTAATTGGGGTGGTGTTGGTATGATCAATGGATTTGCCATATCTCTTCTGTTAAGATTCTCAAAAAAATTTAAGAAACGCAGTGGCAGACAGAAGATGGTGCTATTGAAAACAGAGGAAACAGAAAGATAACATCATAGAAACTTATAAAAATTTAGCATAATCCAATATTTTACCATATAAGATTTGGTCTATATCACCACATTTAATTAGATGAAGTATATGTTATATGTGTTTGTTTGTTTTAGATCTTTGTTGTAGTTTATGTAGTTTTGTATTATGTTATGCACATGTCTTATGTGTTGTATGCATTCACAACACTGTAAATAAAAAAAAAAGAAAGTTTTAAAGCTGTATAGTAACTGTGACGTATGTGCATGGCTTCCTTAAGTCTCAAAATATTCTTCCTTTTCTTTAAAAAAAAAAAGAACTTTTGCCTCTATTTTCCTCATCAGCTAGTGCCTGAGACACAAAAAGGTTCTATTGAAATCAGTGCAGTTGGCATTTAAGTAAATGAGTTTGAATGCTGCTGCATCAGAACACAAACAAAACCAAATTAATAGCATTAAGAAAATAGGGGATGCTGGAGATCACTCTCTGTAAGTAACAGACATCACTAAAATCACATTACTTAGTATTTCTGATTAATTTGCTTATTTAATTACAATATTTATAGCAGCATAAATGAATATATTACTGCTGGCTTGTATTTAAACCCACGTCTGGTAGCAATGAGTCAAAAAATACAGGCATTGTTAATTTGCTGAGTGGAAAGGTTAGCAGAGAAGATAAGCAATGCTTTGCCCTTTCTCTATGGTCAGTACAGAATCCAAAAGGAGTTACCAAATGAGGGAAGCCCTCACCCCCATGTGCAGCATAAATATGTAATAGGCTGTTGCAAGAAGAACAGAGCTGTGTCACTTCGCCATATCTGAGCAGGCTAGTTAAGTGTTTTTGTAGGCTACTAATTTTTGTGGGCCACTACAAGGAGATATCACTGAGTATCATTAGTGCATGTTGCTCTTTTTTTTCAATCTGTATGATAATCCAAGGCTTTTTGTTTTCATTTCCTGTCACTCACAGCTATGCTTTCCTTGGGCTAGAAGAGTCTCACCAATAGAAGTGTCATGAGAAAAGGCAAGATATAAAGAAATACAAACACACATATATTTTAAAAGGCTGACTCATAGATTTACAAAATACTTCACATACATCAAGATTTAGGGGAAAACTTGTCAAAGTAAACATTTCAAGCTTAATGGGATTCTTATAGATAACCCAAGAAAGTGTACTAAACCTTGCAAAGGAGAACAACTACACACAAATGTACCCGTTAGATAAGAGGAATGGTGACGTTATTCAGGCTTTAGCAAGGAAAGAATAAATTACATACAATCATTTCCACAGAGTGGCCCTTCTAAGCCTTTGAAATAACCATGGTTTCTATTGCCAAAATTTTTATAAGCTGATTTGCAGTTGTCAAAACCATACCTATATATAACACGTCAACACTAAAATCTTTTTATTTTCCCTTCAACAGCTAAACATATTCAATTAGGCATCCATGGCCTAATGCTGGACAAGTATAACAAATTCTGTCTGTGAGGAGAAGACAAACATATCTAATATAGCAATGTATTTCCAAAATGTTGGAAATAACTGCACTACCATGAGGAAATGCATCCCAAAAACACCTCCTACTCCAGTTCCTCTCACCTGACAATATTCTGACAAGGTAAAGTCAAAATGAGCTGGGTAATCATAATTTTCAGACTTTTTGTTTTAGCTATAACCAAGGTTAATGGCCATCCCTAGTCACAAAATTGTATAATCTCTAATTAAAAATGCAGCAATTTCACTTAACCCTCCCATACTTAAATCTTTTAATTACTTTACCAGATGGATTCTAATGTTAATATAGCCTTTTTTGTGTAAATTGCTGGAACATTCTGAAACCCACTCAATCTTGTCCCCTCAAGACATGCAAACATTACATAGATATAAATCATAGCTCTAAGCTGTCTCTAATTTGAGGAGAGATTCTTAACAGCTAATTGAAGTACTGTAGCTAGTGAATTTGTAGGCCAGACTCCCCCTTCAAACCCCCATAATAATATAGATCTATTCAATTATTCACAAAACTGAACAGGCAAAAAAATGAAAGAACTTTCTTGATCAAGACAGTTTGACAGAACAGGCATCCCAGTGTTCAGCGATCTGGTAAGCAGCTGAAAGAACACTATGAATGTACAATAGCAAGGCCAAAAAGATCATATGTTCAAGTATTATTGTTACATGGTCCCTACTTCCACAAAAAAATTACAGGACCAAGACTACAGGGCTTAGTGTTTACATTTAATGAAAGATGAGTAGAGATTTGTAAGATTTTATTTATACAGAAATATACCACTTAACCCTAGTGGAAGCAAGCAAACTAATAAACATTCACAGCAAACACCCCAGCAACTCAGGCAGTTTCACCTTCAAGGGTGGCTAGCAAGATGCTTATAAGAAAATTACAGGCAGGACATGAGGGAACTAGTCCTCTCTTGTGTGTTTTCCCCAGCAACTATCCTCCAGAGGCATGTTGTCTCCGATCTTAGAGACTGCATATGCCCATTGTGTGGCCATTGTGTCCTTATCCTTTATGAGCGAAATCCAATTGTTAGTCCCAGCAAGGATAGATTCGCACAATCAAAGGGCCTTGCTGATATACCAGCTTCACAATTAAACTCAGTGATTCTCAACCTATGGGTCTCCAGATGTTTGTGGACTTCAGCTCCCAGAAGCCCCAGCCACTATGGTCAATGCTCAGGGCTTCTGGGAGCTGAATTCCAAAAACATCTGGGGACCCACAGGTTGAGAACCACTGAGTACAACTCTAGTAGGGGCTAGCAATTGGATTTTGCCTTATGAATCCATCCAGTTGCCCTTTAAAGGTTTCTAAACTCATGACATTACTACATCTTTGTAGCAAATTCCAAAATTTAACTGCATATTATATGAAGAAATTTCCTTTATCTATTATGAATATGGCAGATAAGCTTCACAGGATAACCCCAGATTCTAGAAACAGGAGAGAAGGAAAAATTGTTTCTAGCCACTTCCTCTGTACCATGCATGATTTTAGAAATGTCTGTTGTGGTCCCACTTTCTCCAAGTTCTGACAGATAACAATCTAAACTCCCAGATAGCACAAGAATATTTCCTTGAATAACTGCAGTGCATTCCACATTTAGCTGAATTTGAAAGTGGTCCAGAAAATTCAGTCAATCCAAACAGGATTGCTATATTGCCCATTAGGATAAGATGATATTGAAGGGGTTAAATTCAATACCACTTGAATAGGAAAAATAAGCAAATTGAATTGTGCCTCTGAGTAAATTGTAGATGTCTGTCTTATCTCAAATTTTATAGAATGGCCTTGCAAAAGGTCTGGGAATTTACAGGGAGGCACTATACTCCCTACCATAATTTTGTATCATTTTCTAAACTAACCTTTTGTTCTCTTCTGTACACGTGTATGCCAGTCAATGATGTAATGGAAAGTTAACCAAAGATCTTTTTCTCCAGTGATGGGCGGGCTAAGTAAATGATTGATTGCTGACATAGAAGGCAAAAGGTATATAGTGATGCTACCTCAATTAATCGACACAACAGCTCTGAAATAACTGTTGCCCCTTGTGCAAGGTATTATAATAAAACTGGCTTTTTGATTTTTCCCTGAAACCTGGTATCGCCTCTTTCTTGGCCACTACATTTCTGGTGCGTTGGCCAGGAAACGGGGAAGGGACTATTCTGTCCCCCTTGACGGACGTTTGGACATCGGGGATTGCGGCCCCCCCTTGACAAAACCCAGGGCGCCCTCGACCCTTTTGTCGAAGAGGTTTGGTTGGGGAGTGGTGGCATCCCTGGCGACAGCGATCCAGTCAAAGGACCTCGGGTTACAGCTGGAAATCAAGCCTCCCATGGCCCTCTGGTGAGTAGCCCCC
>CAOKZL010002775.1:0-158481 GCA_948472985.1 Iguana delicatissima | reverse complement strand
GCATGGCAGCCGAGGGGACTCGCAGAACGAAGCGGCGGCAAGGCGGGATAGCACTTCGGAGCGGTCCAAACGCAAGTCCGTTGAGCAGTCCAGCAAGAGATCTGAAGAGCTCTCAGAACTGGTGGTTTTTATAGGGGAAGGAATGACCGTAGGCTAGTCTGGTCTTGGGCGAAAACAATGAGTTTTGGGCTGGAGACAATGTCTCCGAAAGGTCAGAATTTACATGATTGAGTTATGGACCGAATTGACAATAGTATGGCCAGTATGTAGATGCGGCTAGCTCAGCAGTTAAGCACTTAGCTTGCCAGGGTGCCCTCTCAGGGCAGAGGTCTCTTTGTTTTAATATGCATCTGTAATGAAGGTGTTTGTTTTGGGAGGTCCCCTAAAGCAGATCTGGCAGTTTCTGGCTTGCCTTGGTGTAAACAAAATATGACTCAGCAAATGATAGCCATGCCTAGCTTCGCGCTTGTTCGGTGGCCTCACAAACACTTGGCAGGTGGCAGAGCAGGGCCGAATTATGACATCAAAATGATATCTAAAGGTTACGAAAGGCCAGGCCAGTTCACGGTAGTAACATGACCATTCTGTCCCCTGGGAAAGACTGTAACATTAGATGTGTCTAAGTCAATGGTTCTCAACCTGTGGGTCCCCAGATGTTCATGGACTTCAGCTCCCAGAAGCCCCAGCCACTATGGTCAATGCTCAGGGCTTCTGGGAGCTGAAGTCCATGAACATCTGGGGACCCACAGGTTGAGAACCACTGGTCTAAGTGATCAAAGAACAAGCAATCTCACAATCTAGGGAACATAAACATCCAGCCATTCTTTATCCTTCTTATTAGTATCATTACAGAAATATCTTCCTTCATTTCTTAGTCTGGTTTGTGATCTATTATTTCTGGTGGCTAAAATCCCCACTTCACCTTTTTTTTTTTGCTGATAGTTAAAGAATGAATGAGCAAGTTTCTTCTTGCCTGAGGGCCATTTTCCCCTCAGAGGAAATAGGTCAGAAGTTGCATGCCATCAGCAGTTGAGTCCAGAACCATCTGACATACTTCCCCCCTCTTTAAGATGATCAACATCCCACACTGAAGGTTCTCAGAAGAAAAAGTTTAAAAGGAGAAAGAAACAGAGCGAGAGACAGTGTGGGTTGGTGATAATCATAAGAAAGAGTGTGAGGTGGTAACGATCATCACCATCCTACACTTTTCCTCCCCCTCCAATACATCTATAGATTCACCCAAATACAGCAAACCATTCATTCACAACATTCATTCGAACAGCCCATCTGCACTCTCAATACTCACAACACTTGGCACACACACAAACATGCACACAGGAAAGATTTTGGAACACACAGTAAGATTTGTACTGAAGCGCCCCATGAAGTTTCTTCGTATAGTAACAATAATAAAAATATTTTGCTATACACAGGGGCTTCAGATGCTATTCTCATCATATGATTGTACAGTCGGCCCTCCACATTTGCGGGTTCAACTTTCACAGCTTTATTTATGAGTTTCTCCAGCCTGTAGCATTTTTTCTACCAGTTTTGTTGTTGCTATTGTTGTGCACCTCAAAGTCATTTTTTACCTATGGAGACTTTAAGGTGAACCTATCACTGGGTTTTCTGGAACTTTGATCTCTCTCTCAGTGTGGCTCATTGGCTAGCGCACTGGGTACGAACCTTGCCCAGAGTCCCTTCTCTGGGAAAAATCCAGGTGACATTCCCACTATATAGAAAGTGGCAGAATCCTTACTGCCTCTCATAAAATGGAATTAGATTTTTTTTATTGTTCTGTGCCTCTAATAGAAATGTGTAATATTGCTACATCAAAACAACAGACTCACTGGAAACTTAGTAATCTTTGTATTCCAGCTTTTACTTTGTTTGTTGCATCTCAGCTCTTTTAGGCTAATAGCTCATTGGTTTCTGTGCAGTTTTTGCAAGGAGCTCTGCAAAACAGACTTCAGCTGCACTTTCCTCCAAAAACTAAACTTTCCTCCAGAGTTGTAAAATTAAAACAAACAAACAAACAAACAAATAAAGCAGTTGGGGAAGCACAACATGGGTGAAAGGGGGAAAAGCTATGGCCATCAACTGTATTAATGACAGACAGAAGCCAGGGACTTCCTGATACATAGCGTATTCTTACTGCCACTATGGTACACTTGAAGAATCCTAGGCAGACAAAAATTTCTTATAGAATTATTTATTCTACAACAATACACTCTTCCCTTCAAATGGCCGTTCTGTATTACTCCACTTTTTCAGTCCTATATACATGTCAGATATGAATACATTCTATTATTAATGTTTAAGAAAACTGTTATAGATTACATATCATTTACACACAAGCATATTTAACATATTGCTAAATATATTGACCACCTCCCACTTCCAAGCAGTGACAGATTTCATGGGCTCCAAACATGTGATATCAAGCTTATTTACACATATATTACCTGAATATAAGATGAAAGTTCACAGAATTAACAATTCAAGACATTCCTGTTCCTCATCTGATGCCTAACAGAACTCACAGTCCCACCAGATTTCCTGCACAGAACAAGGTCCACTCTGTACTTCCTTTTCAGGTTCAATTCCAGATTACTACACAGACTTGCTTCTATTGTTCTCACCCTGGTCTCAAATAGCACATTCCTTGGGAGAAAGAAAAAATGGGATTTATTCCAATCCTTTAAATACAGTTTCTGGGACTAGTTTTAAGTTTAATAAAATGTATCAACAGAATGTTACCTTTGGGAGCTATTGCCTCCAGGCATCTATACTGATTTCTTACTGAAATCTTAGAATCAAGAGAAACAGAGTTGGAATGGATCTTCAGTTTCTTTGCATTTGGAACCACTGTGCTGTTAGGGACTCTGAATGTTCACTTACTAACCTCCAATCAGCAGCGTGGTGTAGAAGTTTGAGCCAACTGGGAAACCAACTGGGTAAATTTACACACTCAGCTTCAGAAAACCCCATGATAGAGTCACCTTAGGGTCACCATAAGTCTGAAATTACTTGAAGACACAGAACAACAACACAACATACGTTGTATAGGTAACTGTAAGCAGCTTAAATCAAAACTCTTAATATAATTCTTAACATTGTCCTTATCAATGTTTGCTGGGCTGCACTATCTGTGCATTGTCTCATAGGACATTTAGGCTATTTAAAGTATGTATTGAGTGGTTGCCTAAAGAGTTGTGGCACATTTTTTACAAGAACTTGTAGGTCTTCATAATTCATCTCTTGTTTCCCCTTGAAGCTCGTTTTTTGCTGCCAATCACACTAATCGAGAAGGCTTCTTTGAGTTTCCAGCATCCCATCCACAGAATCAGACACAGTGATGCCATGATACAGAAGAAAGTGAAATAGGAAGAGCACTACACATTGTAAGAAAGATTGCATGCAGTGAAAAACTACTAACGAGGCAGCCATCTTTGGGCTCTAATGAGAGCAGGCAAAATGCACTCGCTCCATCTCTGCTGCAATCACTGTCAATGAAGGGGATCCATGGAGGGCCATTTTCTGTTCTCATTATGTTTTTTGTCAGAAGGGTAATTCATCAGACTAAGAATATCATCTGTACTGTGTTCAATAAAATTGCTGAAATCCATCTTTCTACTGCCACAGCTTCAAATACCCTTCTTTCTGATGGCTTGACAGCTCCAGACTGATGCTAGAATTGCCAGAAAAAAATTACCTATAGTCTTCAGCATATCCACCTTCATATTTAAAACAGCTTGGAAAAGTCACTTCTTTGGACTATAGCCCCCAGCATTCCCTAGCCAGCGGCCATGCTGACTGAAGGATTCTATAACTTGTACAGTGGTCCCTCTACCTTCATGAGAGTTCAGGGTGCAGAATTCTCATGAAAGTAAAAAAAAAAAAGGTGAATTACTCCTCCCTGCCCAAGTAAGCAAGCAAGAGAACACAGACAAGGGAACATACACACGTGCCTTCCACCCACTCTCCCCCTCCCATTCCCTTGCCTTTTGTCTGGGTGTGGAGAAGGAAGGCACATGCACTGGGACAAAAGGCAAGGGAACAGGAGGGAGAGAATGGGGAAAGATGTCTTATAGGCAGCTTCTGTCTCTGCAGCCAGGGCTCCCCCCTCCCATTTGCTGGCCTTTTGCCCAGGTGCAAAAGGGAAGGGTACATACACCTGGGCAAAAGACAAGGGAATGAGAGGCGGAGGGGAGGGGGAAAGGCATGCACACACCTTGAGAATAATGAAATTCATGAAGCTCAAACCACAAGCATGGAGAGAGAACTGTAGTTCCAGACCACCAACAAATACCAGGTGCTATAGGCTATATTTTGGAGGAAGGAACTAGCAAAACCACCTCTGAGTATTTTATCTAAGAAAATCCTATGAAATTCATTTAACAGGTGACCTGAAGGCACATACACACACACACACAGTTCCAAATAATTAACTTTTCAAAGCTCTGGTTTAAACTCAGTTCCCATCCACTAGCAACTTGAATACATCTGATCAAGTTGATAGTGCATAATATAAAATAATAAATTGAAAAATATTTAGCATATTTAGTAGATGAATATATGCCTTTAAGCAAGATGTGGGAGTTAAAATGTGACTGAGGAAATGTGCTTTTAGCAGAAGAAGAACAGGAATAAAAGATCCTGACATGTCCAGAGCCAGCTGCAGAAGATAAAGAATGGCACAATGACCTTTGGTACTTTTAGGTAGAGCACAGATAAAATTTAACTTTTAGGATAGGAAGGAGAAACGTCATGTAAGATTAGAAAAGCAGCTGTGTCAGGGCTGACTATGTGAAGTTTTAGCTGATTAGAGTGTTAATATGTATTTTTTTGAAAAGACAGAAGGGTATACAGTAAGTTTTAGGAAAGGAAGTATGTAACTTTGGTTGGTCCAATTGCACAATTGAAATCTTTAATTGTCTTAATTAAAATCTACTTTCTCACTTCATTCAAGACACTCTGAGTTTCACTGGCTCTATAACTCAGGGAGAGGCAATTTTGCAGCAACAGAGTCACAGCAGACTACATAGGTAGCTATGAAGACTTTTAAAAATAAAAGATACTTGAATGTGTGGAATGTCCAACATTACATTCTTGTATACTTCTCATCATATTTAAACTGGGAGTGAATACCTATCTGTTTCATATGCCTGATTATAGAAGAACATCATGAGACAAAAATACAGAGGAAGCAGTCTATCTGTAATTTAGAAAAGGGCGGTTGCCAAGGTGTCAGTGCCAGTAACATACACTAACAGACACTGGTTACTTAGGTTTTCAAAAGGGGTTGAACAAAAGACACCCAAGGAAACTCAGCAATAGGACAATAACTGTAGTCTGCACAGGGATAGGTAATTAGTTAAAGATCAAAAAGCAAAGAGCAGAAATAAACTGACAGTTCTTGCAGTGCTAGGACAGAAACAGTAGGACTCCCCAATGATTTGCTAGAATAAGGATGGCATTGAATCACACTCTGTTAGCACACATGCAAAGGAAAAAAAAACACTCTGATGGTTAATTTTGTTCCTGAAGTTTTAGCTAGGAGATGCAACTGTATGAGTCAGGGTATGGAGTTAATTAACTGCTTTGGGTACATGCAGAGATGTTTGGGTGCGAACAGGTGCCACAAGGTTAGAAAATATTACCCTGCAGCTGGATGGAATTAAAGCAGCTTTTCCCTTAACCTAAACTTGTATTTTAAAAGACAGTTCAGTTTAGGATTGTCAGATCTCCAGGCACCTCCTCAAATCTCTGGGAATCAAGACCTGCCCTCAGGCTAGAGAACAGGTCGTGAAACTCTGGCCTTCTTAACAATGTCTTCCTTATGTGGGGGTGGGGGAAGGCAGACAAAAACAAAACATACACACAAACAGCCACCCCTTTTAATTGGATGTGTTGAAGCCAACAAGCCAACTATTGCAAAGCTGGGCTGGTTGGCTGTCAAAAGATTTTTAGTAGAAGGTCTTTGTTCTTATCATCCATCTCCTACCCTGAAGCCAGTGGTACTGTTCAGCGAGATCCATGTTCCCACAAAGCAAGAAAAACTGAGCTGCAGGGGCAAGGGCACTTTAAAGAGCAACAGTTAGTTTGGAAGTGTGGTGGAGAGAAAGCAAGCAGTTCTCAGGGCTACCCTGTTATTGCCATGGATTAATTGGTCAGGGAGGACTAGGGAGGAAAGGAAAGCAGGATTTGTGAATCCACTTTTTGTTCAGTTTGTGATTGTCTTTCCACAGCCTCCAGGCTGCTTAATATTTTCTTAGGATTCTCCTGATCTTCTGGGGGGGGGGGTGTCGGAGGAGGGTAAATCAAGAACTCTGCAGGGTTCACCTTCACCACTTTGCCTTAGGCCCTTTTCACATGGGGTTAATAAAACGGTGTAGGGCGACCTCGACTGGAGGTCATCCACACCTTGGAGTGCGCAGGGTCGGTTTTAATTTTGAGGTTCTATACCTCAAACCGCCCTGAAGCGGCCGGAGGTGGTGGCGCCGTGTGTTTTTTAAAAACCACCTTCCAAGTCGTTTTTATTAAACACAAGTGTGCAGCCCAGTACCACTCCGTCACAGCGCCCCGGTGTAGATTTGCAGGTGCGCGCAAGTGCGCGCCTGCAGATCTGCCAGGGGGCAGGCTTCCGGCTGGCGAGCTTCTCCGATTGGCGGAGAGCCTCCGCCAGTCGTACGCCGTCATTTTGGACACCGCCAGACACCGCAGGAGTGTGGAGCGGCGAGCACGCGCTGCTCCTCACGGCAACAGACTTACCCGGCTTCAGGTAAGCTCCGTTTCTGCGTGCTTTGCCCCGTTTCTCCCTCCATGGGCGGAAAGGGCCTTAAACGCCTTACCAGATGAAAGACATCAGTTGTTTTCACTAGATCTTGTGATCTAGTTGGTTACTGCTCTTCCTACTTTATTTTGCCGCCATTAGGATCTACTGCTGACTATTAACAAGGAAAAAGTAGCATGTAAAGCAGATGTAGATCTCACAGTATTGTTATAGTGCATCTATGTTGGTAGCTGGAATAAAAATTATTTGCTCCTTCCTTAGTTCCTCCTCCTCTGTTCTCCAGATGAATCAGAAAGAAACTCTTTTGGCTGTTCATTATACTGAAGCTGTGTCCTCGCTCTCCGCCGCTCCATTTTTCAGAAAAAGCAGAGTAACAAGAGAAGGGGCAATCTGGCCTAGATAGTCTAATCTAGTGGTTGCTGCTTGGTAAGCTGCAGTGCATATTTGTGTTTGCTTTCATGAATCAAAATAGGACATTTGAGGCCCCAGAGCCGCTCTTGTTGCAGAATTCATACAGAACATGACCTACAGCATAAGTATTCTGCTACTTTGCCACCTTAAGCATTGTAAACATTGTCCCCAAATTTCAGCTATTTGCCATTTGGGCCTTTTTCCAGACAAAAAACAGCTGAGACATTTTTTTTCAAACATATCTACAGATTGTTTTTTCCCCACTGCAATAGGGTTTTTGTATCAGCTTTTGGCAAAAGATTAAGTCTCCAATGGCTTATTCTATTTAACTTTTCATTTTGGATGCTCAAAATATTTCCAACATATCTGTAAACATATTTCCTAAGATTTACAGAAGGAGCTAGGCTCACCTTCCAAGAAGTATGCAGCACATCTAAGAATACTGAAAGAAAATTAGGATTCACCTCTATGCAATCTTTTTCTGAGTAAACATAGGTGGTATGTAGTTCCCTCTAACATGCATGTAAAGCCTAAAAGAACACTTGGTAAACCAAGCAACTGTCGATGGGAAACGTAATTAGATTTTGCAAGCAAAAAACTTCCTTTCCAAAGTGATAGAGCAGGAATGTTCCGCAGTTAATTAAGAAACTGGTTGGCTTAGGTTAGCCATCTACAGCAATTATTTATAATACTAATCAAGTCAATATTACAGATTCTATTCATGGCTTTCAAGCCAGCTCATAAGCTCTCTTTCTCTTAAGAATGCAAGAAGAGCACAGTGCAATCAGTCCAAAAGTCCATCTTGTCCAAGATGGTTCTATGATTCAATATCCTGTTTCCCACAGAGCTTGGAAACATCCATTTTTGGATTACAGCTCTCCCACTATTCATTCCTGAGAAACACCTAGTTCGGGCTGTTGCCCTATCCACCACTGGCTTCAGAGCCACTCACTAACAACATAGGGCCCCCAACAGATTAATCTCAACAGACTAGTTCCTTTGACAGTTTGTCCACCCCATTCTAAAGGAAATATAATTCTATAACCCTTTACCATATCCTTTCAGTTGCCTTTTATCTGAACTAAGTCCCAGATGTAGTTGTCTTTCAGTCATGGATGGGCATGCACAGATGAAGGGAGCATTTTCAACTCAAAAATTTTTGTGGGTTCATCACCTCCATTTTGGAGAACCAGAAATGACATTCAACTGATTTCTGGTCAATTGTGGGGGGAGGAATTTTCAGTCATTTCAAGGTGAGGGGCCTTGAAACAGTGTGGATCTGGAGTGATTATTTGGCCAAAAGAATTGGGGAAGGTCTGGGTGTCTGCGTTTGAAAGCCACACAGGAGTCTCCTTGGGCTACATACATAATGTGCACACCTGCTTTTACTCTATTTTCATATCAAGATATCCAAGTATGATGCCAGTCACACTCTTTCCTTTTGGTTTTAAACCTTATTTTTAAGAAAGCTAACACATTAGTGTTAGTTTTTAACAAAAGTCAGTTGTGACTTGCTTGGTTTCTTACATCAGTAAATCTACTTTTCCTTCTCTACAACAATGCCTTCTTGTTTTGTGAACCATCAAAGTGTCTTCTTCTATGTATTACACGCAGATGAGATATTGCAAGAGAATCACGCAAAGGCTAAAAAATGATTGAACAAAACAGTACATTGTGGTAACACAGAAAAATCTTTATGCTACTTCCAGATGAAATATTGAAATATTGATAATCATCCATTTTTTGTTCTTTGGTTCAGGTTTGTTGGCATATACCACTTTCATTCATGCTTCACAAAGCTATAAATTCTGTTCTTCTGCTATACAAATTTTACCCCAAAACATCACATAGGAACATACGAATGATCTCACTATTTCATATCATCACTCCTTCATAATCCTCTGCAAATACTTCCAAATTATGTCTTAAGATCAATATGTTACACACAGAGAGACAGCCTTTTCAAGACCTATGAAAAATCATCTTTCAAATGGATTAACACTGTTAGATTTAATATTAAACAAAGCTTTTTCCAATAGGTAGTTGTAGCATAAAACAGTAGTCTTCAACTGACAAATCATGACCCACAACTGGGTCACATTTCCACCCCTAATCATACAACTCTTGTCCCACTAAAGTCAATGGCAACATTCCCATCTGTTTTTAAAACGGTCATGGATAGAACCAACATTGTATTTTATAATTGTTGTTCCTGAATGCCTTCAAGTTGTTTTGGAGTTACGTTGACCCTAAAACTGTCATGGCATTTTCTGGGGCTGAGAGTGTGTTATGTGCCCAAGGTGACCCAGTGGGTTTCCATGGACAAGCAGGGAATCAAACCTTGGTCTCCAGCATTGTAGTCAAACACTTAAACTATAGCATGCTGGCTCCCTGCACTTCATAATACTAAGGTAAAATCTTTTGTCAAGCCAACACTTTGTTGATGAAAGGGACCTTCCATGCTATTAACTGGTTCTCCATCAGAATTCTCTAGAAAGAAGAAAAATACACTGAACCCTTGACTAGCCAAGGCTGCATAGAGACCAATATTATAATAAGTGTAGATACCTTTAGGGTTTGCTGAAAATGGCACTTGCCCCCAAATTTTTCTTTATTTGTACTCTACTTTTGTGTTCTAGTTGTTCCTGAAAACTTGGCCACTAACCATGAATACTTCAGAAATGCTGTGTAAACAAAAGTGGCTTATGGATTTGTCTGCAAAGAATACTGCCTTTCTCTTGAATTATCCTACCCCCCTTCGCCCCTAAAGCACAAATCCCAATTAAAAGCAGTATATCCCTGAAGACCTCTTCTATAGAGGCTGAATTAACAAACAATTTAAGTGTATGGAAAGTAAGCTGCTCCTTAGAATCTATTATATATGGAGTACGTAATTAACCAGAAGGTGCCATTTCTGCTGTTAGCAAGGATGCTTAGGCTCAATAAAAATTAAATACCGATGTGGGCAAGCCATCTCTAGGCAACATACATAAATTAATAAAATTACTACTGTCTTTTACTTTGCATTACAAAAACTGGGACACAACCTGAAACTAGGAGGCTGCTGAGTTAGCAATTAACATGGTCAAATTACTTTTAGAAGAAAAGCATTGTTAGTTCCTTATAGTGAAAAGAACGTTAGAAACTGAGGCAGACCCCTCATCGATGTGGCTCAGTATTGTTTACCTGACTGACAGCTTCAGACTGTGGGGCTTCAGACATGCACGCTTCCTAGTCCTCCCTGGAGATGCCAGAATTTGAACCCAGTGCTTTCTGTGTGCAAAGCATGCACTCTACCACCAAGCAGTGGCCTCCAAAAACAAAGACTTCTGCAGATTAACATATGTATTGTGGTACATAGTTTCTCAGGTACCTATTTTTATAGGTACAACCTTGCTTCACTGAATAAATGAACTAGACAATGAGAGTGTTGAATATATATGCACACAGAGATCCAGTGAGGAAGGATAAACACATTCTAAAAAATTAGAATATACAAATCAATCTGATGAAGCTAATAAAATTCAGCCATTGAGACAACCACAGACATTGTTTATAATCAGAGTTGAAGAAGTTACAGCTTGTAGCCATGGCCTGTAGGTTGCCCATGAAATTTCTGCCCCTTGAACTGCACTAAGGCAGAGAGTACAGATTACTTTTATGATGTGTCTCTGTCTGTATCAACACTTTAAAAAAATCCCTGTCCAGGTAGCATCTTCCTCAGTTAGAAAAGGAGAACAAGGTGCTTCAGAAGTTTAGATCTGGCCAGATCCGTGCTTTCAAAAAACATCCCTGGGGTGTGGAGAATGGATATTTGAAGGAAGCACGTACGTGTACGTGTGTTTGTGTGTGTGTGTGTGTGTGTGTGTGTGTGTGTGTGTGTGTGTGTGTGTGTAGAAGTAAAGTACATATGTGTATGTGAAAAAGAGAGACTTCAGATAAGATTACCACCCCACATTCTCTCTCCCTCCCTCTCTCTCTTTCAGTCTTCCATGGTCATCACAGGGGGTGGGGGAGACAGTATGGTTGTTGATCATCTTAAGAGAGAAAAAGTAAGGATATCATGTCACTCCTGAAAGACTGCCTGTAAGCCCCGAGGCCCTTAACAGGGAAAAAAATCCATTTTCTGCTTTATATCCATTCGACAGGTAAGATTATTAATTTTAATATTTTTCATTTCCTGCCCCCTAATTACTTCACAACACACATAGATAATCAATTTATTAAGTCTATTACTGTAGGAATGCAGTATATTCAAACAAATGCACACAGAAGTTCAAAGAACACAAAGGATATTGGGGAGTGGGGCCTTTAGATATGCCCTTGTTCCTTCTCTATTTTTAGCTACTATGCAAATAGGGCCCACCTGCATAGGATGCATCACTCCCAAGCTCTGGATCACCATCATTCTAAGATCCATCATTCTTTTGTTGCCACAGACCACCAAGACATAACTCAAGATTTACAACCCTAAAGTGCCTCAAATATTTATTTGAAGTTATTTATTAAGGGTCTTTAAATTTGGAGAGAAGAGAGAAATAAGGAAATGCACACACCACACACTCCTATTATAGTATTCATACTGGAATGATTCCATACATCATCATCATCATCATCATCGTAGTAGTAGTGTGTATGTATTCTATATCTGGTAGGGTTGGCTTAGTGGAAACTGGTATTTCCACGTGTACTTAAAAGAAAATATTTCATTGAACATGGGCAGAATTGAGATGCAAATACATTTACTTCAGACTAAGTTTCATGGAAACTAACAAGTAGTGATAGTGGTAAGGGCAATGGAAGTATCCTTTTCCAAATGGAGGAGAAACAAATTGTGCCAGTGGAAAGAAGCTGGTATCGCACAACTCCTTTGACCAATAACTGTTTATATGAAGCCTAGAATTGTGGCCAATCCTGTGCTCACCTTTTGGATGCCACTTGAACAGCTTCCAACTCAGTCCTGACTGTGTACATGTGTGAGAGAGACAGAAAGTCTGTGTGAGAAAGAGACTCACTGTCACCACAGAAGCAGCCATCCCGCTCTCTTCTCAGGGGCATGTGCAGGATCTGCCTGACTCCTACTCTTCCCCCGTCTCTTGCTTTGCTGGGAGCCTTGAGGGGCCCCAGGGAAAAGACCCAGCTTGGCACCACCACTGGTGTCTCCTATCCTCCTTCCCTCCATTATGTAACTGACAACTCCAACACTCCCACCTGCTGACGACAGCAAAGTGAGGAAAGCAATGCTGCCCCCTTCTGCTCCATTCACCCTTCTCTGTGTGCTGACTCCCTGTGAGGACATTGCAGTCCATGGACCACAGGTTAAGAACCTCTGACCTAGAGAACTAGTTTTCATTCATATCTTTGTGTTGGCTGTGACAGCATTTTGCAAGTCAGGCATTATGAAACCGTAATGATTTCAATATGAGATATTTGAACATAGGTTGGCAGTCCCACTGAACTTAATGAGACATTTATATTTTTATATAGCAACCGGCCAGGCCCAAGAGCTCTCCAGCTGAGAATTCAAAAGGCTCCTCTCTAAACTGCAAACCCCAGGATTCTATAGAATCTTCTCAGGCAGCCAATCATATGAGGTCTTTGCCTGATACATACAAACAAACATACAAACTTTGACTTTTATATATTAGATTATAAATGTAAAAAGGAGCTTAGGCACAAAGGTATAATGTCATATGTCAGACACAAATTGTCTCCAAAAATCATCCATTGTCTCCAGAAATGAGGTTATTACATTGAACCAGATGATGTTCTCAAAAGTTCATTTATTTTCAGGATATTATTGACCGGTTGGAAATCCTTTATAATTGGCTTTTCCCCATTCCTTCAAAGGCCACCTTAATTTCCATTCTGCCATTTTCCATTCTGCCATTATCACTCTCTGCCTGAAGTCAACAGAACAGAGACCTTAAGAACGTTTGCTGCTATTTCTAGTACCACAAATTTAATGGCTCCAATTCCTTCAAACAACACAGAGCACTTCTGGGTTATTTTTTACCTTTCTCAGAAGAAAGCAAATTCTCTCAATATTCCTCAGACGTTCCCTCTGTAAAAGGAGAGGGAAAGTAGAATGGATTAAAATGTTTAATTTTTGAAATTTGTAAGTTAAGGAAAGTAGATCTGGAAAAAAATGAACTCAGTTTACACTGGTTTTAAATAATTTCAGCAGAGTTTCATTACCAATGAAATATTAGCAAACAACATCTCATCTATGCTCACTGCTTCCTTATCTAGCAATGCGTTAGCCACGGCCACACCATACATAACACGGGCTAATTATCTTCAGTGACACTGAAGGAGATTCACTCTCAAATGTAGTTAATTCAACAATCTGAGTTACAGTGCAGTCCTACGGATCAGAAGAGGCCATCAGCAGAGTGATAGGAATTATTAAAAAAAAAATGCTCCTCTGACTTCAGAGAGGGGACTCTGTGGCACTAGATCAAGGGTTGGCAATGTGTGGCCTCTGGGCTACATGCGAATGGGATTGTGATCAGTGGTGCAACTAGGTCCTGGCTCTCCAGCAAAATGGGCAGGCAATGGTAGGGCCTGATGATCCCTACCAAGGTTGTTGATCTTGTCATCTTTTGAATCTTTTCAGACTCAAAAAACTATGGGTCAAGTCAGGTTGTCCACAATTTATTTCTTTGAATTGCAGCATCTGCCTGATGCAGAATAATTAAGTCAAGACTTGTCTTATTTGCATATTCAAATAAAATCATTTATATGTGAACCTAAATCTTTATTCATTATTTAATCTCTATTTTCTGCTGACAGATCAGCAGTTTCATCAAACTTTAGTTATTGTAAAAGAGTATACTGGAACTTACCGCATGTGCAGGGTTACACTGGTCTATGGGACTCTTGAAGTCCGTCTTTAACTCATCAAAGGCAATTATCTGTAGGAGAAATATTGCAATCACATTACTTGCAAAACCAGAGTGGAGGAGGTTCTTCCACAATGGGTAGTAAAATGTATTCTCTCTTATTAGTAAGGAAATTCACCTTTTCAGCTTTGCTGGGTTTAATCTCAATTAGTTTAATGCAGTTTACACTGGTGTAGTCTGAATGAACTCCATTTACTTAGTGTGAACTCAGTGTAAAAAAAATACAATACCAGACTCCATACTGAAAGGATCAGAACTGTAGATGCCTTTCCCAGCTCCCAGTACATGCATTTTACAGACAAGCTAAAAGAACAGTTGTCCTCCGGAGCAGTTGGAAAATAAACCATGCTTTAGTATCTTAGGACTGTGCTGATCACAATAAGGCATACTTCAGAAGTGTTGGACCACAGATTTCATCCCCATAAGTGTAGCAGTGCTTTGCCTCTGACCTCATTACTAGCCTTGGGAGGGCAGGACAAGACAGCCTCCACTGGCACCAAATGCTCTTCTTCTAGAGATTAATAGCATCTAGGAGGAGGAATTGTCACTTGGACCATAGGAAAAGGGGAGATTTAACATACCATAGCCTTGCTCTGCCTACCGCTTTCCTATGGCACATTTGTTTTAAAACTGCACACACTAAATACTAACATGATATTAACATCATATGTACTTTGGCCCTGACTGATAGCTTTAATTCAAGCATATACTTCACTTTACAATTTAGACTTTGATTCCATCCATTGTAAGTGCTAAGAATATCTCTGAGATCTGCTAACAGCTTAGGCCAGTTTGGCACTACAGTATGATAATGCTATTATTCCACTTTCAATACCTATGGAATTCTGGGGGTTATAGTTTAGGGAGGCATATTTAGACTTCTCAGCCAGAGAGTTCTTGGCCTCAGTAAACTACAAATCCCAGAATTCCACAGGATGTTTTAAGTGGAATAATAGCATTATAACAGGGTAGTAAAGAAATAGCCTTACTGTCTTTGCTAAACTGCTTTTGTTTTGTTTTTTCACATGCAGTCTTTTTTTTTCATTTTCTTTTCATAATCATGGAAACTAAAAAAAATTTAAAAACTCTGCAAAAACCTTTCCAAGAAGGCAGCACTCCTTCATTTACAACATGTCTCCTGTTCAACATACTTGTAACATATTACAAATTCTGAATCACCAGAATTTGTTTTATGAGTAACATTTTATGGGGCCACACAAAATGACATCTTGTTCTTGTAAGGCTGTGTTAAACAGTGATTTACTTTGGGCTTTGCATTTTGTAATGCCTTAAATTCTCTCCTATTAAACTGCTTTAAAAACACAAAATTGTAATACTGTATAAATCTAGTTTGGCTAGTTTGGAGGTTCAGGTAAACAAAGCAGACGTGTTCCTAGGCTTTACAACTTTAACAGAAACTTTGGTACCAGAGATAGGAAGAACATGGAAAAAATAGGGATAGGTTTCTATACCACAAAAAAAGAAGAGCGGTTCAACATTCAGCTACCCTTTTATTCAAAACTAGTATTATGCACATGTGAAATGAATCAACCAGGTCAGGTATAAATAAGCAAAAACATTTTGAATCTTCTAGAAATAACTTGAGCACTTCATCCAAAATGTATCTGGAATTATTTTTTTCTGTCCACAGCTTCCACTTTTCTTATGATTTACATCTTGGTGGCAAAACCTACAGATCTATGCTTTTTCAACATGCCAGAGTAGCTACTGAGGCCAGCTAAGCTGCTTTCCCCTTTTCTTTCTGTTTTGCTCTTCATGCATGCCCAGTAAGTGATTCTGGAGGCAGCTGTTTGCCTTGCCTGTTGTACATAAGCACATATAGCTACAGTATGATCCCCTAGAGTAGAATCCCATTCTTTCCCATGTCAAGTTTTATTGCATTCTTTACTATGGGCATACTGCTGCAACCCAATACTGAAAATCTGTCTTTCTCAAACCCTCCTTCATCATCCTCCCTGTGCCAATGTTAAAGAAAAAAAAACTTTCAAGTAAAAACAAGACAAGAAAAGGAAGGCTGGGCTGGGCTGAGCTTCTGCAAAAAAGACTTTGTAAAAATGAGCTTCATTGTCAGAAGCTTGTTAACTGAGGTATGCCTGCATTTTCACTTTCAAGTGTTTATATTTATTTGTCTGTATTAAAAGTTCCCTTTCAGAATGAAGATGCCCAAAACAGGCAGGTACCACTTTGGAGTTCTCTAGGGTTATTCTATAAAGAAGCATTGCAGACAGAATTATACTTTTTAAATTGTTTTCAAATTTAAATCTGATATAAAAACAACTTAGCAACAATACAACATACTCCATTACTGAGTATGACTTACATACATATTTCCCTAAGTTCTATGCATTCAGTGAAGGCACCAATGCGGGATTTGCTTGCAAGTATCTTTCAGATATGCAGATCAACTGTTCTTAAAGGAAAAAAAATTAAGCCCTAAAGAACCAAGATAAATACAAATACATTATACAAATCCCACTATGAGAACGTTACCTTCCATTTCCTCCTACATTCTTACATTAAAATCCCATTACAGGAAGCCTCTCCTTTTTGACGCCCCATTATCTGACGACTTGCTCTTTCAACGCTTCCAAATTAAGGACAAGTTCCATTAATTCAACAGGGGTCCTGCTCTTTCATCAGTCCTTCTTGCCCATGGAGGCTTACTTGGGATTGCTCGCATATGCACACTGCTTGCAAAGTGAGCTGGGAGAGGGAAAAAATAGTTAGCAAGTAGCACATGTGCAGTCATAGTCCCAAGTGAGCCTCTGTAACTCCTCCATGCTCCCTACAGTACAGTACATGGGTTCTGTTTTTCAACTATTTTCTGATAGTGTTCTGGTCCCTAACCCAACAGATAAATGAGAAAAGCCTCTATTTAATTCAAGGTGCCATGAGTTTAATTCTTACTTTATGGTAATTCCATCTCTCCAGCTCTCTCTTTCTGAATAGAACAGATTAAGTACAGCCACTTATTGAAGGCATCCCCATGAAATGGGCCAAACCAATAACTCACAGAAGCCAGTTAACATCAGTTTAAGATAACATAAAATAACAGAATAACCAAAAGACATCAATACACATTATAGAAGAAAAATCAGAAGCAGTAATAGCAGATCAAAAACTAAAGTGTCAATAAGGAGTGAAAGTCTAAATAATATATATCAACTAGACTTCCTTACCTCTGAGAATTCTACCTTGTCTTCCATAGATAGCAATATATATATATATATATATATATATGGCTCATTTTTAAAATTGCCATAATAGTACGTTCAGGGTTTGTCCATAAAGCTATAATGGAAAGAAATACTAGGAATGAAACCAGATTCTATTACCGCAAGAAGATTTTAAATAATTCTCTCTTACTTCCTAATGCTTATATAAAGTAGTTAAGAGCAAAAGGTATTCGTAACTCACATTTTTATGACAATTTTATTACATGTCTCAACACTTCATTTTTTTTTAAATAAAAGAGGATGATATCATGAGGTTTATCCAGTTTCAAATCTTTAAACCTTAAGGATTAAAAAAGAAGAATAACCCTGCAGTTGGTGAGTTGACAGCTACATTTTGATCCCATTAAAATTCCCATGTATTGAAGGTTAGCAACATAGACAGGAATAGGGTTAATGGCAGGACTGAATACATACTTCTTGTATTTCTTGAATTCACTAGGAATCCTGGTGTTGTCCCAGAACGGGGCCAAACTACAAACAATCATAGCATGAAGCTTATGAGGTCGGCTACATCATGATTTACCAGAAAACAGCATGGGGCTTTTCCTGTCCCAATACAAACCTAGTTTTCTGTGTATTCTACAACAAAACACGATTCTGAAGGCCTTGGGCTAAAATGTCCTCTCCTATCTTATGTACATTAAGTGCTGTATGGAATCTCCAGTCGTGACACTGAAGGTTAATTTCCAGTCTCTTAAGTTGACTTCCAGCCTTGCAAGACTGGAAATTCCCTCCCAGTGTTCTACTGGGGTTCTTGCCAGCCTCCCAAAGCTGATTTACACACATGGAACGACTGGCAATCTCTCAGCTCTATCAGGTATGCTGCCACCACCCCCCTGAATTATGAATATTTGGACAGAGCAGGAGGGACTCTGCCCAATCTCTAAGCATAAGGAACTTCCACCTCCCTCCTCCCCCCGAGTGAGAGAGGTCCTATGTAGCGTGTGCCAAACCTGGCGTGGAAATGGAGAGAAACGGAGGTTTATAGAAGTATTTAATCAAAGCATGCAAATAAACAATATACACTTGGGAGACTCCCCTCTCCCAGGTACACTTAGTTACAAGAATTTACAAAACAGATATAACAGCACAGATACATTCTTAAGATCAGCCAATTCCCAAAATAACAACATCCCTAACGTGACTAACTACTTATTTCTAGTTACTCACAATTAAGTTACAGGCTTAGATGGTCTAAAGGAGAAGAGAGGGGGTCCAGGAGACACAGCATGCCTGCCAGCTCGACTGCCCCAGCTCTCCTCTCTTTCTCTCTGTCTCTCTCTCTTGCTCTCTCTCTGACCACATGGCCTCTCAGAAGTTTTATATTTTCCTCCTTGGAAGGATCTGGAAGCATCTCCAAGATGCCCACCTCTTTTCCTTTTGGTTGGTCAATTCTCACCTTGTGACCTATGATGCTGACCCTTTCCTTTTGGTTGGTCAACTCTCACCCTGTAACCCTTGATGTAATCCCAACACCTCATTAACCCTTGGTTTACCTGAAGAGGGAAGTATCTCCCTTTGATAAGCCTAGATAATGGAAAGCCCCATTATCACACCAGTGTTAATTCCAATTCCAGTTTACTTTGAAAAGCCAATGTATTAGCAGGCTCTATCACACTGAACTGTGAATAATGCTTCACTCTGAGCAACCTTTGTTTCATAATATCTTTTATAATATGATTAATAAAAACTCCAGTATTCTTTGGAATCCGTTAAGCAGATCTTCACTAAGAAATTGTGCCCTGGAAATCACTGCCAACTCTGTTCAAGAGCCATCACAGCATGGCAATGCCATTACATTCACAAGCTGGCAATCACTTCTATCAATAATATCATGCTATTTTTATATCGCCAGTAGGGTTCCATGAGAGAGCCAGTGTGATATAGAGGTTTAAGTGTTGAACCAGGACTCTGAGACAATAGGATTTAAATGCCTGCTCAGCCAGGGGAACCATTGGATGATCTTGGGCAAATCACACTTGCTTAGCCTAAGAGGAAGGCACTGATGAACCTCACAGATTAAATTTTGCCAGGAAAACTCTATGACAAGGTCACCATAAACTGGAATCAGCTTGAACAAAAACAACCAGGTTCCATGATTAGCTCAAAGCAAATAGCTACAGCAGCTATGTGACAGTTGTTTTGGTAGCACTAGTCTTGTATACAAGTTTAACTAGAAAGCAATGAATTTTTCCAAATAATTAGTCAAGATTGAAGATGCCAATTTGACACAGGAAATTTCCGAGATCTACTAAGAACTTATATGATTTAAACACAGGTGTTGTCAATAAAGAAGCTTTGTTCTTTCCCTTTCATTTATTCTAACAAAAGCTCTACCATACTTTAGGAAAAATAACCATTCTTGTAAAAATGAAAGAAATGAGATTACTACAAGTAATGTTTCCACCTAACAATACTTTTCTTTCTGTTCCTGTAGACATATCTGAAATAGGCTCAGAAAGTCAAGTATACTATCTAGTGCTTGACCTCCAGCACTGTGATCTCAGCTCTTGCCACTTCCTCACTGGACCAGAACTTTAAAACGGACAGCAATTCCTAGCATCCCCCAGTCACCACAGCCAGAGGCTAGCCATTCTGGCTGGGAGTTTCTGAAAGTCGTAGTCTCAAAACAGTATTTGCATTTGACATTTTGCTGCCTGAGGCAAACTTGGGACCAACTGTTGCCTGCTGGAAAGTTAGGCTTTAGGCCTGATGCTGCTGAAGACGAACTATTTTAAATACTGTGTGGTACTGCTATTTTAGTTCCAGTTCCAAGAAATTACAGAAAACCAATTTCTCAGAAGTACTAAATGACTCCACTGAGAAATAACCACTGTTTAGATGTTTAATTGTGTCATATAAAGTTTGCCTTAATTACATCAACAAGTTCAAACCATCTTCAACCAAATTTTGATTGAAATGGATGCCCAAAGATATCCCAGAAGTAAGCTTTTACTCTACTTTTTTTTTATTAATATTCTAACTGTCTTTGCATTGCCCTCAGGAGAGTTTACCAGAAGGAATTCAGACCTAGAAATTTTCCTCTCCTACAGACCGCTCACATACTTGACTCTAAATGCATGCTGAATATGTTCCACAAAGTCTTGGAAAATAGGACACTAATTAGTCTGTCCCCAGAGACCTTGGAAAACAATGTTCAGGATCCTGCAGAAGTAAATTATTAGTTTAGTTGGCTAAGACTGAAGTTCACATCCAGTCTTGGCGTTCTCGGCCTCAGAAAAGATAAATATAAGTAACTACATTTAGGCAGAAAGAATGAAATCCACAAACCTAGGATGTGCAACACTTACCTTTACAACAGCACATGTGAAAAAGATCTAAGAGTCTTAGTAGACTGGAAGCTAAACATGAGTCCACAGTGTGATGTGGCAGTCAAAAATGCCAATGCAACATTGTGTCAACAGGAATATAGTTATCTAGATTGAGAGAAGTAATAGTACCACTCCATAGTATTATCACTCTATTCTGTTTTGGTCAGATCTCACATGGAATACTATGTCTAGTTCTGGCCACCACAGTTCAAAAAAGGATTCTGACAAGATGGAAGGAGTTCAGAGGAGAGAGACAAAGGTCTGGAAATCAAGCCCTATGAGTGTCAATGCCAAGCGGCAGCTTAAGCAGACACAGAGGCGAGAGCAGGGTTATGGCTTTTAGTAATAAAGTAATAAAGTAATCAAGAGGTTACATCACCCAAAACAAACAGAGGCAGAAAACTCAACAGCAAGGATTAGTCTGGAACAGAAAGCCCATGACACAACATGCAGCTACACAGGTGGCAAACAGTTGTTACCCATGCACAACTCCCTCAGCGTCTGTCTTAAATACACAGGCTCTAGCCCAGCTGGAGCTGATCAAATGTCCATTGGCCCGGCTCTCAGCTGGAGGCCCTCAGACACTTCTCTCACAGCAGCTGCGATCTGCAAACCGCCACCTTCTCCAGCCGCCTCTGGAGGAACGTGGGGGGAAGGTCTGCTGCAAACTCCGGACTGGAGTCAGGAACAGCAGCTTCTGTCGAGCCAGAGGCAGTGGTCTCATCTGCTGCAGGCACTGGCTCAGGATCTGGCTCTGGGACCGCTGTGGGGTCACTGGCAGGCCCCTCCCTTGACTCTGAAGGAGCCCCTTCTCCCTCTAAGGGATCCTCCCCCTGCTGGGAGTCCAAGTCTAACTCAGAGTCCCCATCTGAATCAGCCCGGCTCATGACAATGAGGACTGTCTAAGGATCTGGGTATGTTTAGCTTGGAGAAGGGATGACTGAGAGGTGATATAATAGTTGCTTATCATAGAGAGGTGATATTTAAATATCTGTAGGAGCATCCTGTAGAACAGAGCTTTCCAAACTGTGTGTCGCAACACATTAGTGTGTCCCCTGCAGTGTATAGGTGTGTCACCCAAACATAACAGGTAGAAGGGCTGCCTCTTCTGCTGCCACGGCGGGCCAGGCCTAGGTGAAGGAGCTGATGCCACCACCTCAAGCCAAGGAAGACCCTGGTGAGGACAGCGGCAGCCAAGCTCAAGTGGAGGGGCTGCCTCCACTTACTGAATTACTTACTGAATTACTGTGTTGTGAAATAATGCATGTCTAAAAAGTGTGTCACCAAGTTTGGAAAGCTCTTCTGTAGAAGTATACTTCTTTTCTGCTGCTCCAGACACTAGGACATGAGCCAATGGATTCCAGTTACAATATAAGAGACTCCACCTAAACATTAGGAAGAACTTCTCTATTGCAAGAAATGTTCCACAGGGGAATAGAGTACCTCAGAGGGTGATGGAGTCTCCTTCCCTTCACAGAGGTTGGATGGCCACAGCTCAGGAGTGCTTTAATTGTATGTTCCTGTACATCAAGGGGTTGAACTAGATGGCCTTTAGGGTAAATTCTGATTTTGATTTTATAATTGTATCTACAAACATTGCCCAATAGCATTATTTATACCAGAAGCACTTGCCCCACTCTTCTGATCCACACTTTGCAAGGAGCTGCTGCTCATCCGTGTTGTAAAATAGAAATTCAGAAGACAAATGAATAATAAAAATATTCTTTTATCTATTCTGTTAAAAGAGAAAAATAGCAAACAAGGTATTTACATAAATATAATATACAAAAGAGAAAATGCAGTCAAAAGGTTAAAATGAACATGAGCAATATAGTCAAGTAAAAATAGAAAAATACAAAATATATCAAACAACAAAGTACCATAATGGAGCAGGATCAAACAGGACAAAAAGACAAATGACAGCAGCAGCAGCAGATAAGCTCACTAAGGAAGAGCCAGTCTTATAGAGGCTTCACAGCTGCTTCAAATAATATTCACAGCTGAAGGTCTTCTCTATCTCACTAATACACAATTAACTCTATAATGACTGAAGTTGTAAGTCTTGTCTATATTCCAGCAGTCCAGATCTGGCCAGCATTCCAGTGTAAAAAGATACCACTATGATTGCTCTATACTCTCCACCATGCTGCTGCATTCACACATGAGAACAAGAAGCAGAGGGAGGGAGGGACAAATCTTGTTGCAGACTAAACTGGGGGGAAAGATAAGGAGATGGAATGGCTGAATAAGTGCTGAGGGTAGAGGGGGAGAAAAAAGTGAGCAACAAAAAGAGTAGAAATCAAGGAGAAAACAAAGAACAGAGGAAAAGGGAAAAAGCATTGGGATGGTGGGACTACAAGATTTCTAACCAAGTCAAAGCTGGTACTTATTTAGCACATAAATAAATGTGCTTGCATTGCATATTTCCATTTCATGTGCAGTAATTTTCCCCACGAACTTTAGCCTTCATTTGTGAACATATTGACCATATTTTGGACCAGTTTTCCTCATGGTCAAATTCATTCACAACAAATGTCTGTCCATGCAGAAAGGGTCCTAGATTATGCATCCTTGTGAAACAGACAGTAGCTCAACAATTTTGTGATGCTGTTGCCTCTTTCAGTACAACAACAGTTATTAAGATATTTATAGATGTACACATTCCTCCTGACAATGACAGCTTTGAATGCAGAAGGTAATAGACGAGCAAGAGATTGCATTCCTCTCAAGAGACTGGAATGAAAATTGTTTAGGTTTATGTAAGTGGAATCAACTGAGGACCTGTGTTTCAGAGGTTTGTGATTTCTGTTTTGTGAGGGAAATATCTTTGTTTTAGATGCCTGATTATTCAGGTGTCTGTTATTAAGTTCAAGTTTATGAAACCAATATAATTGGCTTTGCTACTCCTGTCCAGTTTGATCAATGTGATTTCACACTAAACAAACTAATACTTTATAAATAATATAAATAAAAATTAGAGTTATAGTTGAAAGGCTAGAAAAACTCAGACTGATTTAACTAAGGGATTAAATAGCAAACTATCTCTGAGTATGGCTCACCTCAGAAAACCCTATGAAATTTGTCAGGTCACTCTAAATCGACAGGCAACTTAAAGGCACATACTTTACTGCTTTATAAAATGCTAATGGATACTTCTGAGTGAAAGTGTCTTTCTAACATACACTTCAGACACTGAACCCAAACTGGAGTGAAAGAACAATGTTTATCCAGTAAAGAGGCAGAACATATTCAGTGTGACTCCCACCATCAGAATTACTACAAAGAAGGATAGCTGGAAGGACCAAATATATTCCCTTTCAAGAGAGATTAGAGCATATGTAGCCATGCCAATTCCACTTCCTGCAGAGACTGTCCACAAGGGTGCCAATTACTGCAGATCAGGGTAGCAAGTATCTGTTCACTCTGAGTTTGCCATTTAATGGCAGTGTAATCCATCTGGTGCTCCATGATAAAAGATTTTAGTCTGTACAGCAAAGGTGGGGGTCAAAGCTCTGTGCAAAAGGATTGCTAATTATGGTAAGCTGTTAAGTTTAGCACTGAATAAATGTGAATAGCATTCATTTCCTATACTTGGCATTGCTGTACAATTTTCATTCCTAGAGCCTAACATACCTAGAATCTGACTTGTCCCCAGAGTATCTTGCATGTGAATAGAAGATGCTTATTATTAAATGTGCACAGGAGAAAGTTTGAAGCTCTGTGGTAAAGCACATGCTTTGCATGAACAAGGTCCCACTTTCAGCTCTTGGCATCTCCAGAAACGCAGGAAGAAACTCCTGAATGAAATCCAAGAACCATGTGGGCAAAGTGCAGCCTCCAGATGTTTTTGGGCTGCCACTTCCATCAGACTTAGCACTGCTGCCCAACAAAATCTGGAGGGCTATATTTTGCCCATCCCTCTTCTAGAAAGCCACTGCTGGTCAATGTCAAGAATATTTGGGCTGATTGGCAACTCCTTACAAGGCTGTTTCCTTTGTTCCTACAAGTAGTCTGAATGAAGAGAACTGCACCTAACTGAGAAGGAACAGGAAAATCTGAGGGGAGGTTCCAGGTGATGCCAATATCTCCTGTAATCATGTTTCAATTCTGTGAGCTCTGGCTCCTCTACAGTACTGGGGCAAAAGATCCATCCACTGTAAGCATCCAGGCTCCCTAGGCTTCGATGTATTATCTTCTGTTTTAAATTGGTAGTTTTAATAAGGACGAGATAATATCTTGAATCTGATCAGCAAAATTCTACTCAACCTTCCTTTCTCTGTGGATCAAATACAATAAATCAATTCTGTCTTAGCAGTGTATGGAGAAATTGATGCATTCAACAGAATGAATCTTTTCAAAGATAAAGTATAAATCCCATTAATCAAAAAGGGATACCACAAGACCTTACATATGTTGTTGGGAGTGGGTGGTTTCCAGTAACCTTACCCTTAGTTATGCTACCTAGGGCTCATGAGAGTTACAGTTAAAGAACATCTTAAGGGGCTAGAAGTTCGCTAGTCCTGCCATAAACACACACACACACACACACACACACACACGTGAGAGAGAAACTGGGGGGAGAGAGATCGATACAGCTACCTGTACAGCTAGGCTCTCCTTTGGGGCTATGAAAACTATAATGATGAACACTTGCACTTCAGAATTTATCACTGTACTACTGCCTTAACCTTTATAATTATGAAGAAGATGAAATTACAGTAGGGCCAGCTCAAGATATTTTGCTGCCTCAGGCGAAAGACAAGATAATAGGTCCCAGCTGATTCAAATGTGCATATGCTATCAAGTCTTAGCTTTATTATAACTATCACAATTATGATTATTCCTGGCAGGAAAATGCAGCTGGATTTTCATATTCTGTGTGGAAGAGCCCAATAATGCAAGCTCTAGCACAAGAGATTTAAAAAGGTACTCCTGAGTAAGCTACCACTTTCATGACTTGAGGCTGCATCCTAAGAGGGGATGTTTAATACAGCTATAATGTCTTTCAATGCATCAAAGTCTCATCATTGCTGGGATTTACATATAGCAGGTGTGATGTTTAATCCTCTGAGAAAGTTAGAAGTGAGCAATCACTCCATAATGTCCCACATATCATACCAAAATTACACAAAGCTTTATGTTCATTAATCATTTATACTAGCAGCCAAATGAGGTTCTTTTCCTGGAATCGGTTATTTTCTTAGAGTGAATAATTATCACTGTTTAGAATAGATCAGGTGTATTAATGTTTTTACATCAAGTTTGCTGAAAGACAGGAATACTAGAAAGGGGAATGAAAGGAATACAATAATCAGAAGAGCAGTATCTTTTTTCAGAAATCTGGAGGGAGAAGACTCAAAGTATCCTATATGGCACTTAAGCGCCTAACATGATACATGTAATATCACAATAGATAAAAATAAAGAATTCATTTTCATTGAAGATAATTTCATTGGCTATCTTGTGTTTTCACGTTACATTTTCTGATGTAACAAAAAGGCAAATTTGTGCCATATATTCATTTATTGTTAGACTGTATGACTGCTTGCCACCATGATGTATCCAGACTTACCATGTTTATTCAAAAAGTAATTTTTCCAGAGTCTACATCAAATACTCATTGCTACCAACTATAGAATGTAGAAAATACTTTCTTTATTAATTATACTTCCATTCTACAGTTGAAGTAGTCAGGCACTTAAAATATCACATTGGAGATGCAATGGCCATTTACTATGGAAGCTATAGAAGCACCCCCCCAACATAATATCCAGTTCCCTCCTCCCATGGGAATATTTATAATTGATAACTTCAGGATCAACTCAGAATTGACTCAACTGAGTGCATGCTGTTTTTTTATTCTGAAGAGGTAAAGTACCCACACATCCATTGCAATTCATTTAGCAATTCTGTGCATATTTACAGAAAATGGATTTGCTACAAATGAGATTGTTAGTTATATAACTAAAAGAAATAAAAACAAAGAGAAGCACAAAAAAAATAATGTAAAATAATGTAAAATCATTCCAACAAGCATGATACAGTGTGATAATACATTGTATTCAGTTCATATCTTTCCAAGTTTTTGCACCTACAATTAGTATAGAAGGGCACAACGTCCAATTAAACAGGACAGGGCTGAAGTATTACAGTCCTCCCTCCACATTTGAAGGTTTGACCTTCACAAATTTTATTTGGGAGATGCATGTGTGCCTTCCCCTCCCCCATCCCATTTTTCTCCTCTCATTCCTTTATGTTTTGCCAGATGCAGAGAAGCAACGCAAACGCAATCAGACAAAAAGCAAGGAAATAGGGGGAGGCATGCACATGCCTTGCTTCTCCCCTCTGGAGTTTCCCTCGCCCTCTCCCATTCCCTTGCCTCTTACCCCAGTGCTGAGAAGTTGTGCTGCAACAAAAGGCAAGAAAATTGTGGTGGGGGTATGCAAAGGCCTTCCTTCTCTCCTCTGGAGCTCCCAACTCCCATCCCCTTGCCTCTGGCCCCAGTGCTGAGAAGTTGTGCCAAGGCAAAAGGCAAGGCAATGGGAGAAAGAGGCTCACGTAAGCCTTCCCTCTCCCCTCTGGAGCTCCCCTTCCCCTTCCCTTGCCTCTGGTCCCCGCATGCAAAAAGCATGAAGAGGGGGATAGTGGCGGGAAGAGTTATTCTTAGTTTTTCCACTTTCTGCCCCCTAAACCCTTGCAACAGTGGAGGGGCCACTGTACAAAGTGCCCTTCTAAAATTTCAGTCACTGAGCTGATGACTTATAGAAGCCTGTGGTCTAATTAACATACAAAATAAAAGAAAACCATGTATAGGTATCTATAAAGTTGTTCATTCATTAATCACTTAATCATGCTTATCTGACTTCCCCCCCCCAAATGAACTGCAGATCATACTCTATCTCAACAGTTTATATACTTAGACCCATCTAAGTTTTCCCAGTATTTCAGCCATTTCTGGATTCACTGTCATCAATAAGAAAGACAGTAAGAAATCAATATGAAATCAATTAAGTCCTGGTGAAAGGTTTTTTGTTTTGTTTTTTCATTTCACTGGATACAAGTGCCAGTGCTGTGCAACTCTGATTCCATATCCCTTTATCTCTTCTGAAGTGGCTTTAAACAGAGGAAACAATCAAGTATTACTTTACTCGGAGTCTGGTTTAGAAGTCCCCAAGTCTGCCTCTCAAATCCTTTCAGAACCTGCACCTATTCTGTAAACATACTCCACAGTACAACTCTCGCTTGCTCTGTTTGTTTTTCTCTCTCTCTCTTTAGACATTTTACCCTGTCTTACATTAACAGGAGTGACATAGAGTTCTTGAAATTTCTTAACTTCTGGGTGGAAGTCCTTGCCTTGTCAGCATTGTGGTTAAAGTGGTGAACTGCAGCAGTTATATGCAAACAAATGAAAACAGAAGTTTCTCCAAAAGGAAATTAGTTGCCCATTGTGAAAGATTTCTGATCTTGACAAGAAATTTTGCTTTCCAGCCTCTGTACTGATTAAAGGTATCTCCGAATGCATACCAACGCTGACAAAGAAAAGGCAGAGTAGCATCAGAAGTGAGGCTAAGTATTCTTTGTAGGATCTCCATGTCTGAGGAATTTCACTCCCCACAAAAATATTGTTTACATTTTTTATATCTTTCTTATTAAGTGGCAGAAGAAGGAATAGATAACAGTGCTGTATTTAGTTTCCAACCTCCATTTTAGTCTTGAGTATTGAATCAGCGCCTCAAGCTAACTGAACTGGTTACAAGAAAGAAAGAATAATAAAGCCTGAGATTCAGTATTGTTAAATTACTGAAAGGTGAAGATCTATATAGAGTGATTAGATTATAGAAATGTTTTTTTTAAAAAAAGCTCTTTGACATGGTGCAATTAATGTCAATCCAATATGTATTAGAGATCATGTAATATAGCTTTAAGAGTCTGAATTGCCATACCTGGGATGGATAGACAAAGAATAATGTTATCAGTAGATAAATACATTGCTTGACTTTAATTATTACATGCTTTCTATTTCTTCATTAGACTGACAAAATGTTCCAAAGGTTCTACAGCAATAGCAAGCAGACTTGGTCAAAGGACACAGATTTCTAAATGATCAAACCCCTCTGGTAACAATAAAGCTATTTGTTTCTTTTGCTGGCTTTCTTCTTGAATAAAATGTAGAACTTGTCTAAATGTGTCAGTCATTTATCATTTAGACAGAAAACTTGCTTGATTAATATGGATATGAGACTCTATAAAGCCCCTAACATTCTGCGCCGGTTTTCCTGAAAGCAGTTTTAATGTAATAACGCAGTAGGTCTGTACGGTTTCCATGTGCCTTATATCAGCCATTGGTTGGGATTGTCATCATTCTCTGCACTGACCATCTGTCAGGGAGACTAAAACCTGATGATATATCACTGAATAATTTCTTGAAATAAGGTAGTAAAGTTTCATCAAATGGTTTGCTGAAAGCCATAATTGCAAGTGACTTGTCTGGCTTATCACAGTTGATTTGGGTTTTTATTTCCTCTAGTGTCATCAGGCTGTTCAGTATTTCCCTATTTTCTCCCTTAATAGCTTCAAGTTAATACTATTTAATTTTTTTAGATCAAGGTCAAGATTAAATTCAGCTCTATATAGATCCAAATAAAATTCAGAGAAGATATTGTTCACAAGATTTTTCAGCTCTCCATTTCTATTTTTATTGCAGTGATGACCTTCTTATTTGCTTTAGTTTTAAGAGCTTTAGATGGCTCAATTAGGTTTGGAATTTGTCCATATCTAATGTCTTCAACTATCATTTAGTAATTACAGACACTACCCATCTGCTATCTGAACATGTATGCTACAGAGGAGAGGCTATTTTTATATCGAAATTCTTCCCTGATTCTCTCTTCCTCTTTTCTAAGCCAGGAAACTTCCTGTGTAAACAAATGTTCCATAATAGAACTGTGGTAATTTCTAGTTTAGCATTTTTTTATATAAAATTCTAAAATATTTCAGCAAATCTTATCTGCAAACTGCTGCCAAGTGTGTAAAGTAGAGCTCCCCTTTCAAATTCTACTGGGTGAATTTCATGAAGTTCAGAAACATGGACAGAAATTAATATTGGGTCTACAACTTCCATATATATTTCATTATCCAAGGACATCAATACCAGAAAGTGATATATCCATGAGTAAGAGTAAAAAGTGTATTATTTATTATTTTCACCTCAGACACTTCTCTCGCAACCTGTGGGTCCCCAGATGTTCATGGACTTCAGCTCCCAGAAGCCCCAGCCACTGTGGTCAATGCTCAGGGCTTCTGGGAGCTGAAGTCCACGAACATCTGGGGACCCACAGGTTGAGAACCACTGGTCTAAAGGGTTGTGCTATTTCAGTAAAGAAATCATACAGGAGATTTCACTGAGGGTTTTGGTAGGATCTAACCAGAACACACTGTAATGTTACATTTGTGTCTTCATCGATTATAACTCCATACTCCTTAAACCTATTCAGTGACTGAAGCAGTTGGGGCATAGGTTGCATTGCTCAGTATCAGAGCATAATAAAGGCCTAGGGTGAACATTTCCTCTGCTAATTTCCTTTTGACAAGGATGGACTGCCCATGGGATTTTATAACATACTAATGTATATACCTAATGTTGCCCAAGATTTTATTTTCTCATAGGTAATACTTGTTAGAATGATTTGAGATCCTGTGTCTCTAATTCCCCAAACTGTCTTCTCCAGTACCTGTAACTTTTCCTCATATTCCCCAATTCAATCTGTATTCAGAGTCATTAACATACAGAGGTTGGGTTCCTGAGGAAATACACTGTCCTCCCCCTTGCTGCTAGGTCTCATCTCCATAGCAACTGGCCTATTCAAGACAGGCACAGTTGACTGCGGCCCAAGAGTTCTTTGGCTGAGAATTCCCCAGGATTCCATAGAATCTTCTTAGGCAGCCAATCATATAAAGTCTTCGCCTGACACAGACAAACAAACTTTGACTTTTATATATTAGATTTTCTATAACAAAGGCATAAGAGAATTTAAATGGCTACAACATAGCTTGGAAGCCAGAGTACAGAGGAGTTCCAACATCCATAAATACTCCATCAACCTCACAAAGAAATCCATCTGCCCTGGCACCAATTTGAGAGTCTGTACCTTGTACTGGGCCAAAGGCGCAGAACAGGAATGCTGCTGGTGTACAATCCATTTCATTGTCCAGTAGTCTCCCTGCTTGAGATGACCAAAGCTGTCTCGAAAGAGGTGTGGTGATCCTCAGGTCTGTGGTTCAAGGGACTTCAACATCTAAGAGTGTCTTGGGAGGGGCAGGTCAAGACTTCATGGCTACCAAGACAACCAGGAAGCTTTTTTCAATACATTGTTGGTAATCAATGCATGAAGCAGGGTGTCTTGGACCTTTTTGTTTTTTGGCTGTTGGAGGGATGAAGGATGATCTGGTTTGGAGGGAGTTTATAACTGTCATAGTTAGAACATCTCCTAATGAAGGTGGGTTTGGTAATAGCACTCTCCCTGCAAGGCTAGGTGACCCATTAAGACCTCTGGGGACATATCAGACCTAAAGGCTTACTGAATACTCTGAAGGATTTTCTGGCTGATGGGGCTGGCAATCCAAGGCCTTGGTCTCACTGCTGAATGGTGAGAAGAAAAAGGCCATGAAGAAAATTGCTCCTGAGTGCTAATTCTGGTATTTCTATTGGTTTACAAAAAACTGCAGTACAACAGTACTGCAGGTGGTGTAGGTCTCAGAGTGAATGAGATCTCACAGGACTCATAATTTTGCCTATTATGTAGTAGTGAAGCTGGCCAAAAAAAAAAAAGCTTCTAGTATTTCATCCAAAAGTTGCTGCTAAGCAGAGTTCTTCAGAATGATGAGACACCTGTTAGGAGTGGGCTCAGAGACCAGGAACAGAACTTGCACTGACCTGCTGACAAAAATTTGCCAGACATCTCAAGGAGAAAATTGCTTGACACAAGTTATCCCAGAGTCATAGGAAGTGTCCAATGCACCATCTAGTTAGTTTTGGTGGTAATCAAATTCAATTTTGAGGACAGATGTTTTGGACAAAATGCTGGAATCAATCCATCCACCACACATAAGTTTGGTCATTGCCTATCCAGGTTGGTGATCCAGTATAATGAGATTAATTGAGTGAGTCCAGGGACTAGTTACTGCTTCATTGCCAGAGGGAAATGCCTGCTTCTTGAAAGAGGCTGTAACATGCTCTCTCCTGACATGGGCCTCCCTCGACCCAGTACCATGTAAGAGGTACTGCCCTGTTTCTGGGGAAGGTGTTTCACTGTCTGGTGGTCTTAAAATATAAAATATTTTTAGGAAACAGATCATCTGGACTTATTTCAGTGTGGCTTCAGCAAAGGGAATGGTACCAAAACAGCCTTAATTGGTCTGACTGATGACCCACTCTTTGGAAAAGATGGAGGTAATTTTCTCTGTTGGCCTTCCTGAATCTCTCAATGTGTCTTTATGAACTTATTGAGTTCTGTTTAATTTTAGTTACCCTAAAAAAAACTGCAATAAAAAGAAGGAAACACTACAAAATCTAATTTTCTAAACCATAAAACAAATGGTTAAAAATAATAATTTTAACATATGTTTATTCAATGGAAAGAGAAGACAATACACATTTCTGCACTAGACTGTTATAGCACTATGATTCCACTTTCAACAGCCTATGGAATCTTGGGGTTTGCAGTTTCGGGAGGGGCCAGCTGGCTCTTCCCAAAACTGCAAACTCCAGGTCCATAGAATGTTTAAAGTGGAATCATAGCGCTATAACAGTCTAGTGCGGAAATGGCAACTGTTGGACTGGAAGATCCAGGTTAATGTCCCCACAGGGCCATGAAATTCACTGGATGACCTTGGGACACTATGTCTCAGTTTGATCGACCTTACAGAGTTATTGTGAGACTAAAATAGAGAGCAGGAGATGCCTTACTTACTTATTTATTGAATTTATATTCCACCTTTTTCTCAAATACAAGTCAAGGCAGCTCACTGGAGGAAACTTATCTTAAGCCCAGTGGTGGAAAGGAGTTATAAATGTAAAGAGTAAATAAATAACTACTTGTATGCTTGAGGGCAAGAAACATTCCCAGGAAAAAAAACACAGCCGCAGCTATATTCATATATAACTACACTGTAAACCACTTAGGGAGTGCTTTGCGTAAGTGCTTTGCTTTGATAAGTGATATGGAAATGTAACTGCTATTGCTGTATTTGGAAAAAAATATGGCCACAACTTTATTTTGCCTACAATTGCCATGGGGTTGGCATATGCATCGGTCTGGATCCAGCCATTGACCAACCCACCTGTTGACCAATGAGTCCAACTCTTCGGCCCGCTGATAGAATCACTGCAATGACAGGTGTGGAAACAACTTGGGCAGACTCCCCCGCACAGCGTGATCCCCTCTCATCACCAAGGAGTGTAGGAAACAGATGCACCATCACACTGGGCATGTCCACTTCTACCACTGCACCCCTTGAATCTCAAAAAGGACCCCAGTACCTCACTCATGCCAACTGGCACCAGTAACAGTTATCCTGGATCCAGGACCCATGCCCACTGCCCTTAACAAGTTGGGACAGATAACAAGCAACATAACCTGGATATGTTCAGGTGACAACAAAATCCTGCAAAGGATTTTAAAACAGAGAACAGAAATTTAACTTAAATGTAAAAGGCTATTTAACATAAATTTACAAGTTAATCCCACCCAAACCCCCCCCCCGCAATGTAAATGCAATTGAATTAATGTTTTAAGCTTCTTAACAATGTTAAATACATTAATCGTTTCCACTAACTTGCCTAACTGTGTCCATACATTTTGGCCGTTTAAACTGAAAAATTAAAATTGAACTTTATCCATTGTTAGTAAGTCTTATCAAGCACATACCACTTTCAGTTTTCCTTAATACAAAACTTTTGTCTGGATTGTTATAGCAATAGTAACAATAACTGTCAAACATAAATTAGATTAATATGAACAACTTTCGTAAGAAATTTAACAGTCTCATCAAAATGAGAGATAATATTTAGCTGTCTGACTTTAACTGGTTTGTTCCCCTTGTGAACCAGCGAGGGAGCAAAAGAACTGAGACTCTTTTAGCCTACTTGTGTCATTCCCTGTCTGTTTGTTAAAAGGTGATTTAACTACAGTGGCCCCTCCACTTTCATGAGGGTTGAGGGTGTCATGTCCCAGGCAGACCAGGTAGTCAATTAGCAAAGCGGCAAAGCAGAGCTTACCCACAAAGGCAAGAGCAGGGGTAGTCCAAACAAAGTTCAAGTTCCAAAGCAAACAAATCCATAAGGCAAATTCAAATTGGTGTCAAACAAGCAGAGGTCCAATATAGTCAAGATTTCAAGAGAACACAGCACAAACCTTCAACCACCAGAAAGATCAGTTGTTGAACCTGAGAGGGATGGACCAGCTGTCTGCCTTTTATCCGCTAATGATGTTGCCACAGGTGTACCCTCATTAAAGCTTGATTGTTATGTAAATGAGCTGAATGGCAGAGCCCCTCTTTCTGGCATCATCTCTCCCACATGGTAAGAGTCTGTGTTGTTTCATCTTCTGGTACTTGTTTCACCTGCTCAGGCCCCTGCTGTTGGTTGCTATCTTCCACTGAGCAAGCTTCTGGGGAAACTTTACCTCAGATTCAGAATCCCCCTCCTCACTTTCAGAGTCTCCAAGGCAGGGCATGACCCTTGCAATAGGCAAAAGGCAAGCTAATGTGGGGGGAGGCCCTGTGTAACACACAGGGAAAAACCACCGCCCATCAGTGCCAAGTGCGAAAGGCGCACCCAAGCCTTGCACTCAAGGCCTGCCCAGCCTGACATTTCTTTGTGTTCAGGTCTGAACAGCCAGGGAGATCTCTGAATCAAACCAGGGCCAGGACAAATGAGTCTACCTCAGTTCTCCCTTTCTGAGAACTCAGTCTCTTCCTCACTCTTGTCCCCCCTTGGTTTCTTCCTTTCAGGACTCTCCCCCTTAACTGCCTTCCCTAAATCTGCCCTTCTCCCAGATGTAAGGATCAGCAGTGATTTATATTTCCCAAGACTGTGGTACTGTTGGCAGCAAGGTCAAGACGATAGTAGCGTGTATATTCCAGAATTCAGAATGAGACTCTGGGAGACTGTTATCAGGAACACAGAACTTCAAACATTTATTGTAACACTGTTCCTTTAAATGTGTTTTGTATCTCAATGTTTATAAACAACACACCATTCTTCTTTCTCTCTCTCTTTCAATTCATTCACTGTCTCTCGTACATCCAATTTCTCAGTCCTCTCTCCCACAGAGCTCTTCAAATCTCCAACCTCCCTCAAACACACCACAAATCACACTCCTCTCTTCAATCACTCCCCAGACAGTTAAAATCCATTATTTTCTCTTTCCACCAGCCCCTCCCCGGGCTATCCAAGGTTCCATTTCACCAGCCAATCAGCGTAAACATTCTCAGTTGCCAAGGAGGCTCCGTTGTCAAGACCCCCCTCCCATCAGGTTCGTCACACTCTGCACACAGAGAAGGTGCACACATGCCGCTTGCCCCTATTCTCCCCTTCCCATTCCCTTGCCTTTTGCCTTGGCGCCATGTGCCTTCCTTCTACACACCTGGGCAAAAGGCAAGCAAATGGGAGGGGGAGGCCCTGCAGGTGGAGAAGGTGCACCCATGCCTTCCCCCTTCTCCCCCTCCTATTCTCCTGTGTTTTCTCCATGTGCACTGCCTTCCTTCTCAGACTCAGATGCTCTAGCACCTGGCTCCAAATGCAAAATTTCCATTTATTTCAGTTTTTCATAAAACATCCGTGAAATTATTTCAATTTTTGTGCTTTCTCATGGAGTGGAAAAGAAAGATATTGAAACCTCAAGATAATGGTTTGGAGCTTCTGCAGTTATCACATCAAATGGGCCATCTCTTGGCTTATCTTGATTTTAGGGAGAGAGGCCAGTACCTTATGTATCCATTAGTAAGAATTAGTTCCAGGTAGATCTCAGCCAGCCAGGTTACCAGCAAAGTGATCATGTTGCCTTGTATGTCAACCCTAAATCTTAAATTCGTTCCCTGGCTTCAAGTCACAAAAACTTGGATTTTGACTTTTAAAGACAGAGATATTATAATCCTTGCAATTTCCTGTCTCTAAAGCTTCATCACCTACTGTTTCAATGACTGCCAGCTACATCACTAAAACTGATGCATTGGTTTCATATCGTTATGATAATGTGGTGACAAATCTGCTGTAATTCAGAATGTTATTGTTGCAGCGATTCTCTCAAGGAATCATCTTGTACATCTGTTTTAGATTTACCTCTTTCAACACCTCTTTGGTTGCACAGTACCATATTGGCAAGTATTTCTGTTTTTATTATTTGCTTTGAGAATCAATGTGATATAGTAGTTTGAGTGTTGGATTACAACCCTGGAAACCAGGATTCAATTCCCCGCTTGACCATGAAAACCCACTGCATGAACTTAGGTGCATCACACATTCTCAGCCCCAGAAACCTGTGACAGATTTTCCTTAGGGGCACCGCAAGTTGGAAATGACCTGAAAGTACACAATGAAACAGAAATTGCATTTATTTCTATAAATAGATAGCTTCAAGTATGAAAACTGATGGACAAAATGAACTGCATTCACATCAAACTGTCATTGCTGTTGACAGCAAGACCAAAAGAGATGCCTTCCCCCAAATAGTTTGTTATAAAAATTCAATCATATAATAGATATGGAACTGACCAAAATTAATTTCTACTGCAATTCTACAGGGAGGAAATAGGCCCATACTTATTAAAATACTATTATTTTGCTGCACATTTTTGTTTTAGAGCCAGATTGCAGAACTACAGCTGGATTATACCATCACAGTATTATAGTCAAACTCTAGCAATGATCTCTCTCTCTCTTTTTTTAAAAAAATACCTGCCTTATAAAACAGTGGGTTCCCTAATCTCAGAAAAAGTCAGCTTCCCATTAACCATCTGGGTATATTAACCAGTTTTTACCACAGAACTATTTGTTTCAGTTCCTTGCTTTTCTCATTGTAAAACTCAATATTAGTTACCTGGCACTTCAAGCGGTAGCTACCAAACACTTCTTGCTTCTATATTATATTTCATAAGAAACAAGCAAAATCCTGCAGGATTAGATCAAAAGCTTAACTAGTCCAACATCTTGTCTTCTATAGTGGTAAATTTATTAGTCAAGCAGATGCCTCTAAGAAACCCACAAACATGACATGAATGCAATAGATTTCTTTTTTTTTAATTTAATTATAAGAATTGAAAAAAACACACACAAAAAATACATAAGGTGATAAACACAAAAGTGAAAGAAAAAAAGTTACAACCAAAAAAAATGCTTTCATTTCTATTTCTCTCTAAATCCATTTACATAATATTACTTATTCAACAGATTATATATTTTGGTTATATATATATATATCTAAATCTCATTCTCATTATACCCATTGTTGTTATTTATTCCCATACTTAACTCTCACCCTATTTCCCTTCCTGGGCAGGTCTTAAACTCTTGTTGTAGAACCGTCGCACATGGTCTCTGCACAGTGACGCAGCTTGGAGTGTGTGGGGGGGGGCCGAGGGGGTGTGGCCCCTGTATGTGAGGACGTGGCTGTGGTGTGTGAGGCGTGGCTGTGGTGTATGTGGGCGTGGCCAAGGCACCTGGGGGCATGGCTCGGGCACGTGGGGGCGTGGCTACGGGCCAGGATGCCCAAAAAAACCTGCTGACTGGGGTGAAGCATCATCCCTGCTCCCCTGTCCCTATATGACTGTCTTTGCAGGTCTCCTAACAGCATTGGAGCTCTTGCCAGCTGAGTCATGCAGATCGATGGAGCAGGAGTGCTGTGCTGTTGAGATGCAGGACACTAAGCGTGGAGTAAGCATCCATCCATGTGTGAGCAGCATTAGGCTACTGCCAACAGTATAGCCTCTGATTGGCTCTGATTGGTGGTATTTCCAAAGTCCCTGTGGAATGTGCCTGTGATTTTAATACAATGTGGTGATTTTCTGTGCTATATTTTTCTTCTTTACCTCCCAGTCTTAGTTGTATAAGTTATAGAGGTTGTTCTGCCAATGAAGCACTAGGATTACATTAGATAGATCCTTGCATGATTACAGTAGGTAGATCTGGATGTATTGGTAGGCTTCAACTTAGAACTTCAACAAGGATTTCTGACCACTTAGGATAACCAAGAATGGATTTTATATGAATGGATTGTAAACTTCTTCAGTCTATTTAAAACATATTCTTGAGCTCAGAATTCTTTAATTTCAAGTGTATATCTTTTGCCCCAAGTACCAGCTGGTTCTTGGGGTTCTGAAAAATGAAGATCTCCTAAGTGTGGAGTCTGCCCAGCTACAAATTAGACTACAAGTATACTTCAGTTAACGGATTAGATGTGTTCCTGGGCTTTACTTCTTTCACAGAAATGTTCATACTAGAGGTAGAAATACAATAGAAAGAATAAGATTAGGTTTCTACATAGCAAAAAAGAAGAGCACATCAACATGTGTTAGCAAACCTTCCCCTACTCCCGAACTAACATTATGCACATATGAAATGAAACAACCAGGTCAGGTAAGCCTTGCATGAGTAAACAAAACAAACAAACAAAAAGTCTTTTTCTAGAGACCACTTGAAAGCGTCTTTCAAAATATACCTTGGGATTTTTTATTTTTTTTTCAACAGCCTCTACGCTTCTTTTGATAGGGAAACTGATAGGTCTATACTGTGTCAACATGCCAAGTGTAGCTGGCAGTGCAGGCTAATCTGCTTTCCCCTTTTCTTTCTGTTTTGTTCTTCACATTGTTATGGGACAGATGAATTTTAGTTGCCAACTCCTCAGCCTGTGCATGTAGCATTAAAAAAATTTATACATCGTTAAATAAGGACATATAACCTAATGAAATCTATAGATGATAGAATATAGAGCCTAAGGTTCATGACTTTGCTGTCTTTTAATAAAAAGAAGAGAGAAAAAATCTTGTTTAGATTTCAAGACTGGAAGGAATGCTAGATGTTCCTTTATGGTATGTAAACACAAAACACAAAGAATGACCTCAGGTTACCTTGCAATTTAGTACATTAGAGACACCGGCAACAGGTAGTAAGGAGTATACCAGAAGTGAGCTGTGCACTAAAGTGTACTGAACAGAAGGATAAGCTTTAAACCTCTGATGATAACCAAGGCACTGAGCAGACATCAGAAGGGAATAAAGAAGCTTACGTTGGAGTCATGTGATCTGGTTGCTGTTCAGCATGCCTCCAACATGGTAAGTGAAGAGCCACATGTAGCCATCCCAAGGAAAGTTCCTGACACCCCTGACATGCTACTCTAAAATGCTGATACTGCTAAGGATAGGCTAAAGACAGATACATGTTTATGCATTGATGTTAACCTGGCCTGTCTGGTTAAACTATTATCATAAGTTGGGAAACAGGGTGACTAGAAGCTGATAATGGCGACCCCAGGCAGGGCCCAACATAAAAGTCTGCCTTTCTCCAGCCTTCCTTCACCATCCTCCTGATTCCAGCACTGCAAAAAAACTTCCAGCTAGACAGAAGACAGTGGGGGCTAAGCTGGGCTCCTGTAAAAAGATTTCTTTGTCACAATCTTTGCTAGCTGAATATGCCTTTATATCGTTGCTCTGTTAAGACTGAAATCCTATGCACGCTCTCCTGGAAGTAAGCTCCATGACATACGTAGGGATGTCTGAATAAAATCAATAGAATTGGCTGCAGCCCTAACACCCTTACAGGAAAATGTTTCTCAGTAATGGAATTTACTTTTGAGTAAATATACTTAGAACTGAAAAGTTTGATCTCTTTGGAATATGTGCTTGCATGAACATTTACCACTCATCCAAATTGTCAGTACTGTAGCTGCTATAAAAGATTCACCCAAGGATGAATAAGATTAAAAACTATCAGTTAAAGATACAGTTAAAGATACTCCAAAGCACCAGGCCAGATATGCAGCATTTTTTTTTCTTGAGATAAGCATTTGTAGCACCTCAAGGCCAAAATAATGGCTGTAGGAGGGCCAATAGCAGTAAACTAACTTTAAGGAGAACTGATGAAATACAGCATTTACAGCAGATTTGTACTTAGCCTTGCATCCTGTAGACAGACCAGAAAATCTATGTTTCCAAGGTTTTAAACTGGAAACTGTACAGAACTCATTTGTACTAGTTCTACCTTTTTTTAGTTACAGACATTTGGCAGAATGAAGGAAAGTTGCAGCCCTTGTAAAAGTACACAGCTTCCAACTAGAGGAGGAGTGAGTACAATCTGTAGACACAGGGCTACATCACTGGATTTAGTTCCTCCAGAGTTTTGGCTGGCTGTACCCATGCTGTCATGGTTGCCATTTTGATAACTAGAAGCAACAGCTCTCCAGCTGTTCTGGGGCATTTGGGGGATTTTAAAGGTAAAGAACACCCCAAGCAACATTCAGTAGCCCCACAAAGAGGATTCTGAAAGCTCTGTAATCTTAGTATTCAATTATTTTTTTGCATTTACAGCCAACTTTATTTTTCATAATGGAACTCTGGAGACTTGGCGAAGAAATTGCCCCGTTCTGGTACTCACCGGACTGGAGTGCTCCCTCGGCGGATCCAGGCTGGTCCAGAGCAGTGCGTGGCCACGTTCCACACTGCTCCGGGGACAAAAATGGCGGCTTCCGGTTGGTGGAGGCTCTCCACCAACCAGTGAAGCTCGCCAGCCTAAAGCCCGCCCCCGAAGATCTGCAGGCTCGCACTGGTGCGAGCCTGCAAATCTGCACCGGAGTGTGGCCACGGAGTGGCGCGCTCCGTGCTGTTGAAAGACCTGTTTTAAGCAGTCTTTCAATAGCACGGAGAACAACCACTTTTGATTGTTCCACAGCGGGCTGAAGTCCGGAACTACACAAAATAGTCCGGACCCAGTCCACCCCCAAGTGCAAACATCCTCACTGGAGGATGCTCTGCACCGTTCTAAAAACAAAGTGCGGAAAAGGCCTGTGACAGAATTTCCAGGTAGTCTTGCATGTAGGCAAGACTGACTTGGAACCTCCCACTAGCAAAGTGTGGAGCTCTCTAACTTCATACTATACTTTTGGATGATAGCCAGCATCTTATAGCTACAATCACTGCCTTCAGCTGTGCCATCTTATAGCCTTATGGAGAACAAAAATTAATCTTCTGTACAATTCTACTTTTAAATAAACAGTCAAGACTGGCAGATAACCCTTCTTTTACTTAAAATAGTCCTTTGCCTACATATTTGAGGCTTTTTGTAATCTCACCTATATTTGGTCTTTTCCAACTTAATGTCTTTATTTTTTCTGTTACACACACACACTTAGTTAGTTCTAGTTACTTGACATGCATGGAAGGAAGGAAGGAAGGAAGGAAGGAAGGAAGGAAGGAAGGAAGGAAGGAAGGAAGGAAGAAGATACGAATATTCCACTGCTTCTTTTCTTAAGAGGAAATGATAAAGAACAGTCCTCATGAGTTAAGCATTAGCAAATAGCTGGAAAACTGGGAAAATAGAGGACACGCATAGAACAACTTTAAGCAAAGGGTAACAGATGGAATAACAGAAGCACTGGAGGAGGGACCAAGAAGGGGGAAATTATTCAGCAGGAAAAAGCAAAACATCTCAGGAAATATATAAGCAGGAGAGCCACAGTTATAGATAGCTAAGCGCCAATTTCATTGCCTACTCCCTCATCACAATGCCTCATGCAATGAATGTGAAAGCGCTCTTGCCTTCAGAGATTATTTAATGTAGTATTTCAAAAATTCAATTGTTATGCTGTGAATTGGGGGTCCCAGGAGGGGCGCCCAAACAACAAACCAAACCTAAGCAAAGATGGGGAAATTAGCTGGAGCACTCTCTTGCCTAACGAGAGGCAGGGTAACGCAGCAGGATCTTTTACCCTATGTCTACAGCGTCAGGTCAGTGAAGAGGCAAATGGTTCAAACAACAATTAAGATTTATTAAACAGTTATTAAAGAAAAGCACAAACACACTCCTAACTAGGAAAGGAAATAGAATTTCAAGGGGAATGGGTGATACACCACCTGTCCTGCAGTCCTGGGGAAGCCTGATTGAAGAAGAGGAAACTTGGCATGGTGACCGAGGAAAATCTGCTGAACCGAGTGGCAGCAAGGCAGAAATGAAGTCCAAGCGATCCGGTGAAAGTTCCGAAGAGCTCTCAGAGCAGGGGATTTTTATAGGGGAAAGAACAACCGTAGGCTGGTCTGGTCTCGGGTGAAAACAATAAGTTTTGGGTTGGAGACAAAGCCTCCGAAAGGTCAGAATTTGCATGATTGAGTTAGAGTCCGAATTGACAATGGTATGGCCGGTATGTAGATGCGGCTAGCTCGGCAGTTAAGTACCTAGCTCGCCAGGGTGTCCTCTCAGGGCAGAGGATCTCTTTGTGGTAGCGTGCATTCATAATGAAGGTGTTTGTTTCGAGAGGTCCCCTAAAGCAGATCTGGCAATATCTGGCTTGGTTTGGTGGGAGCAGCAAGTAGTAGCCATGCCTAGCTTCGCGCTTGTTTGGTGGGCCTCACAAACACTTGGCTGGTGGCAGAGCAGGGCCAAATTATGATATCAAAATGATATCTTTGGTTTACCAAAGGCCAGGCCAGAACATGGTGGTAACATAATGAAGTAAGATGGAAAGCTGCCCAGCTTGCTACAATGTGGAAGTGGCTAACTTGTTCATTACTTTTGTCTAGTGGTTAGATTTTCTCTTCTACCTAAATCTTCTGTCTCTCTAAAACAATCTTTTCCAACTTGCTGCCATATAGATGTTTTAGACAACCTTGAATCCTTCAGCACCTTACAGTAGAATACTCTCTCCAGGCAGATTTGCAAGACATCAACATTTTTTGGAGATGCCACAGTCATTACAGAAGACATACATAATATGCAAAACACCACAGCATCTCCAGGTTCGGTTGGGAAAGACTCCATTTGAAACCACAGCTTGGAAACATTAATTTTTTAGGATCATGACCCTGAGAATCCCTCAACCAACCTGGTCACTAAGCTAAATCAGCCTATTCAGTTTTCCAACATGTCTAACTCTGAGTAGGATCAGGCTGAAACTGGGAGCAACTAACTACACGTGCAAGACAGCAAGATAGTAAAGCTATAACAGTAGCTGAAGAGAAATGTAACAGGTGACAAAAGTTTAGCCTTCACTTCTTCTCAACCAAGGACCAAACAGAGGCCATTTCCACACTACATTTTTATAGCGCGATTATTCCACTTTCAACATCCTGTGGAATCCTGAGGTTTGCAGTTTTGGGAGGGGCCAGCTGGCCCCTCCCGAAACTGCAAACCCCAGGATTCCATAGGATGTTGAAAGTGGAATAGTCGCGCTATAAGAGTGTAGTGCAGAAATGGCCAGAGATGTGAACAAAGGTGACAAGCTTCTTTTGAATATAGTATACATTAGAAGTTATTGTCCCCCCCCCACAACCATACTCCCATCCTCAGTTCTCAGTACATATTACTGAAAAGTCAAGATGGGAGCACATGTAGCTAAATAACTATGCTTCACAGCTGCCCATCAGTATCCATTTCATTAATATACAAAGGACTTTAATCTCCCTGGCTGACAACCTGGCACTTCCTGCAAGTACTAAATTGGCTTTATTAAACTGAGGAAAATATAGCATGCAATGACATTTGCTGTGGACCTGTACTGCTTAAGCAGTATTCTTAGCTGGATAGCATTAGCACTCAGCAAGAACAATGACTTGAATGTTAACATTCAAATCTTTACCGGATGACTCACAACACAGAAAAGTTTGACATTTAAAATGGATAAGAAATTGAACTTCACAAGAACTGAACAGCTTTGTCCATAGAAAACAAAAGTCACATGGCACCCATTTGTATACTGCATCTATTATCAGAGGATCCTGAAAGGCAAACTGCTCAAAGTCAAACAGTAGAACCTAAAGTTTCATAGAATGAATCTCTTTATATAGAGGGTCTATATGGAGTGAATCCCAATACAGTTATAATTTTTCCAATTTGGCAAAAGCCTAGAGTATAAAGAAAAGTTAATACAGATTATTTATAGGAGATTTTTAAACTACTAAATGGATTGACAAATTAACATTCAAAATACTTAAAAATTAACAATTTCATCAATAAATAATGAAAAAAACAAAACAAAACCCAGCCAAAACTGAGGCATCCAACAGGAAGCAATTGGCAGATCTATAGAAGTTCAGAAATTCCAAGGCTCCCAAATGTCTCCGAAACAAAACTGTGTTCCCTTCATCCAGCATCTGTTACCAAGTACAGAAAAGAAACTTTCCCTAGGAAACAAGTTCCACCACCCATCTTTTTGTGTCACCAAAATGTTCACTTGTATGAAGGGAAAACACAGATCAGAAGCTATACAGATGACCCCAATATGCAAAAGAAGGCAGTCCATTCTATTTCTGATACTCAGGCATGAATGCTGTTCTTTATCTACCCAAAACAGACTCATCCATACACAAGAGAGGGACATTACCAATCTTGTGAGAACCACAAGATTTGCAGAAATTAAAAAAAAACTTTAAGGAAAACTCAAAGCAGGGGAAGAAAACAAAACTGGTACCATGAGCAGTTCTGTGGCTGCTTCACCTTCACAATTTATTCATGCAGCCTTTCATTTAGTAAAAAGCTCTGGCCTGTTAGGCTGGCAAGAATCATGTTAGCCAAGAAAGCTGAGGGGAAGGTTGCTGCCTTCTTTATTTTCCCAGCTGCTTCAGCTTCCCAGCTGGCACAAGGAGGTGGGCAGCCACTTGTTCGTTGCTGCACTGCCACTGCTTTACTCTCCCAGCCTTCTTTTTTTCAGACTGCTTGGCCTTCACTGCGGGCCCAAAGCGGGCGGCCACTTGCTCATTACATTCCCTGTTTTGCCTCACCACAAAGCCAGGAAACTGGAAGATTGGGAAAGCAAAGCAGTGGTGGAAATGAACCAGTGGATGCAGACACCCTTGCCCTGCATAGAAGGCAAAGCAGCTGAGGGAAAAGAAAGCATTACCCCCTCCTCTTCCTCACCTTTTCCCTTTCCTCCACTTCTCTATGGAATTTAGTTCAGTCATTGATATTTTGAGTAGAGATATTTTGTTGTTGTTAACTGTCATCAAGATGATTTCAATTTATGACAACCTGCAAGTCATCCTGTCGTCAACCTCAACCACCCTATTCAGGAATGTGTTTTCTTGATTAAGTCTATCCATCTGTAATGTGGTCTTCCTCTTTTCCTACAGCCCGCTCTTCCCAAGTATTATTGTCTTTCTAGTGAATCATGTCTTCTCCTGATATGGCCAAAGTGTCTATAACACCTCATATTTCTTTGCGCTAGTTTGATCCTTACAGGTCAGGTGACAACTTTTTATTGAAAGGATGAATGGATGAATGAATGATTTAATGAATGAATTCAGAAGGTGAAGCTCTAGATTTAAGATCCTGAAGCCAAGTAAGGCAGCAGCAACAGGGATGCAGCAGCACAGTTGTGGTATGGGTGCCAAAACTGCTTCTTCATTTGCAAGCAAGGGAGCAGATTGAGTACATGCACACTCCTGACACCATGTCCTTTTCCTCAGGGAAATGGCAGCAGGGAGGTGTGGACACTGAAGGACACAGAAGCAGGCAGGTACATGCACCCAAACTGCTCCCTCATATACAATTGAGAGACAAATGTTGGCATCCACCCCTCACATGCTGCCATATCGCTGACAAAAGGGAAACAGTGGCAGGCATGTGCACACGCCCAAATTATGACTCTGGAGACCTAGGTTTGTATCCCCACTTGGCCATGGAAACCCACTGGGTTACTTAGGCAAGTCAAATGCTCTCAGCCTCAGAGGGTCAGTTTTCAAAGATGAGACACAATGGCTAGGAAGAACCTCCTCCTGCTAGTGGCACTTTGTTGTTGTATGCTTTCAAGCCACTTCTGATTTATGGCAACCCTAAGATGAAACTATCACAGAGTTCTGGGCAAGATATGTTCAGAGGGAGGGTTGCCTTTGCCTTCCTCTGAGGCTGAAAGAATGTGACTTGCCCAAAGTCACCCAGTGTCTGAATGGGGATTTGAATTCCTGCCTCCAAAAGCCTTTAATACATAAACAGATAAATAAATATTTGAATACTTAAATATTTGAATATTTAAATCTTGAGTTAAGTCTGAGGGGTCCCTGGCAACAAATTATATTTACAGGGGGTCCCTGGTATAGAAAAGGTTGAGAACCACTGCGGCTGGTTTAGTTTTTTTCAAAATGACATAAAGGCAGAAAAGGACACTGATGGTTTTGCATAGTTTATAACGTGTGAGGTGTTGTTGTGTGCCTTCAAGTTTTTTCCAACTCATGGGAGCCCTAAGGCAAATGTATCATGGAGCTTTCTTGGCAAGATATCTTCAGAGGGGCTGGCCTTGCCTTCCTCTGAGGCTGAGAGAGTATGCCTTGCTCAGTGGGTTTCCAAGGCTGAGCAAGTATTTGAACTCTGGTCTCCAGAGCCCTACTCCAACACCTAAACCATACACAAAACCACTACAACCACTATACAAAACTGTCTGTCTTTTAATAATAATTTGTAGACCACTTTGAATCTCATTATTGTGAAAAGGCGAGGATATAAATGAATAAAATAATAAAAATAGAGTAATAAAAATAGAGGCTAGAAATAATTAAATAATTAAAATAAAATAATTAAAAAGTAGTAGCATGTGTCTTTAAATCACCTAATAGAGGAATATATTTCTTTTAAGTATAGCCAATTTTTAAGACATGGTCATTTCTGACATTCAGCAATAAATCTTAAACACTAGAGAAACGATTCTAGAGAACACTATTCTTGCAGTCTCTCTAAGGAATAGTCTTCACATCGTACTTTTCTTTCTGCAGTTCCTCACTATTCTGGTGCAAATTTCTTCCTTCAGTCTTAATCATGATTAAGGTTTATGTCAGCACTAAGTTTAACCATGGACAGTTTCTAACCAGGATTTTTCTGAAGCCACTTTTCGAACTGCAGTTTCAGATACTGTTTAACAGAGAAATCCAATTTGCTTTAAACATGCTTAAGTCTGATTGTGTTAATGTAAGCCTTAACAACAGTAGAAGAAGCCCCCACCTTTCAATACTCCATTTATCTGACAACTTGCTCTTTTGACACTTCCAAATTAGGAACAAATTCTGTTAATTTGATGAGGATTCAGCTGTTTCATCAGTTGCTCCTGCCTATGGAGGCTTGTTTGGGACCTCTTGTGCATGTACACTGCTTGCAAAGGAAGCTAAGGGAGGGGGAAAAGTCACCATGCCAGCTAAGAGATTTTGCAAGTAGTACACACAAAGTCAGGCCAAAGTGAGCCTCCATAACTCATAAATTTTTTATGCTCCGTACAGTACAGTACAGGGGTTCTGCTTTTCAATCAGTTCCATTTTCTGACAGTGCTCCAGACCCTAATCTGTAAACACAGGTGGGGGAAATGCAGGTAAAGGTTAGGAAAAGGAGAAGGAAAGTATTTGTAATACTGCTCACTCAAGGGAACTGAGCATGTACTAGACTAGAACATCAGCAAAGAGACAGTATCACCCTTTCCATTGTTCACCATTTTGTGACATATGCTCTGCAATGTTCAGAACTCTGAAGCTATTGGCTTATTTTCAGATATTTTCTTGCACATCTGTTTTCTCTAAAGTTGCTGCAAATATAACTGTCAATTCATTCCACCAAGTCTATGTCACTAAATAATAACTGCAATCAAATTTCCATATGCAAACTCTGAATGGAAGAAAAACTAATTTCCTGTTTCCTTCCTTGCTAGACTGTTTGTGGATACAAAAGTCCCAAACTATCCTGTTTTATATAAAATCTAAGAATAAAGCATGAAACAGGTGGAGCAAGCATCTTTGCCGACAAAGCATATTCTGAATACAGTCCTCCTAGCAACTTGAAAAAATTCTGGACCAGTTCCTTTTGACAGGACACTACCACTGAATCCACATAGAATAATTCTTTACTCTCCATCAGACTAGACATGAACTACAAAATAATTAATTACAATTTAAGTTCTTATAGTCTGCTTATTTGTTAAGTGTTGTTATGATTTGTAAAATTGTTCTCTCTGTGTATGTATGTATATATGCATGCATACACAGAGAGAACAATACAAATCTATGTAATACTTGGAAGTTAATAAAGTTAAAAAAAAATCCATATCCAATCTCAACCAGAAGTAATTATGACTCTGTTCCCTTCACCATCTTGTGAAATTTGCCCTCCAAGAAAGGCTAAAACTATCACGAAATGATGTCCCATATCAACAAAATTGTCAACCAGATGCCACAACTGATGGTATTAGAACAGTGGTTCTCAACCTGTGGGTCCCCAGATGTTCGTGGACTTCAGCTCCCAGAAGCCCCAGCCACTATGGTCAATGCTCAGGGCTTCTGGGAGCTGAAGTCCACAAACATCTGGGGACCCACAGGTTGAGAACCACTGTATTAGAAGCTACTGAGAGATCCAGCAGAAGCAATTGGGAGACACAACACCTTTGAAGTAATTGCAGGTAGCTCATCCCATGCAGATGAAAACATGTGGTCAACTAACATCAGAGCATGGTCAAGATGGCAAAAGTTATAAGTTATTAATAAGGATAACAGGCTAGGAGAGGATGCAGCTTGCTTTTCCTGAGTCTAGTAGGAAGAGCATGATTCTACCCCATCATCTCCTCCTCTCCCTGCAGAGTGATTGAGTGCAAACTACCTTTTTACTTTGAAATCATGTTCAACAATTGAAGTAAACTAAGGACAAAGGGGGAAAGTGGAGGAGGGGGAAACTAGGACATTTTAAAAGCAGTTGAAAAAATAGGATGACAGAAGATTAATCAAGACTCTCCCTGCCATATTAGGCCAGTTGGAAAATATGTTATCCACCAGAATGACCAAGGTCAATTAAGTATCACTTTACTCTATTCGCACTGTTTCTTTTTATCACAGAATCATAGAGCTGGAAGGGGTCCTATGGGCCATCAGGTCCAACTCCCGGCTCAATGCAGGATCTCCAGGTAGAATGTCCTCAGTAGGTAGCTGTCCAGCACCTTTTTGAAAACATTTAGAAAAGGAGAGCCCAAGGACTCTGTAGGCAATTGGTTGCATTGCTGAACTGTTCTCACTGCCAAGAAGTTATTCTAATGTTCAATCAAAATCTACCCTCCTATCACTTAAAATCATTGACTGAGTTCTATTCTCTGAGGCAGCAGAGAACAAGCCTGTACCCTCCTCTTTGTGGCAAACCTTGAGGTATTTAAAGAATGTGATCATCTAACCCTTCAGTCTTCTCCTCATCAAGTGGAACATACCCTTCAACCTCTTCTCATATGTTTTGTTCTCCATTCTTCTTATAAACCTCATTGCCCTTCTCTGAATACACTCCAACTTGCCTATTTCCCTCTTAAAATGAAGCACCCAGAACTGAATGCAGTAGTCCAGATGGGGCCTGACCAAAACAGAATATAAGGAGGATATTACTTCCCTCAATTCGGAAACCATGCTTCTATTAATGCAGGCTAAGATAGCATTTGCTTTCTTTGCTGCAGCATCACATGGCCAGTTCAGGTTCACCTTATGATCAACATTCATCCCAAGGTCCTTTTCACATGTACTACTGCTGAGCCAAGTATCCCCCATCCTATAACTGGGCATTTGGTTTTTGTGCCCTAAACATAGAGTTTTGCATTTGTCTCTGTTGAATTTCATTTTATTAATTTTAGCACAGTTTTCTAGTTTATCAAGGTCCTTTTGAATTCTGCTCCTATCTTCCAATGTGTAGCACCCCCCCCCCCATTTTGCCTCATCTGCAAGTTTGATGAGGCTTGCTTCAACCCCATCATCTAAATCAGTGGTTCTCAACCTGTGGGTCCCCAGATGTTTCTAGACTTCAGCTCCCAGAAGCCCTGAGCATTGACCATAGTGGCTGGGGCTTCTGGGAGCTTAAGTCCACAAACATCTGGGGACCCACAGGTTGAGAACTACTGATCTAAATCATTGATAACAATATTGAAGAGCATCAGCCCCAGGACAGAACCTGTAGCACTCCACTCAAAATCTCCTTCCAATTTGAAACACAGCCACGGAAGACAACTCTGAGTAAAATTTTCCAGCCAGTCAGTTTGGCAAGATGATTTGTTCTTGACAAACCATGCTGGCTCCTACTGGTCATTGCATTCTCATCAAGATACTTGCAGACAAACTCCTATATAATCCATTCTAGTATTTTTCCTGATATTGAGGTCCGGCTGACTGGCTTGTAGTTTTCTGGGTATTCTTTTTTGTCTTTTTTGAAGAGAGGGACAATGTTTACTCATCTCCAGTCCTGTGACACTTCACCCATTCTCCAAGATTTCTTAAAAATGATGGCAGGTGGTTCTGTGAGTATATCCAAAAGTTCCCTCAATACTCTAGGAAGTTGTTCATCTGGCCCTGCAGATTTGAACTTTTTTAGCTTAACTAGGTGATTCTTTACTAACTTATCAACCTTGATTTGCAAACCAGATTCCTTACCAAAGTCTCTGCAAATGATATTGTCTCGACGAATACAGTCCTCTTTTTGTGGGACCCCCGCCCCGAAGCAAATTAGGTATTGAGCAGCTCTGCCTTTTCATGATGATCTGTTAGCATTTTACCATCCTCATTGAGCAGTGGTCCCATCATTTCTTTTGTCATTATCTTGTTTCAAATGTATTTGGGGGAAAAACACCTTTTATTTATTTCATTCTGGGTTTTTTCCCGCTCGCCCCAAGTACCGTACATTTTGCTACTTATGCTGCACTTTCTAATGCACACAAATGCAATTAAAAATAATATAACAAGAGACATAATTTTTGAAGATGGGAATTATTTACAAATAGATATGCAAGCCCACCAGTTAAAACATCAGGCTGAGATTATTATTTTGAATTTGGAATTAAATCTGCCATGTTTCTTAATAAGTTGTATTTTTTTAAGTAAGCTTTTAAGGCTAAATCTGCTAAACAGTGTTGCTAACAGTGTTGCTATTAAGAGAATAAAAGCTCAGGAAAATATGTTGACTCATATTCAGATCACATTGCAAGATTTCTCTTCAATGAAAGAACACATAAGACTCTGCAGGAAAATTCATGGTGATGAAGATTCAAAGACATCTGGAACTGTTTGTAAGCCGATGTAAATTTCTTACGTTAAAGCTTAGGGATGCCAGAGAAATCAGAACAGATTTCACACTGTAATCCCGATATTCTGACAAAACAGCTACTGCATATGGTTGAATGTGACAAGTGCCTATGGAATCCATGTGTAGATGGAAAGAATCACCAGTCAGTGAGATCAATGCACAAACTTATGTAAATAGAAGGGCAAAGGGGTATGCTAATTTTGATTAATACCCAGGAACCATCTACTATGAGATAGATCAAAAAACAAAAAATGATACAACATTCTTAGTAGTCACCTATAGTCCCCAGCTGAGACCACTCAAATGCATCATTGCTTAACTACAATCAGTTCTGGAGAGGAACACACAAGCTCTAGGAGACAAGCCTACAGACAGCCTCCAGATCTTTTGCCAACCAACTCACGAAATGAAGAGACCATGCACAGAGCTTGGGTTCAACTAGGGCAATTTATTATATGCCTATTTAGCGTGAACTTGAACTTGAACCTGGGTCTTGAACTTTGTGACATGAGAGGGGGGGTCAACGCAATGGGAATTGTTAAGGCAAGGGGTCACCACCTGACTTCTCCCCCAACCTCCCTTGGGCGAGATACCGGGTCCCGAAGTGAACTTCAGCCAATCCCTTTTTCTGGAAGGCGAGCCCCCTGCCACGCCCTCCTTGCCTCACAAGCCCCGAAGTGGGGGCCAACTGTGGGCCCGCTCCAAGGACAACTTCATCATCGTACTCCCCCTTGTCTAGTGACAAGATGGGAGGGCTCCTGAGGCTTGTCCTACACCATAGGGTGCCATAAGTACTCACCAAAGCCTTCAGACCCCCCCCTTTCCCACCACGGATAAGGGCAAGTATCTGCTTAGTCCTTATCCTCCCCCACAAACACATAGAAGTTTATAAGCCCTTGTTGCAGATCCTGAAAAAAAATTCATTCCCTTCCAGTGACAAATGAATGCCATCCGCCCATACAGAGCAGGTCTCTAGCAGATTATGTCGAGGTGGGGAATGTAATAACCCAAACCCTGTCTGATCACGTTACAGACTTCTTTGTTTGCTTGGCACTGAGCAAACTCGATGAGTTGAGATCATTGTGTACCATGTGATGCAGACTTCTGGCCATCTGTCAAGAATGAGCCACGTGTTGTGAACAGCCTGTACAGTCAAGGCCTGTCATTTCAACAGTCCAAGGTCATTATCCCCCAGGTGAATGGCCTGCACATCAGGTAGAGGTCCCTGGCGCTCCTAGAACAATATAGGCAACAGACCATGCCAACGTCAGACGAAGGGCCAAGGCCTTGCCCTTCAGCAAGCCCAGGTCATTACCACCAAGGTAGATGACCAAAACATCAAGTGGAGGCCCATGGCACTCCTGGGCCTCGCTTACCAGCGAGCCTAGGTCATTTCCACCAAGGTGAATGACTCCCATCAGACGGAGGCCCTTGGCATTCCAGTCCTTGCCCAACGGCAATCCTAAGTCATTACCACCAGGGTAGATGACCAAAACATCAAGAGGAGACCAATGGCGGTCCAAGGTCATCAGCAGGCCTAGGACACTTCCATCAGAATGACCAAACCATAAAATAGAGGCCCAAGACACTCCAAAGCCAAGGCAAATGAAAAGGAAGGGAGGAAGGAAGGAAGAAGAAAACATCCAGTGGAAGCCCACAGCACTCCAAGGCCTTGCTCCCAAAATAAACAAGCAAAACCTCAAGTGGAGGCCAACGGTGGTCAAAGATCATTACCGCTGAGGTGAATGGCCAAACATCAGATGGAGGCCCACAGCACTCCAAGGCCTCACCCCTGAGCAAGCCCAGGCCATCACTATCAGGCAAATGGCCTACACCTGAACTGGAGACTCAGGGTGCTCTGCGGCCAACGCAAGTAATCAAAACCATCAAAAACAAAAACAAAAAAAAACAAAAACATCAATGGAGGGAATGGTGTCCAAGGCCATCAAGGTAATGAGCCTAGGTATTACTGTCAATTTAATAACCAAAACCATAAGGGACAGCTAGCCGCACCCAACAGCCATCATGGAAACAACCTTACCCTTTGAATACATTGCAAAATTGATACTGCTGCACCATCCAGGAAGTCATGCTATGGCCATCAGGACCATTGCATTGTCCCATGAATAGGGGAACAGAAAAAAGAGAAAAAAAGTCAGTTAAGCCAAACAGTCGAAAGCTTTGCAAAGATGTACGTATGTCTCTGCAGGGGGAAGCTTTGAATGCCAGTATGCTATATAACTTAAGTCCATATAGGAGCAGTGGAGGCAGTGGGTGACAAGGGCCTATGGGAGGGATGAAACTAGACTCCCACTAAATACATTTATTCATTCAATTAGGGAATGTTGTTGCTGTTTAGTTTCCTGCTCCTGGGAAAACAAACATAATGCTCGTGAAAAGCGCCAAAAAATTTCTACAGAAAATATTTTCTGGAAACATTAAATAATAAACAAAAGGGAAAATTTAGTTTTAAGAGATACCCTAAAAAATCATCTAAGATGTATTGTAAGAGGTAGACCAACCCAGAGGGAGCTCAATTCCATCGACATTTTGATTGAAAGGGGTAATATGTTTAGCTAAACCTCAAGGCCTTCCATCTGCAATGTTTCTCCTGTAGCACCAATGGCTGGAAGAATCTTGGTTATGGGCAAATGTCTGGGCAGGGAACATGCACAGAGCATTTTCCCTTTGTTTGTTTGTTGGGAATACAGGATTTTATTGAATTTACTTGTATCCCAGAACACGAAGTTACTGCATAGCCCAGCATGCCATACTGGGAAAAAAACTTCCCTCATGAAAAAAGGCTATCCTAATTTATCTTCAGGGTTCCCATGTGAGGTGGAGAATCAGTTGTTATTTATTTATTTAGATTAAACACCTAGCAGTGGGAGGTTAACAACCAAACTATAAACATATCCATACTGCAGAAAATTCATTTTCCTACCAAAACACATCCCAGGATCAAAGATTTGAAGTATGGTGGTAAAGTGGTATCAGGGTATTTCCTTGTGCACTGTGCCTATACTCTAAAAAAGCTTCCAATTTTATTGGCATTATATGGCTATAAGCTGTTAGATTTTGAAGATGTGCTCCCCCCCTCTGTCTTGCATTCTCCCTGCAGCATTCTTGCCCATTTAATCTAAATCTCAATTCAGAAACTGACTGTCCCTAAAAGACTGCCTTAAACATTAGTTTGGGTGATGAAAAAAATTGTCAGGAAGCATCCAAAAGGGTTTTCCATTATTAAATGCTGATTAGCTTTAAACCTGCTTCTTAAACCAAACTGTTGCAAATAGGGGGAGGGTATACCACATCAGTGTGGTGGTGGGAACTCTAACCATTTCTCGGCTCATGATTAGGGATTATACATAGCACATGATCAGTGCCAGCATGATCCTGTTAGCAATCAACTGTTTTCATCTCAGTCAATGTATTTCCTGACCTTCCTTTCTCATCCCCAAATTAAATCTGAATTCCTGATTACCCAAATATTTAAGATGTCCATCAGGCTTTGTGGTTAAATTAAGCACATTACTTCCCCTTTGCTATCCTAGTGATGACATTACCATTTTTTAAGTAATATGCATTAATTGGTGCTATTTCAACTATGGTTGCCTAGAGGGACTTGAACAAGCTTTATTTGGTTTCCTTCAGAAAGCCTTCATAAGGTTCAGGAGCTCTATGCCAGCTAGGCATTAAATGTTGACATGAAAACTAGCTCCTTTTATCCATGATCAAACTTAAAATTTCCAAAGCTATGGCAATTTTAGCATTTGGGTTTACGCTATTTTAGGTTCCTGGGGGTTCCCGAAAACAGAAGTCGGTGTAAATTTCAATTTCACCCGAAAAAAGGGCTGCCCAGCTTACTTTTAAGCATGGGTGGTAAGGCTTGAACCTGTGACCTTCTGCTTGGCAGGCATCTTTGCTGCCACTAGCCAGCCCCCTTGTAAGGATATAAGAACATTTACTCCCTCTTTTGAATAGGAGAGAATTCATTGATCCTACTTAGAGATAAGGAACAATTCTTTGTCCTGAGTTTCCAAGCAAAAAGGGGAGGCAGGCAAAGGCCAGGATCAAACCAGAGGCTTTCTGGACTCCACTCCACTTTAGGTTGCTGTGGGTTTTCATGGGCTTTGAGGCTGTGTTCTATTAGTATTTGCTCCTGACATTTCGCTGGCAGCCGTGGCTGGCATCTTCAGAGGATCTTCTGGTGTTTGTTCCAACCTTTTCCCAACTGAGCCCCCTTTGGCTGCTTATGTTAGAACTTAATTATGCTTAATTATTGCCAATTCTAAACTGTGCAACTTATATTTGAAATACACACAAAACATATTATCAAGGAGGAATGTACATTTGTGCATAGAGACCTTCAAGTTCCTTGTGACCCATACAAGTTTACAATCTTTCAAAGTTCAATTGATTCCCCTACCTATAGATATTGCAATACGTATTACATAGATGTGATCACCGTCTGTCTCTAAGCACCTGCATTGTCTAGGCACAACAGGTGGGGAAGCACATTATGAATCCAATTAAATGAATTTGAATTTATTTTTCTGGTTGTAAAAATGCAGGTTTTTAAGGATTAGTCTTTTCTTCTCCCACTTTGCTATTATTCAAGGTAGCGGAAATGTGTGTGGGAGTGATATATTCTGTATTCTTCCAATTAACAGAGTACAATTGACTCCCAGTGATTTCAATGGTTGTTATTCTCATAAGCTCTATACTCCTATATTAGTACCTGAAACAGAAGGCTCACTCAAAGCCCAGGTAACTTCACCAGGTCCTTTGTAGCTGCTGAACTGCAATCACTGGTCTAAAATGACAAGCAATTAATGACTTGTTATATGTCCTCCATTCATCCCATGTTATGAAAAGAGTCGTGCTTACTGAAATTGTTGTTCAAATGCTGAAAAGACTTCTGACAGCTAGTCAGCATCTGTAGCATAACTGCACTAAATAAGCACTTGTAGCATAACATCACTAAAACAGGAGGCTGAGTAAGATAGAGCTATTACTACATGTCAGAAATCAGAAGTCATGAGCTTACAGTGAATACTCATTTCTTGTTGAAGCAGCACAACTAAATAATTAGTTCTCAACTCTTTTTTAAATTGGACTTTTGCTAGATCCTCAGGGCTGCCCACACCCTTTCTTTTTCTTTCTTTTTCTTTTCCTGCAAGAATATCTTATGATTATTCAACTAAAACTACATTTTAATAGTATTAAAGCCTAATAGCATTGAATTTAATAGCATGAAAAATATGAGCATTACATTTTAAAACTTGAGAAGACCTTAAGGTTCTTGAGTTTTGAATAAACTTAAAGTGTTTAAGATTTGTAGTAATAAGTTATTGAAAAGTAGATCCTTTCCTTGCTTAATTATGATCTGCCAAAGAAATGCTGAACAATAACCAGTGTCACCCCTAGAACAGGGGTAGGCAACATGTGATCCATAGGCCTCATGTACTTCTCCATTTCCTTTATGTGCCCTCTAAGATCCCATGACACCAACAGTTGCACTGCACAGCAACAAAAAAGTTGTTTTCACTTTAAAGTGTAGTTTTCCATTTAAGCAAGGTGCATACGCCTCACATATCCTGTTTACTACTAGAACTGCTCCACCAGAAACCTCCTAGAGTAGCAAATTTATTTGTAAACAAGAAGCTTGGGAAGCACACTTGGTTTACAAGGAAAGTGGTACTGTTACAACAAAACAAAAATATTAGTTTTCATTGCCCCATAGCTGGATTCTCTTTTCTTTCTTTTTGCATGTCCTCCTCCTGCCAAGTCTCAACAAATAAATGTTCCCCTAGACCCATGGAAGAAGACAGGATGGTGTAGTGGTTTGAGAATTGGACGGCAGCCCTAGAGACCAGGATTCAATTCCCTGCTCAGCCATGCAAACCCATTGGGTGACCTTGGGCTTGTCACACATTCTGAGCCCTGGAAAACCTCATGATAGGGTCACCTTAGGGTCACCATATGTCAGAAACGACTTGCAGGCACACAACAATGATCCAGGGAAGTCATCCAAACCTGGTTTACAAGATATTTGGCCTCAGGCATAGCAACAACCCACGGAGAAGCAACTCTGTACAATTAAAACATCATGCACAGATAATACTATTAAACAGATTCTGTACACCGGTGGTTCTTATCCTGCGGTCCACGGACCCTCAAGCACTGCAAAGTCCTGATGAAATGTTACGAGCTTTTACAATTAGAATGAATGAATGAATGAATGAATGAATGAATGAATGGGAGGGAAGACAGACAGACAGACAGCCGGTCATACATTGATCTCAAAGAGCAGGAATCTTTTGCTTGTGATAGACATCATTTGTACAAAGTTTCATTACAATATCCCAAACTGTTCAAAAGTTATTTTTAACAACTGTTTGATAGGAGAAAAAAATGTACTCAGCACTTGCTACTTCTGCACACAGTATAAACATGCAAGCGAATGTAGCTGAGACAAAGTACATGACATTTCTTGCTACTACGCGTACAACCAGAAGCTGCTTTTGTAGCTACACTGAACTCTAGCATTGTCCACACTATGCCATCACATTTTTGGAACATCTATTGCTTCTCAGAAGCAATTTAAATAAAATGTATTTACATTTATTTATTTATTTATTTATTTATTTTATTTAGTGTATTTATACCCTGCTCCTTAGTCAAAAAGGCTAAAATTGTTAATTTGACAACTCTCTGTACTCAAGACACAAAACACAAGGAAAAGGGGATGGTAGTGGGGGAAGGAGTTAAGTCCAGCAAATACTAGCTGCTGTTCTCTCCCTCTGAGGCCACAACAGTGGCAGTTGGAATATAGATGAAAAGGCCTTTCCTCAGTTGCTGGAATCAAGGTGTGATGGTGCTGCTATTCCTTCCCTCAGAAGCCAGAGCAATGGCAGCTGGTATGAAGAGAAGGCCTTTCCTCAGCTGCTGGAACCAAACCACAATGGCCCTGTGCTTGGCTGCTTTTCCTTCCTAAGAGGCTAGAATAACATATAGCAATATATAGAGTGGAAGGAAACCTGTACCACCTTTCTGGCAGCCTTCATGTTACAAAAGAGATGCTGGAATTGGAGGAAATATGAGCTTTACTTAAGGAAGGAAGGAAGGAAGGAAGGAAGGAAGGAAGGAAGGAAGGAAGGAGGGGCTACTGCATGCATAGCCATAGTCCAGGGGTGAGATCCCACAGTTCTGAGGAGTATCAGTGCAATACATTCTGGCTGAGCCGCAGGATGGATTGCTGGCTGAATCTGAAATGTAAAAGTATTGATTATGTTGATGAAAGTATAACCTGTTCAAAGCAAAATGAAGCTTCTTCCAATCATCTTAAAAAGTGTCATAAGGAATATCTATTGATTGGCTTCATGTGTACAGGCCCAGAGGCCAAGCAACTACCACAGTGTGTGTTATGTTAGAACGTCTTGTTCCATGAACATCTTGCTCCATTAAACAATCAAAATTGCAAAGATATCTTGATACCAAACATAAAAAGCACACCACAAAGAGCATCAATTTTTGCTGACAACTAATCTTGCTGGAGGAAGCAACCCTCTCATCTCCCAATTCTTGGCTTGTGTTTCTGAAAGACCTTGAACCTTGCTTTGATGCTGACCATGCCACTTGCCACTCCCTTGTACTGATGCCTAGGATTTATTGCCTTACTGTGCTGACCTGGACTTCTTGAACCCTGTGAACTGTAATTGCCTGACTGGTAAGCTTCTGCTTACTTCTGGGCCTGCTACTGCCTCTGCTGCCTGACAGACTCTGCTTTGAACTGGGACCCCTGGATGGAAAATGGTTTTAAAACACTGCAACTGGTTGTAACAATGAAAATGCAGTGAAGGCTTCAGTTTAAGGTTTCTCAACTAATAGCAAAAACTGGAAAATCCCACACAATGGCTGAAGAACTCATATTGTTGTTGTTGTTGTTGTGTGCCTACAAGTCATTTCCAACTTACGGTGACCTTAAGACAGAGTTTTCTGGGTCAGAAAGTACCTGACACACCCAAGGTCATCTAGTGGGTTTCCATGGCTAAGCAGGGAATTGAACCTTAGTCTCTAGGGTCATAGTCCAATGCTCAAACCACTATATCATGCTGACTTCCGAAGAACTCATACTACCTGTTGCAAACATAATGGTTTCTGCATTGATCAACCTTGCCTTAATACCTTTGTCAAGTGACATGGTTAAAAAGTGAATTGACGGTTTGACAGCCAATATCAAGGAACAGTTATTAGAAAGAATGTGCATGTCCCCCTGTAACTGGATGGCAACACAGGCACAAGAAACAAAGCAATCTTATTGTGCTAAATTAGATATGAGCACGAGAGTAATATTTTCAAAGACTTACTCTTCAAATCTTCATTAGTAAGCACTACAGCTGAAGAAGTATTTAACAGCTTAAGCAAGTTTATAACATCTCATGACACGAATTGGTTAAAATGTGTTAGAATTAGCACAGTCAGTGCGTAAGCAATATCTGGAAAGCTTACTGGCCTTGTAGCACAGATTAAGGAAATCATACTGTCAGTTACATGGTACCACTGCTGCATGCACAGGGAACCTCTAATTGCTAAGAAAATACCAGAAAAACTAAAACAGACTTTAAATGGATCACTCAAAATTGTCAGTTTTATAAAAAGCAAATCACTAAATTCAAGACTTTTCCAGCAGCTTTGCAAAGATACGGAGAGTGGAGATCACCAACTTGTGCTACACTATGAAGTTTTGTCTTGTTTTTTTGGGAATTGAGAAATGAGATAAGATTATTCCTCGTGGAGCAGCAATTTTACATCAGTGATCATTTGACAGAATTTTCCTGGTTAGTAAAATTGGTGTATGTGTCACATATCTTCAACCATTTAATTTATGCTTAAATTAAATCTACAAAGAGAAAAAGTTACGGTTTTTCAAGCTGAAGGACAAGATTGAAGCAATGATGAAAAAGTTGGGATTGTGGCATCATCACCTACCAACCAAAACTATGTGGCATTCCCAAACCTCATGAATTTTCCTAGTTTCATCAAGAAAGAGTTCTCTGAGGAAGGCACATCACTTATCATACGACATTTGAAAGATTTGCAGCATAGTTTCTGTGAATATTTTCTTGTTCCTGACACAAGCAAAAACTGGATCAGAGATCCATTTTCAATTAATGTGTTGAACTGAAGAGGCTCACAGCAGCAGAGGAAAACAAGCTCATAGAAATGGCCATGGATGGTGTTCTGAAACTGCAGTCTCTTCCAAATTTCTGGGCTCAGATAGTATTGATGCTTTTCATAATGACATACTTATGTGAAAATCATTCTCTGCTCTCATTTGTCTTAAAAATAAATATAGAAATTGTTTGAGAAATGTTAAGTCAGAACCCAGAATACAAGATTCAGCTATTAAGCCCAATATAATGAGGCTTGTAAGTGAAATGCAGCACCAGCTTCTCATTTTAATTAAAATTAACAAGTAATATTAGCCCATGATTCAGTATTCAGGTGTTGTTGATGTTGTTGTTGTTGTTTTAAATTTTATGGTATCGATCCAATAAAAATATTATGTTAGGAATGTATGCGTTTACATTTTTTTCCTTATATTTGACGCACTTTAGAGTTTTATATCTTGAGTTAAGTCTTGGTGGTCCGCCGCAACAAAATATATTTAAATGGGGTCCATGGTAAAGAAAATGTTAAGTACTCTTCAATAAGCTCCATTGTTAATTTTTGTGTATGTCTTATGTTTATTCAAATACTCATGTTTTTTAAAGTAAAACTATATTTTAATAGCATTACCAATGAATAACATCAAAATTACTAGCATGAAAAATACAAGCGTTGGATTTTTCAAAATGGAATAGTAGAGAAGTAACAGGGAAGATGGAATGTAGTGCCCAACTTGCCTAGTTTAGGTTTAAGTAGGTTCAAATCTGTTCAACCATCTTTTGCCATATTCATTTACCCACAGTTTTTGGAAACTGACAAAGCAATAACAGAATTTCATGAGTTAGACATTATTATTAATCCTAAAAGATGTTTCCAGAAAGGAGTTTTCAGGTGTCAGCCGTATAGGATTATCATGTCTAATAAGAACTATGACAAATTCTGCTGACTGAGGCCAATCTGAATAATAAACCAAGAACTAGTGGGATAAGCCCAAGTAGCTCAGACAGGTGATTGCTGAAACCTCGGCTGGCAGCTGATTCCTTCTGCTTCTTATTGAAACCAATTGTAAAAGAAACTGATGTCTATACGTGTCTAAACACTAACACAAGGGAGAAAAATGGGGTTGGGGTTAGGATGGGGATATGGCAATCTTTGCAAATATTTTTGAAAGGAAGCAGTCATCATTCCTGTTCCAGATTTAACTGGGAATTATATTCCCCAGCCTCTGAGATGGAGGAGAATTTGTAACAGCACAAGCCAAAGCTAGACCATAAAGGGAACAGTGTCATACAGGTGGTGAAAAAGTCAACTTCAACAACAGTAAGAAGTGGGAAGGGGTGTCAGGCAACAGCATGCATGCTGAAGAAGTTAAACATCTATGCAAAAGAAGGCACAGATCAAAGGAAGTTGAAGTCATCAGGAGACAGGAGCTGAGACTGAAGGTGAAAAGGAAAAAGATTTGGAAGAAGGTGGGGTGAATGGGTAGAAATCATGTTAGGAAGGACAAAAGACCAAAATCAAGAGCAGGGTTCCTATGATATTTGAGGTATGCTTCAATACTAGCATTTACAGTATACCTCGGTACCAGTGCTTTTTTTTCCCTCTCTCTAGAGCAGGGATGGGGAACCTTCTACACTTGGAGCTGAATTGTTGTTTCTTTGTTTTGTTTCTTTGTTTTACATTCCACCTTTCTCCTGGTATGGGATCCAAGGTGGCTCACATTAAGTTAAAAATAAACCTATTTGATATCCAAGTTTTTAAAACACAAACAGTTCTGTTTAAAAGCTAAATCACAACAGTTAAAGACACATTTAAACACAGTATAAAAGATAAAAGTATAATATACCCCATTTAAAAGATCCTTCTGACACTAGTTTAAAAGCCAAAAGCCTATCTAAATAATAATAATAAAAAAGTCTTTGCCTGACATCAGAAAGAGAACAATGAGAGGTCTAACTGAGCTTCCCATGGGAAGGGATTCCACAAGTTGGGAAGAGGGACTGAGGCCATTTCTGCACTGCACTCTTATAGTACGATTATTCCACTTTCAATATCCTATGGAATCCAGCTGGCCCCTCCCTAAACTGCAAACTCCAGGATTCCATAGTATGTGGAAAGTGGAATAATTGCACTATAAGAGTATAGTGCAGAAATGGCCTGAGAAGTCTCTCTTATCCATCTTCACCAAACACATAAGTGATGGTGGCTACACAGAGAGCAAACTTTCTTGAGTCACGCAGGATCATAGAAAGAGATGTCGTCTTTCAGACAGACTCTACATTGCAGCAGGATGAAGAATGAATGAACTTGGGGCCCACACTGCAGCAGAGGCAGGCAGCAAAAGAAATATGAACTGGGCCAATGTAAACCTCACCAATAAGGACAATTTTCATGAAGTATGCAAAGCATGGATCAGTTCTGCATATCTCTAATAAAGAGCGATTTTCAGTGGAACACCTCTAAGGTATGCAAAACATAGCACAGCTTTCTTCTTTTCAGAAAAAGCTCCAACTTAACAGCATCCTAGGTAGCAAACCATGTATCAGAGTTCTTGTTCCATGCAAAATATTCTCAGGCTACAAACTAGTGCTATTTTCCATGCAAAAATTTTCCTGGGTTTTAAATGACTTCTTATCTCCAGAAACTGGTATCTCTAGTTGGTAAAAGAATCTTGCAGGACAGATGGAAACTCCACAAGCTGGAGATTCCCCATCCCTGTCTCATAGCATATTGCCTTGCCATCCTTAAGCACTATAACATTTTATAGTTTTATATTTTATTTTTTTATATTTTATTTTATATTTTATATTTTATATTTATTTTTTTATTTTATATTTTATATTTTATTTTATAGTTCCCTCTCTAATTAGTACATTCTTCCTTTGCTCCCCAAATTTTTCTTTATGTTTTCCTCTCCTATAGTTATCTGTCCTTCAATTTGCTGTTCCTGTGATTTTCACCATCTGCTCTGAATCTTTCAGTCACTCTTCTGGATTGCCTACACTATAGTTCCCTAGTCTGCTGAATATCTTCTCCTGCATTGGCCTGCTCTTTAGGATCTATCAAAGATTCTAATCCTAGCTATTCTTTCATTATTTCAAAGCAGCTGGACTATTGAGAAGTTTCCCAAGAAGCTCAACTGTTTGTGAACATTCTGAGTCATCACAAGTGATCAGTTGATCACTGCCAGGGGCTTTATTCCCACAAATACAGTAGAACAAGGATAGTTGTCTATGATAGTTATTTAGAAATAGATCTCAAAGCGTTTAATGGCATTTTGTCCCAAATAAGTGTGCACTGCATTGCAGCTTATGTATCCTTATTCTTTATCTGATACTCTGGCTTCCTTGCCCTCAAACTGCCAGAAATCTCTACAATATAAGGAACAGGAAGGACTCTGACTGACTCATCCAACAGTTCTCCCACCACCACAGTAGCAAACTGCCAGCATCACACAACATAATTTCTCTGTTGAACTTGCCTTGGCTTCTATATGAGGATATTTCTTTCTGCGTGTCTGATATCCTCTATAACAGGGGTTGTCAACCAAGGTTCCCTGAAATCCTCAGGTTCAGCAAAGAGTTCCTAGGGGTTCCTTTTTTTTAAAAATGTAGATATAATATTTCTATGCAGGCATTCCTTGAGATCTGAAAATTATTACAAGGGTGCCTCCAGGCTGAGAAAAGGGTTAAGATAGGCTGCTGTATAAGAACTTTTTTCTTGATTGTGCTGCCTGCTCTAACATTCTCTGCAATCTTGTCAATTTGCTAACCTCTTCCCTAAATTCTCCTGATTTGAACCTGCCTCTGTCAAAAGCCTATGCCAACCTAATCCTAATCATGCCAAGATGTACCTTCACAACCCTGGTCTAGGAAATGTTGCTCAATTTCCAGTTGCCTTTGACATTCAAGAAGAATAGATATGAATCTATCAGGGCTGCCATAGGCCAATTAAGAATGTAAATTTTCCCTTATTTTGTTCTCACACACACACACACACAATAAATTTTAAAAGTTTTTCCCCAGTGAGTGAATTAACTTGAGCTTGTGTGTATGTAAAAATGGATTTTGTGCAAGAGATGACTTTTTGTGCAAGAATGTTTTATTTTATACAAAAAATGGGGTGGGGTGGGGTTGAACAATGAAAATTAAAAACAAAAACTCACAGTTCTTTTTGCTCTCACACAGGTGAAAACTCTGTGAAAACTCTCACAGAAATTAAGAATTTGGGTTTTTTAGCAGGGCATCTTATTGTGTTAAGATACCACTTCTCAATGTGGACAAGAACATCTGAGAATATTCTTAACGTCCCTAGGGTGAATGCAGGCATTACCTAGGCTTTGACTGAGTGTACCCTCAACTCAGTACACTTCCCTGACAGGAGGACCTGCTTATTTGTAGCATTCACAGTTTCAGCTTTTATATGCAATTTAAAATTTCTTGTTTGTCCACCTGAAAATGTAATGTATGAAATAATTTGTTGTTGTATGCCTTCAAGTACTTTTCAACTTATAGAGACCATAAGGCGAGCCTATCACAGGGTTTTCTGGGGCTGAGAGTGTGTGATGTACCTGTGGTCACCCAGTGGGTTTCCATGGCCAAGTGGGGAGTCAAACCATGGTCTCCAGTGTCATAGTCCAACACTGAAATTGTATACCACACTGGTTCTCATAAATAATCACGCTTATGATTAAATCATAAATCTTAAATCACACTTAATCACAATGCTGAGATCTTGAAAAGGTTACTTTTTGGACTGCAAATCCCAAAACCTTCCAACTTCCCAATAACCCTGGGAGCTGAAATACAAAGAAGTAATTTTTCGAAGCTATCATAATACTTGCTACTGTGATAACTGAAGCCCGTGTCAGAGCTGATGATGATGAGCAGCAGCTGTTGGCCCCTGTGGCTCAGGATGGAGATGACGAGCGGCAGCTTGTTAGTCCCTATGGCTCTGGCTGGAGATGAGTCCTGCTGCCATGGACCAAGCAGGCTCGGACATTCCTCTGCCTGCTCCTTTAGGGCAACAGGGATCCAATTCTGAAGATGGTTTGGAGCCTGTACCAATCAGCCCACAAACAAGACGGAGACTCAAGAGAGCTGAGCAAAGGGAGGCTTCCTTGATTAAGTTCAAGAAGCAGTGACTAGCCACACCTGTGTCTTGGGCTATGTAACTGCCTGCCTGGAAGCTTTCCTTTGCTTGTGGCAAACTTCTTTCAAGCGTTCCTCTTGCCTGTTCCTTGTTCCCAGCACCCAGTTCCTGCTACCTTGAATTGATCTCTTGACCCTTGACTCTGACTACGGCTTTTGCTTGATGCTCTGGTAAATGAACTCCCTTGTGTAAAGTGCTTGCTTGTATCCTCCCAGCTGGACTTTGCTGGCTCTCACACTCCCTTCTCTGGGTTGGCTCGCCGCCTAGGTCTCTGACCTTGACAGCTACATGTAGCGCATTTTCAAGTGTTCAGAACACTTTTTGTCTTTTGTCTCATCGTGATATTTACAATGTCAAGTCAGTATTTATACTGTAGAGAGGAACAGAGCCAGACAGAAAGAGAGAGTTACTTCTGTAAGGCTGCCTAGCAAGTCCATGGGAGTAGCAAAATTTGAACCAGAGACTTTCTATTTTGTGTCTCACTTTCTTGGCTGCTATACCAGCTCTGAAAGTATCACAAAATACTAATATTTATATTAATATATCAGATCTTTGTTAACGCTCAACAGCTTTTTAAAATGATAAGCTGTCTAAAAAAAAAGGAGGCTTAATTATACTGATACAACATTTCTTAACCACTTCAGAAGACTGAGACAGCCTGAAACTGGCTCTTTCACATTTCATTAACAGTATGTCTGATTTAGCCCTAATTTGCTTCCTTTAGATGTATCATTTATGTGCTGCATGACACTCCTTCCTCACCAGATTTTCTTAAAGTGTATGATTTCTGGTTGAAAGGTTCCTTCTCTCTTTTTTTTTAAGCTTTAATGTGCAACCAGTCTAACTCAATGAAACTCAAAGAATATAGACATTTTAAATGGTTTCTACAATGACAGCTAACTTGAGCTCCCATTGAAAAGCACCAGTGAAAATAGTTGCATAGCAAAACAGTTTAAGAACAGCATAATATCCGAGGATCGGAAAAAGATGGCGTAGCGTTAGGTTGTCACTCGCACAGCTGCGAGATCGATGGCCGGAGCTCGGGATTGTTTCTTGCCTGTTCTGACAGTGGAACGAGGCACCTTTTTCCTTTGGAAGAGGGAATTTGGTGGGGCTCTTTTTTGGACTGGATTCGGCAAGCGGTTCCCCTGAAACCTCAGCAAGAAGAGGGGTGAAGTCAGCCGATGGGTCGTGGAGCCACCGGTTTTCCGCAGCCACCGGGTGCGGTGATGGCTACGCCACTTGTGCTTAACAGCTAGAGGGGAATTTAACATGTAAGTTCATCGCTACTGAAACTCCGAGCATAAAAGAAGCTCCTTCTCTTTGATAGCACCTTTGAATATATAACTTAACTTGACTACAAGAACTAGGAAGATACATATTGATATAGCTGAAGGATTCTACGTGTGAGCAATGGACACTAAGTGATCACAAAAATAATTTGAATGATTTTTGGATGTTTTTCAATCAGTGAGATGGGGTTGGCGCGGACGACGAGCATTTACTATTCTAAAATCGGTGGTTAGAATTTTTTTTTTAATATCTGTTAATATCTGTTTCCCCCGTTTTTGTTTTTGTTTTTTCCTGCTACGTGGGGATTTCCCCTTCATGGTACTAAAGGACTTAAGGACCCTGTTTACTGTGTTCTTGAAATGGACATATAATTATGTAAAATTATAAATTACGAGTTTTTGAGATTTGGATTCTACAATTTTGGTGACTGGTCAATGGAATCTTTTTTTTGTATCAGAAGTTCCTGGAAAGAATGTGTTAGACTGTAACTGTATTACCTGGCTATTTTGTTGCCGCTTTAGATGATACATTTTGACTTTACTGTTTCTGCTGCTTTCGCTATACTTGGAAAGTTTAAAGTTTGAAGACGCTAACGAGATTTCCTGGATGTCTTTGGATAAGAGGTACTGAATCCTGGTGTTTACAGAAGAAGAAAGGGAAAATAAAATACAAAATAAACAAAATAAAATTAGAAGGAAGGAAAGGACAAATACAGCACTTATCTTTTGGAAGAGACGACATGGGGACAGAAAGATAAAAGGACAAAAGTGAAAGGTGAAAGGAGACGAAAGCAGTTGAAAGTGGCGGAACGAGAAAGGAAGGCGAATGTGTTGGAAGCAAACGGAAGGTTAGAGGAATAAGGAAAAGAAAGGGGCGAGGATCTGGAAAATTGGACTCTACCTTCTGCTTTGAAGAGCAAAATAGAAAACTGTGAATGTAGATAATATCTGCTGTATGTAATATGTATTTTAAGGTGGGTGGCTAAAACCTCCACCTTCTGATTTGATTTCTATAACTGTTTTTTCCTTTTCTCTGTCTAAGTTCGCTTACGTAGTATAATTTAGAGATTTGTTTAGAATCTTTTAGTTCTACTCTGTGCTGTACTTAAGTTGAAGATAATGCTCAAGGTTATTAGATAACAGTGGCTGGTAAGTTCTTTTGTTTATAGTATTTGGTGCCGGTGTTTATATTTCTTGGTGTCCTTGGTTGGATCATTTGAATTAACTCAATAAGTACAGGATAGAAGGAAAGTTTGGGCATAAGCTACAGAGCCATAACGTGAGTTTAGCCCCATCCAGTGGAAATAAGAAGCAGGTTTTCTAATTTTTTCCCTTTCCCTTTTTCTTTTTCCTTTTAGGTAGCTTTAAGGTAACTTGGGATATATTAATATTAATTGTACAACAACATAAAAACAGACAGATAGGAATAATATAAAATAGCAGTAACATATAAAGCATTTTGTATTAAGTAGTAAGCTGAATTAATATAGTAGTGAGAAAATAGGTAGTTTACATTAAAATTGGTTTAGTGGAATTTAGAACTCCCTATTTTAGCTTTTTAAAGCTTATATTTAACATTTAATTTTGATAATACCTATTTAATTTAGTTAGTTAGTTATTTAGGAAATTAATAAATTGGGAAATTAATAAAATTTGATTAACAGATAATTTTAGGTAATTTTAGGGTGGATTAGTTTAATAAGTAATTATTAATAAGTAATAAATAAATAGTATTTAAATTAAAATAGACATAGACATAAACTGGAATTGTTTATGGAGACGAGACCACAGCAATTGTTATTAGAAGAGGTTAAGAAGATACGATCTGATATGCGTTCAGAGATGAAGGAACTTACAATGGAAGTTAAAAAGGAAGTTAAGGAAATGAAGAAGGAATTGGAAAATTTGACATTTAAACTGGAAATGGTGATTAAAGACGTGAGAAGTGTGAATAAAAGTGTGGAAGAGGTACAGGAGAAAGCAAAGAATCTGGAAAAAAGAACTGGACATCTGGAAGGTATGGTTGAGCATGTAGAAAGACAGAATACATTGGCGGAAATGAAATATAGGGAGAAGTGCATTAAGATCAGAGGTTTGACAGAATTGGAGGAGGAAGACCTTTATAATAGAGTTGTCCCAACCCTAGCAAAGTTTATTGATTGGCCTATGGAACAGATGGACATTGAAATTGATCAAATATTTAGAGTTAATTCACTAATCGCCCGTAAGAGGAAGGTTCCCCGTGACATTGTGGTTTATTTGGTACGTGAAAGGGTGAAGGAGTTGATAATTCATCAAAGTTATCAAAATAAATTGGTTGTTGAAGGAATAGAATTAAAGATCTTCAAAGATGTACCATCACAAGTATTGAAAAGCAGGAAAGACTATAATTTTTTGATACAGGAATTGAAGAGAAACGATATTATTTACAGATGGGGGAAGTTGGAAGGGGTGATATTTACGTATAATCAAAGGAAACATGTAATTAACTCTATATTTAAGGTTGAAGAATTTCTGAAAAGATTGAAAGAAGATGACAAGAGAAATCAAGGAAAAGACCCTAAAATAGAAGAGAGGAAGGATGTGAAGAAAAAGGAGAACGTGGACAGGAAGACCAATTTGAGGAAAGAGGCAGAATCCCTACAAGAATACCCAGAACAAGAAGAAGAGCAGGAAGAAGTAACACGTGACCAAGATCAAGAAGAGTTGGATCAAGAGGGAGAAGAAGAATTATCACTGGAATCAGAGATAACAGAATAAAGTATAATTTGGGTTAAATTAAAGCAAAATGAGGGTTAAATTATTAACTTGGAATGTTAGAGGGATAAATTCCATAATAAAAAGGAAAGCAATTTTTCATTATTTAGAAAAGCAAAAAACTGATATTTGTTGTATACAAGAAACCCATATAACTAAAAAGGAAAACAAATGCTAAATAACAATAAATTGGGAGCGGTATTTTCTTCAGGTGCTGATAAAAAGAAGAGGGGGGTAGCATTATATGTGAATTTAAAATATGAGGCAAAGGAAATTATGAATGATGAAAATAGGAGATATGTTGGAGTAGAGATTAAGATGGTAGGTATGAAATTATTGGTGGTGGGGATTTATGCCCCATTGGAAAATAAAACTGAGTTCTATATGAAATTATTAAGGAATATAAGGGAGGTTGGGTCTCAAAATGTTATGATTATGGGGGACTGGAACAGAGTTACCAGTCCTAAATTAGATAGGTCTTCACTAAATAGGAAAAAGAAGAATGAAGGGAAGCTTCCAAAAACTTTTTTTTGACATGACAGAGGAGCTGATGTTAGTAGATGTATGGAGAAGTCTTTATGGGGATCAAATTGAATACACCTATTTTTCTGAAATATATAAGACTTGGTCTAGAATAGACATGATTTGGACTACAAAAATGATTATTAAGCAAATAAAAAAGATGGAAACAGGTCCAAGAATTAGATCAGACCATGCCCCTTTGATAATAACATTGGAGGACCGGAAGTTAGATTATAGATGGAGAATTAACGAGAATTTATTGAAGGATGAGAAAGTAATCAGAAAAGGAAAGGAAGTAATTGAGAAGTATTTTGAAGAAAACTTGAATAAGGGAGTGCCTAATGAAATCGTGTGGGAGGCTGGGAAAGTGGTAATTAGAGGATTCTTAATACAAGAAGATATAAAGCTTAAGAAAGAGGAAAGGAAAAAGGTGCAGGCACTGACAGAGGAAATACATAAATTAGAAATTATCTTAAAACGTTCCCCTGGTAATATTAAAATTGCAGATGAGATTAGGGTGCTACAAAAACAAATATCAATACAGGACACCTATGAAATAGAAAGGAATTTGAAATTTACGAGGCAAAAAAAATCTCTTTTTTGCAAATAAAGTGAACAAGTGGTTAGCCTATAAAATTCGAAAAGAAAGGGAGAAACGATTGATATACCAGATAAATGAGAATAAGAAAATATTGGTTAAACAAGAGGACATTAGGAAAGCATTTGAGAGGTTTTATAGAGGTTTATATGCTGACCCTGGAACGGACCAAAATAAGAGAAACAAGATAGAGAAATATTTAAGAGAAGGGGGTAACTTAAAGATTACAGACGAGCAAAGGCAACAATTAAATAATTCTATAACAAAAGAGGAAATCATGCAAGCAATCCAGAAGCAAAAATTAGGTAAGGCACCAGGACCGGATGGTCTTACTGCGTTGTATTATAGAACATTTCAGGACCAATTAATAAGTCCATTACACGAAATTGTGAATAGAATGAGTAAAACTACACGACCCCCATCATGGGAAGCAACATAACATTGATTCACAAAGAGGGGAAAGACTCTAAAGATTTAGGTCATTATAGACCTATTTCCCTTTTAAACATGGATTATAAAATATTTGCGACTGTTTTAACTGAAAGGTTAAAAAAAGTTCTTCAAACAATAATCCACCCAGATCAAAATGGTTTTTTACCAGGAAGGTTGTTAAAAAATAATATTCGGACAGTTTTGAATATAATTGAGTATTTTCATAAGCATAACGAAAAGAAAATGGCTTTATGTTTCCTTGATGCTGAAAAAGCCTTTGATAGGGTTAATTGGGCTTTTCTAGAGCAAACTCTAAAGGTCATAAATTTGGGCTGGCAATATACGGAGTGGGTAATGGCTATTTATAACAATCAAAAAGCTACAATAATAGTAAATGGAGAAACTACCCAGAATATAAATATAAATAGGGGAGTGAGGCAGGGATGTCCTTTGGCACCGCTTCTATTTATATTAGTTTTAGAAGTATTGATTAATAAGCTGAAGCATGATAAGCAACTTTATGGTGTTAAAATTAAGAATCAAGAGTATAAAGTCAGTGCGTACGCAGATGATTTAGTAATTATATTAGAAGATCCTATTGTTAGCGTAGATATACTAAGGAATAAATTGACGGAATTTGGTATATTATCAGGTTATAAAATAAATACGCAAAAAAGGAAAATAATGACAAGAAATATCCCATTACAAGAAGAACAGGAATTAATAAAAGTAACAGGATTTACGTTAGCTAAGCGGGTAAGATACCTTGGAATAATCATTACAAAAAATAATGTAGACCTATTTGATAACAATTATAAAAGGATCTGGAATGAACTTAAGAAGGAACTTGAGAGGTGGCAAAATTTGGAATTATCTTTAATGGGTAGGATAGCTGTGGTTAAAATGTCTTTTTTACCAAAATTTAATTTTTTGTTCCAAAATCTCCCAATAATTTTGAATGAAAAACCTTTTGAGGAATGGAATCGACAACCCCAACAATTTATATGGAAGGGAAAGCGGCCCAGGATAAAATATAGGATCTTAGAAGATAGTAAAGAGAGAGGTGGATTAGGATTGCCAAATTTAAAATTATATTATTACTCAAATTGTTTAGAGTGGATATCTGAGTGGATTACTTTAAGAAACAGCAGATTATTAACTTTGGAGGGTGGGGAATTATATTTTGGATGGTATGCCTACCTATGGTATGGCAAGGCCTCTATAGATAAAGAATTTAAGGTCCATCTTTTAAGAAGATCCCTAATTACAGTGTGGTTAAAATATAAATGAATTTTATATTTAAAAAATCCACTTTGGGTCTCGTCTCACGAGGCCTTTTATAAAAAAGAGATCCCTAAATTAAATACTTGGATCATATACAAAGATTTACTAAATGTGAATGGTGAAAATATTACTTTTAAATCAAAAGAAGAATTATACTCTCAGGGTTGGCAGACACATTGGTTATTATTTTTGCAATTAAAGGAAAAATATAAAAAGGATAGAATAGCTGAAGGCTTTGAAACTAGAGAAAGAGATTTTGATAATATTTTAAAACCTGATTTAAAACATAAGGTAAGTTTAATATATAGCATTCTTTTGAGATTATTAAATGAGACGGAATTCATTAAAGATACAATGATAAAATGGGCACAAGACATGAGCCAAGTAATCACTTTCGAAGAGTGGGAAAGATCATGGACAAATACTTGGAGGTTGTTGAAACCAACAAACTTGAAAGAAAATTATGTTAAAATGCTTTACTCCGGCTCAAATTTCAAAGATGCAAAAAAATGTGAATGATCTTTGTTGGAAATGTGGAAAGAAGGGTACATTATATCATATGTGGTGGCATTGTGAAGTAGTGAAAAACTATTGGATGGAAATACATAACAAAGTACAAGACGTATTTAAAATTAAATTTTGCCTATCTCCAAAAATATATCTTCTTAATATGATAGAAAATTTTCATATGAATAACTCAAAAAAGAAAATATTTTTATATATGATAACCACTGCGAGGTTATGCTATGCACAGGTTTGGAAACATAACGGGTTTCCAAGAATTGAAGATTGGTTGCTAAAATTGTTGGATATAGTGGAAGCTGATATAGTAATAGGGTCCCTAGAAGACAGGGGGAAAAGGAGATTAGCGATGAGTGGAAGATATTGTCTCCTCTATGGAAAAAATATTGGGGTAAGGACGTCATAAATTTCCCTTTTTAAAACTTAAGAACCATATAAAATTAGTGTTCAGGATGTGTTTTTTCTTAAGTTATCAGTTTAATAGGGAATATAATGAGAGGAAAAGAAAGGTGCATTAGATTAAGTTAATTTACGATTTGGGTCATAATTTATTTATTTATTTAATATATATTTTCACAGATAATAATAAGTGTGTTGATTATATGTTGATATACTGATAGAATATCATAAACTTTATATTACAAGATATTGAAGGATATGTGAGAATTAGAAGGAAATTACAGATAAGAAAGCATGTGCATATGGAGTTTTAGTGGGAGGCTATTAATGGGGGAGGGAGAGATGGTGATATGTTTGAGAATACTTTTTTTTCTCTTGATTAATGATTTATTTGTATTAGTAAGAATCGATTACTTAATCAGCTATATCATTAGTAACTAATATGTAGATATCTATGAGAAAAATGGTGGATTAAGATTTAAACTTTCAAGATATCACCACCTCTCACATAGGGGTTATTATTTGTTATGTGTTGGTAGTTAGGTGAAGGGTAAATAAGTTAATGTTGGTGGGTAGTGGGTTGTTGTTTTTTCTGTTGTTTTTGTTTTGTGTTCTTAAGTTATGTAGCGGTGAATGATTTTGTATTGTTTTGTTTTGTTTTTGTAAGAAAATAAAATTATTAAAAAAAAATAAGAACAGCATAATATCCAAGGAACTAGCAAAGGATGGCAAAAGAGATGGTACCACCACTATTGGCATAAAGCTGCCCAAGCAGTTCTTAGGAGTTTCAACGAAGTAAAGCATTCTGAACTGTGCACAGGATTATAGCTAATGCGATTTTTTTTTAAAAAAAATCCAGTTTGAAAAGTAGTTTTGTGAATTAGTGAGATCAATGAGATCAATGAGTGAAAGAAAACCAAATTCAGGATTAATCGAGTTTCCTCCATAGATACAATACTGTATTTTCCGTTCTGAATTCCTTTAATCTTCGCTATTGACAAAAGACCTGGCTGTCTCCAGTCAGCAGTTCTTCTTGTGAACGATACACCTAAAGGAAAAGGTATTGTGAGAACTTCCCTGTCCAAGCTGGTCTCAAAGTTCTGACCCCTGGGCTTCTGTCACTCACCTTGTCCTTCTACCCTCAATGTGACATACAAGGCAGGCGGATGTGTTTATTCATGGGCTTAGTTTGATAATGTATGACTGATACTCCTCATTAATTCTTAAATTAAAATACCCAGGCAAAAATATAAACAATAAAAGAGTAAAGATTTATTATGTAATACACATGTAGCATAAGTCACACACAAGTTAAACCACTAACATCATATCAGTTCCAGATACAATATAAAGTAGCATTTTAGTTAAAACCAAAATTCCCTCTCTCACTTACTGTCTCTAACCATTCTTAGGTCTAACCATTTTGCTGTTCCTAAATGGCCCAGTCTGACTGTTTGTCAGACAAACCTCTGGTTTTATATTCTTTCCCTCATAGTTCCTCCAATAACATTCCACAAGCTGTGATTCGTCTGATCTGCTCAAGCTTGCCAAACTCGTCTCCTCAGTGGTACCAGCTAGAACAGTGGTATTTAACCTTTTCTTTACCATGGACCTCCTTTAAATATCTTTTGTTGCCGCAGAACATCAAGACTTAACACAAAGCAGCTTCTGGCTACATGCGTAGTAGCAAGAAATGTCATGTGCTTTCTCTGAGCCGCGCAGCATCATTCACTTGCATGTTCTCACTGCATGCAGAAGTAGCAAGTGCTGAGTCTGTTTTTTGCTACCAGTTTCATAACTTTTGAACATTTGAGATATTGTAATAATCTTTGTACAAACGATGTCTGTCACTGGCAAAAGACTCCTGCTCTTTGACATCAATGTATGAGTGCCTGTCTGCCTTTCTATTTTAACAGGAAAAGCTCATAACATTTCTTCAAGCCTTAATGGACATGTGTGAAGACATCATGGCCCCGGGGGTCTGTAGGCCCCAGGGATCCGCAGACCCCGGGTGAAGAACCATTGAGCTAGGACCTTTGCACTAAAAGATCACATTAAGGCACACTGATTTTTTTTTAAAAAAAATGTTTTTGTACTAAATAGCCCTCTGACAAGAAGAATTGTTTATAAACTTACCATACATTGTTGATTCAATAGAACCAATTGCAAAGATATTGTGAGAACCACAAACAGAGGGTGTTTGGGTTCTTGTAGAATTAAAGTCAGTAATTAAAACTCAAACAAGAACAAGAAATGTAATTTGTTTTCAATCCTATTTTTAAGACTTAGGAGTTGCTTCATATGCCTTACATTGCTTTGAACAACTTTTTAACAAGTCTCAACCAAAAACTCAACCCTGAAACTGAACGAGTTTTGAAAATGAGACAGATAAGATCATATATTCACTCTGAAAGAAAAATTAAGCAGATTTACACTAGGGCACTTCTCTCCCAAAGCAAACACCACCTTCAGAGAGAGAACTTTCTTCAGGAGCAAAGGGAGAAAGGCAGGAGGTGCAACTGTGCTTTACAGCAGGTAAAAAATGCCTTTGTCAGTGACTTCAGCTCTCATTTGAGGGCAAACTGACTGAACTATCATACTCTGGACATATGATATGACATGACTATTTGGAAGAGACAATAATGGTGTGTAAAGTAGTAGGCAGTAGGGAAAAAGGGAAACCTCATTATAGGTGGATTGATTTAATTAAGAAAGCCAGGGCAGGGCAGCTGATAACTGGGGTTCATGGAGGTCTCACTCATAAGGGTCACCATAAGTCAATGCCAACTTGATGGCAAATAACAACAAACTATCCAGAAACACTGCTACTTTTACTCTCCCTCTGGCTCATTTCTACACTGCCAAATTGTTTCCTTCTGCCAGTGTGGCTCCCTGCCCCTCTATACCTAAGTAATGTCTTCATCATGTTCCCCTTTGGCAGCTATACTCATTCAGTTTTGAGGCTTAGGCTTCCAGGCTTAGAAAGAGAAAGCTATCACACAGAAACATTTTCAAGTCATGCCACTGCTTTGCATGCATTCACATTTGCAAGAGCTAAGAGATGCCAAAAATGAGCGCTTTGTGAGGACACTGGATACTGAACACAATAAGAGAAATCTTGTTAAATGTTAGATGGTGCCTTTTTTTATAGGAAAATAGTTAGGTTCTCTCAGTTTCAGAAGGTGGGTTCTTTTCAAAGGGTTGTATTGCACTGTTTACTCATGAAAAGGTTATTCTATGCTGTTCATATATCTATAAATACCCTCTCACAAATGGATAAAGCAATTAAATTTCTTTACAGAGCATTGACTGCTGATATCAGAACAATACAAAAGCAATCACAGAGAAAACACTTGACCTTAAATTATTTTCTAAAATAGTTTTCCTCAAGGTGACACCCTCTGATCTGGCCACAGTGACACATGCCTTACTCACTTCCAGTTTCCCTTACTGTTAGCATGCTCTGTGTGGGTCTACATTGGAAAAATGCTCAGAAACTTCATCTGGCACAAAAAACTAGTCAGATTGCTAACTTGGGCTGGCAAGGGGGAGTATTCAGCTCCTCTATTGCAACAGCTCCACTGGCTTCCAATGTTCTGGACTGCCTGGCAGGGTTGGGAATTGGAGGAACTATGTTGCAGTGGTTCCAATCTTACCTCTCAGATAGGTTCCAGATGGTGGTGCTTGCGGACAGCTGCTTCTCAAAAAAAAGGAGCAATTATATGGCATACCACAAGGTGCCATGCTATCCCCAAAGCTTTTTAACATCTACATGAAACCTTTGGGAGAGATCATCTGGAGGTATGGAGCAGGGTGCTAACAGTACGCTGATGACATTCAAATATATTTCTCCATGCCTTCAAAAACAGCTACTGCTAATGATAGTGTGTCTCCTCTGAATGAATGCTTGAAGGAGGTAATAGGCTGGATGAGGGGAAAAAACTGAAACTGAATCCAAACACGACAAAGATGCTTACTATTAAGGGTTCTAATCTGGGGTTGGAAGTGTGTTCTGGACAGGGGCACAGTCCCCCTGAAAGACTTGTGTTCACAGCTTGGGAGTGCTTCTTGATCCATCCTACCAAATGTCTACTCAGACAGATGCAATGGTCAGGAGTGCTTATTATCAGCTTTGGCTGATATGCCAACTGTGCCTATTCCTAGAATTCGAACCTAAAGATAGTAGTGCACGTGCTGGTAACCTCAAGGTTGGACTTTTGCAATGTGGTGTACCTTGGGTTACCTTTGTACCAAGTTTGGAAATTCCAGCTGGTCCAAAATATGGCAGCCAGATTGATTACAGATACAGCAAGGAGTGAATCAATATTAAAATCACTCCAGTGGGTGTCAATTAGTTTCCAGGCAAAGTACAAAGTGTTGGTTATTACCGTTAAAGCCCTGCATGGTTTGGCTCCAAGTTATCTGCAGGATTACCTCCTCCTACCCAATACACTCAGGTCCTCTACACTCGGGGCCATTTACTTAAACTGGGCAGGACTAGACTGGCAACTGTTACCCAGAGGACCTTCTCGTCGGCTGCCCTTAGACTGTGGAATGCGCTGCCCAAAGAGATTCAACAGCAAAATATGCTTTCCAGATTCAAAAAAAGTCCTAAAGACCTATCTCTTCCAGCAGGCCTACCCAGTCTATTTTTAATTATACTTTTAATTGTATGTGTACTTTTAATTGTACTTTTAATTATGATATATTTTAATTATGAAATATTTGTATTTTAAATGATTTTGCGTTTTTAGTGTATTGAACCCATAATTTGTTTTTAATTGTATCTATGCTGTACCCTGCCTTGAGCCTTAGGAGAGGTAGGTAACTATAAAAAATGTGTTGTTGTTGTTTTTATCATCATCAGCAGCACAATTCAGACTGCTGGTTATGATAGTGGGGCCTGGAGTTTGATGGGAATTGCCACCTTTAACTACTGACTTATAAAGCCCTACGTGGCCTGGGTCCAGGATATCTGGAGCACTGCATCTTCCTTTGTGTAGTTGCAGGGACTCTAAGATCTTTGGAGGAGTCTCTTCTCTCAATCTCATACTTAGTATGAACGCAGGACAGGGTCTTCTTGGAAGCTGTTCCCAGGCTGTGAAACGCCCTCCCTAGTGACCTGAGAAAGTCTTCCTTCTTGCTGACCTTCTATGGGCAAATGAAATCTTTTCAGTTTTGACAGAAACTTAGGAATTAACTGCAAGGGCTTTTCACAGCATGCTATTCTGCTGATTTGTCTTAAATGGTTTAATTTCTATGATTAATTTAATTGTATCTTAACAATAACAATTTATGTCTTTGCAAGTGCCTTTAACTCTATTTAATTACTGTAAACCACCGTGAACCATAGTCTTAGGAAAACGTGGGATATCAATGAATTAATAAGAATTAATTAATTAATAACAGGGAGAGGGAATGAATCCCATCATCCCAGTGGTCACACTTGCAGGGTGATGCAAGTTGTACTCTAATACATCTAAAAGGTGCCAGGTCTAAGGAAGGTTGTTCAAAAAAAAATGATTCAAATAAGGCATGTATTTAGTGTTTTAAAGAAATTAACATAATGCTTTTCACCATCTACCTGTGCGTGGATATGTGTGTGTTTTCCCCAATAGTGAGTGAGAACCAAGGTGGAGATCAAGCGAGTACCTCTTCAGGCTGTGGAGTGCCTATCTGTGAGAACACAGCCTTCAGCAGTAATACTCTCACATCGCTCTTTACATCTTCTCCACCCACAGTGTCTATCTCCGTGATGCCGAGTGCCTCTTCTTTCCTTTGCTTCCTACTTTCATCACCTCAGATACTGTTGTGGTGGCATTTTCAAGCAATCAGTTGTTATAGTTACACACTTAATTGCAAGAACTCAGTGACTGAGAAGTTGGAGCCCTCTTGCCCCTCCAATTTTCTGAGCTGCTTTGGCAGGCACCAAAAAAAGGAAGAAAGAAAGAAAGAAAGAAAGAAAGAAAGAAAGAAAGAAAGAAAGAAAGAAAAGAAAAGAAAAGAAAAGAAAAGAAAAGAAAAGAAAAGAAAAGAAAAGAAAAGAGAAGAGAAAAAGAAAAACCAAAGAAGGGAGTATATGAGTGTGTCCTCCTTATACCTCCATCCACTAAAGGAAAAGGGCAACTGGTGGGGCATAAACATGTCACTCGCCTCCTTAACACAGTGGGATTTAAGACTTTTTTAAAAAGCCTACCAATTTTTAAAAACTTAAAACCCTTCCTTCTTTAAATGACTTGATTAAAATTTCTTGCCCTCTTCTCCCCTTTCCAGTGAATTTTCACTTCCCTTCTTGTGACAACTTTTCTTCCTTGTCACCAGCCAGTCTGTCTGTCTGACAGATACCACATTTAAAAATGACAGCTCGCTGCTCTTTAATACTACCCCACAGCTATACTCTGGGAGCATCTACCTCATTCCACCCAATGGCAAGGCTGGTGTAGCAACCATCGGCAACAGACTTGTCAGTTTACCCCTTGGTACCAGTGTGGTGTAACGGTTTGAGCACTGGACTGCAGCCCTGTATAGCAGGGTTCAATTCCCCTCTTAGCCATAAAAATGCACTGGGCACGTTACACACTCTCACCCCCAGAAAACCCTGTGATAGGTTCACCTCAGGGCTGCCTTGCGTTGGAAATGACCTGAAAGAACACAGCAGCAACAACAACAACAACATTTACCCTAGGGGTGATGTGAGCTGAAATCCAATAAAACTGGAAGGCACCAAGAGAAAATGGTTTTCAGTATAGTTGTACATTGTATAGTTGTACACTGTTTTCTTATCTAACAACTGACCCATCGAGTACTTTAAGTGGCAGCAGTGTGTCAAGCAACCAAAAACAAAGTTCTCCATCTATTTCTAAGTTCCCAGCAAAGTATTGGGAACCACATGTTTTGGCTTTGTTAACAAACTTAACCCATTTCTGCACGAGGCTGTTATAGCGCTATGATTGCACTTTCAACTTCCTATGGAATCCTGGAGTTTGCAGTTTCAGGATGGGCCCCTCCTGAAACTGCAAACCCCAGGATTCCATAGGAGGTTGAAAGTGGAATCACAGCGCTATAACAGCCTTGTGCGGAAATGGCCCTAGTCACAACTGTGGCTAGAGACCCATGTGACTACCACCTGGTTTCCTGGGCATGGACATTCAAGCATTCCAGAGGCTACTTGGCTGTACTGAGATGTTACCATTCACACTTATGTTTTCAGGGTGCTAATTTTCAAACTGTAATGGAAAAATATTTTGAGGGGCAGGCTGTCAAAAACAGCAATCCATCACATTATGATAACTATGCAGCTATTTCTGTAAGAGCCCCTAAGAGAGAGAAGAATTTCTGGAGGCTAATTAGGTTGCCCAAACGAACATCCCATCAAATGATGATGCCTATGTCTTCAGGTAATAAGAATCTGAGGGCTACGCTAAACAAGAGGGTAGGTGTCTATGACTGGATCTCCCATGTGTTTTATCATTTATTTTGAAAACTGAGCGGAGGCCCACCTGTCCGTCATGTGCATTATCCAATTTCTCTCTCTCCTACACAGGCGTTTCCCTCAGTGATGACATAAATTAAAAGAGACAGAAGATCCAGTTATGGATCTCCAATTATTCATCTGGCACATCCTTCTGAAGTAAGTTGCTGCTGTCTTGGCCATCAAGAATGTCACCCAATCAAATATTGGCCCCTATCTTCCCACATTTCTAGGAAAGAGAATCAGATGGACAAGAAATTCACAGAACTTTATCAGAAAAAAAAGGAAAGCCTGTTGGTCACATTTTGAAACCAACACTATAATAGATACTGTGCTTAAAAATATTCTGCTTTTTCTATTCATATGTTTTAGAAGATGCCTTCCTGTGAAAACCTGACTGGTATAGACTAAATTTTTTTAAAAAAATAGAACATCTAATTTAAGTTCTTACAAACCAACCACATAAAAAGACTTTGTCTCAAAATCAGCCTAAATAAAACATAATTTGTAGTTTTGTTGTTGTGGTTTCCCTATTAAATGCCTTTGTCTAAATTTAGTCTTGTTCATTTGTTTGAATAAAACACATGGAAAAAGAAGTGGCATTATTATCAAACATCATTTGTTGACTAATACTGTATTTTGAAGATTAGTAAACAAGATGCAGAGCCTATGTTGTGGTAGGAAATTTTGTCAAACATGTTTTTTCTTTAGTTATTGCATTTATGTCTTCTCCTTCCTCTATCAAGCACAGAACAGTACAGTTGGCCCTCCACATTTGCAAGTTTTGATTTTCATGAATTTGGTTATTTGCAAGTTTCTTCTAGCCCTGTCCCACCAACTTCAGCCGCTTCTTTTCCGAGGGAACTTTCCCTCCCGGCAGTTCTGATCAGGTTGCATAGCCTTTTAAAAACCTGCCTGTGGTCATCCTCCTCCTCCACCAGTCACTGCCTGGCTAGCTAAGGACAACTCACAACCCAGTTTCTTGGCACCACAAACCCTCTCCCAATGCCACCCCACACCCAAAGAAGAAGATAGGTGAGAGAAGAGGAAGTATAGGGCCACCATGCCAACTTATACCCTTTTTCCTTTCCTTTTCCTGACCTAGTTTGGACCCACCATGTGTTGGTCCCCTTCCCACAGACACACACCCAATTTTGATTTTGCAATTTTGCCACTTTTGCAAGGATCCTGCATTCCTAAACCTAGCTAACGTGGAGGGCCAACTGTACATAGAATTCTTTTTCCTCCCACTCAAGTGTCCTTTGAGTTCTCAAACACTCTGTGAAGTAGGTTATGCTGACTCAGTGCCTAGTCCACCGCAGTGGTGATTTGAACCAGACCTTCACTGAGCCTTAATCTTAACACATTGACTTTCATTACTTCACTGCCTGAAGAGCCCACCATTCAGACGAAATGACAGGTTTATGTGGTAACACCACCCTGTACCTGCCTATCCATCCTTTTCAAATATGTATTGTACTTCACAGACTATTCTTTGCTACCAGCTAATGGAATAGCTTGCCTAAGGATACAACCAGCTATAGTTGAAAACCAAACTCATGAGGCAGTGGTTAGAAATAAATCTAATCAGTATTCCATTTCACATGGACAACACTTATTTCTCTACACTTGATTTGTGTACCTGATAGGGGGCTTCAGAATACCTCCCCATAATACCCACTTAACATTGTGGGGGGAAGAGTCACAAGATTACACTCATTAGCTATACCCCTTGATGGCAACATTGACACTGGCCACTACACTTTCAGTGTGAAGAAGTCCTACAACGAGAGGTAGGAAGGGAAGCAACTTCCTTGTGAACTGAAACCATGACCAGCCACGGTTCACTTTCATGTGGAGAAGCCATATGAGCATTCCTCTGTATGCATGGCCCTTTTGTATAGGTGCTACAAATGTACAGGTACCCCCTCTAGCCAGCTCACATGCTTCCTTCAACACAGGATACATTTTGCTGCCTGAGGCACAGCAGCATATATACCCAAGCCCACCCAAGTCAAGGCGGATAATACCTTAAGCCAGACAAAACAAGTTCTTTCGGCATATATCAAGAGATTCCACCTAAATGTCAAGAAGCTGTTTGACAGTGGAATAGACTGCTTTAGAGGATGGTTTATTTCTTCATTGGAGATCTTTGAACAAAGATCGGACTGCCATCTTTCAGGTGTACTATAGTTGTGTATTCTTTCATGGCAGTATTGGACTAGATGGCCCATGCAATCATTTCCAACTCTATGATTCTATGAGATGGAAAATCTCATTATCACCTCTTCCCATCCCTATCAGTCAAAATACAATGAAAACAACAAAAAGCAAATCATGAACCATTTGCTGCACTTCTAGGACACTGAAAGTCTTCTGCCGGAGACACTCAACTCTGCCTAGAGGTAGAGCTGACTCCCTCCCACAACTCACATGTAAATATGTGAACAGCCTTACTGAAAAATAATTTCCTTTGAGGCAATGAGAACACCCTGGCTGCAGTCTTTATTTCTTTATGTATTTACCTGCTCTTTGGTCTCGACCACACGCTCCAGTCAACAAGGCTGTGAGAACTGTTTCTACAAAGAGAGACCTTTGGGCTAGCAGAAGGAGACTGGAGGGTAGTAGAAAGTTGCTAGAAATTTGGAGGAAGATATACTCACGTGCCAGATAGCGAAGAAGATGAGGGCAGCACACAGCACCAGGGAGAGCATATAGCAGAAAGCAGCGAACGTGAAGGCCATGGCCGGAGGTGAGTGTCGGGGAAGTGGCGCCCCCAGCCCGGGAAGCAGGGCACCCCCTCCGAGATTCGGAGCAGGAAGAGGTCCTCTCCCTTCAGTTACAGAAGGCGAAGCCGCGCAAAGTCACGGCAGAAGACTGCTCCGCCGATGGAGCAGCATCCCTCAGGCGTCTACAAACCTCACAGTTTTGACTTGGCTCGCTTGTCATTGTTTTTAAACCTTCAACAGGGACATTTCTGCAGGAACAGCAGGCCCAGCGAGAACGTCCCCTAAAACTTTGGTCAGCGTGCTCCAAAAGCGAGAACCGTCCGAGAGCGAAGCGCGGGGAGCTCCCCGGCCCGCCACAGAGGCGGCCGAGTGGGTCCACGCGCGGAAACGAGCGCAGGAACGAGCCCAGGCGCTCCCCACCCAAAAGTGCCGGCGAAAGGAGAGTCCCCTCGAGTCCCGGGTTCCGCCGCGCCCCTGCAAGGGTCTGGGCAGAAAGGGACAGCGAACTGCCGGCAGAGCCCTCGCTGGATCGTGGCGTTTGGCTCCGGCGCTAAGGGCTCCCTCCGCCGGGAAGCACCGTGCCGCCGGCTCTCTCCACGTCTCCCCTTTCTTCTTCTCCCCACGAGCTCTTTTGTTTCCCGGTTTCGCTGCGAAGGTTCAGCCGACCCTCCTCGACGCCTCCTCCATCGCCGCCTTCGCGACAGCCGTGGAAGGCGGGGGCGCGGGTGGGCAGGCCGGCGAGTCCCCTTCGCCTCAGCCGGCAGCGACGGCTCACTTCGAGGGAAACGGTCGCGAAGCCGTGCACTCGCCGCCGCCAGGCTGGACAGTCGCGGTCGGTCTCTCGGGCTCCCGGCTCGTCCCTCCAGCCGCACCAAAGAGCCGGCGAAAAGGAGGAGCAGGAGGAGGAGGAGGAGGCAGCGCCGTGCACGAGCTCCTCCCTCATCCCGGCACGCCAAGCCTCCAATTTGGGCGCGTTCTCCCGCGTTAGCAGAAGACCGCACGTGGCCGCGCCATGATCCCTCAGTCGAGAGTCTCTCTGTCTGCCTCCATCCCGTCACGCTGCCTTGGCCTATGCCGGTTCCCCCTCGTCTGTGCCGGCGCGCACGCGTGGGGGTTTTGTCTTGAGCTGCGGGTCGCTTCGAGCGGTGTCCCCCTTGAACCACACGGCTCGGAAGACGGTGGCCGCGAAGCAGCTCTCTGGTTTCGTACAGCAAAGTCTGAAAAGCCCACACTAGCCACCCACCTGGGCTTTAGTGGCGAGCGACCAGGGGCGAAGGGAAACAAGAGCAATTTCAATTTAAGTGCCCGCCGGTGGCGGGGGGACCTCCATGCCCATTTCTGCACTGGGCTCTTCAGGCCCTTCCCTAAACTGCGAACCCCAGGATTCTAGCCTGCTATAGCAGTCTAGTGCGGAAACGGCCCATCTCTCAAGAGTCCAGAAGGTCTCCCTGCTGACTGAAAATGGGGATGCAACAGACGGCACAGTGTCAAAAGAAGAGCCATCAATGGCAATGTGGAGGGAATAATCCTAAAATTGTTCAAATTAATGTTTTTTTTTCTTCCTACCTGATTTCACTTATTTAGTCCGTTCACTAGTTGTTCTGTAACTCAGGCTTTCTGGATAGCAAACGTAATAAACACAAGCACAATCAAACCAATAGCAGTGCCAGTAATGGTTCAATGTAAAAGAAAATTAAAAGCAGTGGCGGCAGCAACAACATTTTAAAAGCTGAAGGTAAATATCAGGGTAGCTACAGAGTTATTTTGTGCTTCACTGCATCATTTGGGGGAAGGGCAGGCTTCAATTTTCCACTCAAGACACTAGTTAATGATTATCTGTTGTTAACAAAATGTTTTACAACAGTTTAAGAAAATTGTGATTGTGTATCATCCATCTTTTTAAAAAATAAAAAATATGTTTCTTTCTCTAGCTACTATGGCTATGCATTCTCTGTTCTTAAGTGGCCTGTGTTTACTTTCTGTCACTTTCAGCAGCAGTGTTAGTCTCCAGTAAACAAGTTGTGCACTTATACTGGAATTCTGGTTTGGAAACAGGAGAAGGAGGAGGTGGAAAACTTTACTTGTTTGTTACACAAAAATTATATATCTGAATCATCCACAGATATATTGTAAAGATTGCAACTTAGAATGCAATGCTATACACCCTTGACATGACTGTGAGTTAGGGGGCAATCTTATACACGCTTATCCCAGTGTGACTTATTTCCATGTACGACTGCATACACACAAGTCTGCTCTGTTAAACAGATTTGTGATATGTGAGATCACCATGCATTAGCTTCTGCCCCTCTCTCTTATTTGAAAGAGAAAAATAATGGAAAAATAGCATCTGTGAGGCACAGGGATCCTCTAGTTTGTTGAGGTACTTGCCTGAACATCATCAACTGATCCCACAGCCTAAAGGTGGTCAGTAGACTTGGCAAGACACAGCTGGCCCCCTGTTGCCCTAATTTCTGGGGTTCCTGTGAGGGAAACTTAAATGCTCTTCAAATTATATGTTGGGGAAATTAGTCAAAGAGCACAAGTTAGCAATGCGAGAGGCAGGGTAACGTAGCGAGATCTTTTACCCAACATCTACGGGGTCAGGCCAAGTCAAGGAGCAAACAGATGTGAAATAAGATTGTGGTTTTTATTAAAAATACAATCAAACGTGTATGCAACACACACAGATAACTATAGAAATAAAGGTTGGAGTTGGATAAAGGGATTTTTAGAGGAGGTTTTGTGGGTAAAAACTAAAAAATCAGACTGAAACTGTCAGGATCCAGCCTTCATTTAGCAGAGTCACACAGAGAAACAGTTAAAAGTTTTGTCTAATGACTTGTGGCTTCAGACTGGTACTTGGAATAAACACAGACACAGGTAGCTTTGAATAAAAGACTGAAGACTTTAGTAATGACTCTTCATTTACATCTGTATTGAGAGTCTGCTACCTGTCTAACTATTGAATAGGAGATTCTTTGGTTTAACTCACCATCCTACTCAGTGGAGACTCGAAGCATGCGAAGAGTTCAGGGAAAGACAGCCATGAGGACAAAGGAAGAGAGCGAGAGAGGAGGGGTCTTAACTTTTATAAGACCGATGACCCAAGCACAGCCCTGGGTCACATGATCTGATCATCTGAGAACCAAAGGTATTTATGATCATGCAATAAAAGACAGAGAAAGGCAAATGGAGAAGATCTGGCATGCAGGAACAAAGGGAGCCCTATCTGGCCCAGATGAACAAGATGCGGGGAGAGAGAATGCTGAGATTTTCCAGCAGGTTTGGTATGGGAAATATTGCACCTGTCCTGAAGCCCAGGTAGTCTGAAGATAGAGTTCGTGGATATGGAGGTTCTCAGTACGTGGGACTGAGGGGAAGGCTCACCAAGCACAACAGCAGCAAGGCGGTCCAGCAATTCGAGCAATCCAAAGAAGTGCTCAAAGTCAGGGGTTCTTATAGGGGAAATTGCAGCCACAGGCTAGTCTGTTCTTGGGGGAAACAATGAGTTTTGGGCTGGAGACAAAACCTCCGAAACGTCAGAATTTAGCATGATTGAGTTAGGTCCGAATTGTCAATAGGGTAGCCAGTATGCAAACACGGAGTGCTTGATGCTTGAGTATTTGGCTCGTCAAGCTGCCTGCTCGGGGCAGGGAGTTCTTCGTAAGTGGTATGCATACATAATGAGGGTACTTGCCGTGAGGTCTCCTGAAGCAGCAGTTTGGCTATTTCTGGCTTGCCTGTATTGTTGTTGAATATTCCAGCGATTAACGACCGAGCCTGTTTGCATGCTTGTCTGAGGGCCTCGCAAGCACGTGGGAAGGAATGGGTAAGGAAGGCCAAATTATTGATATCAAAATAATATCTGCTGCCCCTGAAGTCTGGCTAGATGCTGCGGTAACACCCCTGTGTGTTTACATTCCAAGTTAGCTTCTCAGAATGATTATCTCAGAATGATTAACTCATCACATCAAATAGCAAAGGATGATCCAGATTCAAGAGCATGGTGTAGTGGTTTGAGCATTGGACTATGGCTCTGAAGACCAAAGTTCACACTCCTGCTTGGCCTTGGAAAACCAATGATGACATCGGGCAAGTCACAGTCTCTCAGCCTCAGTCGAAGGCAAAGTGAAACCCCTTCTGAATAAAAATTGCCAAGAAAACACTGTAATAAGTTTATGTTAAGGTCGGCATAAATCAGAAATGACTTGAAGGCACACAACAATAACATCAACAACAACCCGGCATCAACTTGCCTCCTAATCTGGAAAATAATCTCCATTCCTACTCATTGCTGTGTTTCTAGGCTTTGGAGTATCCTCTCTGATCCCTGCTTGTATGACATCCAGCTCAGTTGTGACCAGGTCCCCTGCCTCATTTTGTACCTCACCTACTTGATCCCCAAGTCTTCACAGCAGCCTAGTTCAATTTCTCTAATCCTTCTCTGTTGTAGCTTTCTAAAAAATACTAAAATTTACCTCAGAAAATTCTTAGCATGCTACTCCTAAGCACTGAACTATTCAGCAATTAGTTCTTGACTGCTGGAGAGAAGTTCAAATATGACATAATAAAGTCTAATTTTGTGACAGTGCCTCTATACAGCTTGTTCTCAAACTAATTTTTCAGGTCATATAAGAAACTAGTATTTTTTTAGCAAGTTTTTCCTAGCCTTATACCAGAAGACTATTTATTTGAATTGAGTGGCAAAGCCAAAAAAAATAAAAATAAACTAACCTGGAAAAACTTCCTAGAAGCAATGTTGCCAATGATATTCAAGACAGCACATTAACTAGGTTTCATTTAGTTGAGCAAAGCAATTGCAGATTACAATAGGTTTCACCCTCATGCAAGAACACGGTGAATACATTTGCATTCTTTGATATGTTTGTCCTTTTACTTTTGAATGCCCTTTTCTCTTGAAAACTTTGCAGTAAAATTACACCAAAAAACCATTAAAAGACTACAAAACAATAAGTCTTTAAAGAAAACAGTCGCTAGCTATCATTTGTACAGTATTGTGTTATATTTCCTCCACTACCTGAATATTTATAATCCACATTAATATGGATGAAAAAAATCAAGCAGATGGGTTGTTTGTAATCTATAAAAACATTCTGTTCTGAAGCAGATCTATAATATGCATACACAGAACACAGACAAAAAGTTTACTACATTGTAGAGCAATTTGATTTTAAAAATACATTTGTTATCATTATTTGTTACATTCCTAAGCATTACAGTTTATTTGCTACAGCCAACGATTCCTGAGCAGCTGTTGCAAGACAACATCAGAAATTTTCTGTTACACTGATGCTCTGGCCATGTTGTGGGCAAATGTTCAGCATAGCACAAATGGTTTTCTTTTGTTCATTAAAACAATTTATAAACCACCATTCAACCTACAAATACTGGGGCAGTGTCCAAGTATGGTTAATTTTTTTAAAAAAAGCCCTAAAACTAAAGCACAATGCCAAAAACAGAGAAAGCAGAAAATATAATAGAACAGATAAAATAACCCAAATAAAATGGCTGGGTAAAGAAAAGAGGTTTGAGCAGGTGCCAAACAGTTGCAATAATGCCATCAGTTGCACCTCCTTGTGGAGGATAATCCATACTATTGCACCTGCATATATCTGGGCCCAAAGCAAATTGTGGCTTTGCTTTCAAGGAATCATACAAGGCAACCAGTGTAGCCTCTTTAGAATTAGTGGTCAATAAAGTTTGGTTTGTGGAGGTATAATGCAATGACCAAAACTACACCTTGATAAGGACAGATCGACTGCACCAGTCTTTCACAATGCCAACTCTCATTTAATAGAAGTGACTTGCCAAGAAAGTTGCCCCTCTCTCCTAGAAACAAACATGGCCATCACCACACCAGAAAAAGCAAGCATATCTGGACTCCCATGTCATTTCTTACATAGTAGGTTCTCAGAGACAGGGAAAGACATTGTGCTGCCAGAAGCAGAACAGCAAATGACAACTCACATCCACTCACCCAAAGCAAAGTACTTAGTAGCTATGTTGTTTTGTCACAGAAAGGAGAAAAATACCATACTCATCTCTCTTGCTTCCTGGAAATAAAAATGCAATAATAATAAAAAAACTTGTTGGCCTTGAACATTACCCATAACCTGCTGCCTGGAGTGGCGACTTCATTCTGTCTATTGGCAGAGCCAGGCTCGATTGGTCCCCACACAGATGGAGAATACACCTCAAAATCTTTTGCAAGACCAGTATGCCTTTCTTGGCCCAGAACTACAGTGCATATTAAAACAGCCGAGCCTGGAAAACCTGTAGCTTCCTTCCATTCCTAGACCAAGAAACCCAAGATGAAATGGGAAACATCTGTCTACCTTTCTCCCTCATATTAGCTTCATAACATGAGAGCCACCTTAACAAAAAAGGACCAATGGAAGGATCAAAATGGAATCTATTATTGTTGGTGTTTTTCACTGGTGTTTTTTCGACATTCATAAGCAGACAAAAGGCATGTGTAATAGCACTCAATCACTTATATATAATAATTACAAATACATTTATTCAGAAGTTGCATGTTGCAGCTTTGATGCACATATGGCATTATCAGTCTTTGTTGCTTGATGAAATAGTTAGATTCCCAAAAAAGGGGAGTTTGTATTAGCATATTTGCCTGTATTCAATTAAGCATTCTTCTGTACTGAAACAAACAGCCTGAAGATTAAAAACTAGCTCATTTTTATTTTTCAAAAAGAAGAAAAAGAGGAAGAAGATAACATTCCAGCCACAAAATTTTGCATTGGAATAAATGGTTTAGAGGTAAAACGAAGAGTTAAACTAAAAATTAGGGCATCATTTCATTGAAAAATGCTTATTCCTAAGAACCAAACAAACTCTCTTATTTAGATTTTAGAACAGCAATCCTAACATTGCCTCAGTTAAAATGATTTGATTCCCTCACCACAACAACTACAGCAACAAGGTGATTCTCATGATAACCTAAAATGTAAATAGAAAACAATGGTTGATTATCAGGCCAGTGTTTAGCAAATGATTTTGTCAAATTCGTTATTTGACCATGTCTGAAATTTAATTTACTCAAAGACAAAAATAATCTGTTATTTGACGTAAAGTCAAAGGCTTTCATGGCCGGAATCCATAGGTTGTTGTGGTTTTTCCGAGCTTTGAGGCCATGTTCTATTAGTATTTTCTCCTGACGTTTCGCCTGCATCTGTGGCTGGCATCTTCAGAGGATCCGGTGGTGTGGAAGTAAGACAGAGTACATATACTTGTGTAGACCCCGGTGGGAGGGAGCAATTTGCATATGTTACAGTTGGCCTGTGTGATGGCCTATTGTTAAATGGGATATCCCCCAGAGTGTATTGTGAGTCAGAGGATATGCATAACAGTGCATTAAGTACATTAGCAACCCATTGTATTGTTCCCTGTAGAGGGACCCTCCAGAGTCTGGGTGGTGTTCATTGGCATATTTTTGAGTCTTGATTTTAGTGTTCTTCAGTACTGGTAGTCAAATTTTGTTTACTTTCTGAGTTATTCTTATTTGCTTGTTTAAAAAATGCAATCCCATGTTCCTTGAGAGGCCATACTGGAGCATAGAATAGAGCTCATTTTCTGAGAACAGAAAGAGTGGCCTAACTTTGCTTCAACTCTTCTTCCCCAAACCATACAGAAACCCTCACAGGTCTTTCCTCTCTGACATCAAATCTCCAACATGGTGAGATATACTGTATAGCAACTGGATGAATGAGCGCAGCCTTTGAACTATATGACTGGAAGTCATTTCAGATTCTAGACCCATACACGCCAGAACAAGAGGGATTAAAAATGAAATGAAGAAAAAGGGTAAAACTGAGGGGGAAACATGACACTCCTTCCTCTCTGTTGGGGTTTGAGCATCTTGGAGCCTCTGATGTTCAAGTTCTCTGGAAGGATAAGCAGGATTGCTGTGCCAAAGTAAAGTGTTTTTTGTTGTTGGCTGTTGGGATTGTTGCTATAGTTCTGTAAGTCCTTTAAGACCAAGTACTCTCTGATCTACAAATAAATTTGAGGGACACTGGCTAAATTTGAGAACTGTAATAAATAAAGCAGATCATGACAGACCCACGGCTATCCTGGGTGTCAGAGAACCTGTCCAGCAACAGGTTGCTAGGTGACCAGATACACCACTCCAGAGAGAAACCCAGCGCATTCAAGTGAAGGAGGGGTTGGAGGCCCAAGAGAAGATGCATATACAGCAGGTACACTTAACTGGTTTTGGTCAGACTTCAGGAGCAAGGGCTAAGACTTAGTCCTTCAGCCAGAGAGGTTCTCAGTCAACCAGGGAGATTGAGTGAGAAGGGTGTGTTTTCTCAGAGAAAGCCTAAAGAGAGAGGCAGAAGAAAAATCAACCCATTTTTGAATCTGGTCAGAGAGTAGCCTGGATTTGGGAACTGAGCCCTGGCAGGCGGTTGGCTGGAGGGCCATGTGTGAGACACCTGTGCCTTCATACTGATGTAGACATATAAGGAACTGTCTAAATGCATTCTGAAGATCTGTTTGAGCTTGGACATACCTATGAAAACCAACACTTTATTCTAGCTGTTGTTTCAATAAAGATTATAGTAGATTTTTATACATTTTGACTCAGCTGAATTACTCTCAGTAATTATAACCAAACAGAACCACGCTACCTTAAATCATTAGAGGGGTTCGAAGTAACAACTGAGAGGCTTTACCCTTTTTACATGAAGGCAGCATTTTAAAGGGAAAGGCAGGTCTGAGGAAAGTGACAGGGTGCTTTAGCAGACTGGGAAAGCTACCACACCAGTCTGTGACAATAAAAGCAGGCCTTGTCACACAGACTCATGGGAAATAGAAACTGGCTAATAGAAATAATGTTTGTGATGTATATTTTTTAAAATATATATATAAAGTACTAGTTTAACACTTGCTTATATAGAGAGTGCTTTTCCCTATCTTATTTTGCAAGTTTTAACCCACAATATATTTTACTATTAAATGCCTGGATATCTTCTTAATTAAGGTTGAACTGCTTTATATAAAGCAGTTCCTACTCTCACGACAAAGCAATCATAGGTGAGTCATTTCTTTGCACAATGTACCAATATTATATAGTTTTCTGAGGCCATCACAAAGAGTTTCTGCCACTCAGTATTCAAAAGGAAGTGCTGATTGGAAGATCAATGAAATTTTCTTTGTGGAAAAATTAAAGCACTAAATATAATCATAAGTATTCATTACCTGAATCAGGATAATGATACTTGTCAACATGAAAAGCATGGATAGGCAGTTAAATACCACTACTTGCAGAAATGTCACAGACATAAATACAGATGCAGTGATTTTAGCTCCATTCCATCTAGGACTAACAGCCTTAATGCTATTTAGATGTTCAGTTAGATGGAAGCAATCTCATCTTCACAATATGTTCACATCAAAATTTTTCTGTTGTCCAGCTATTTTTTAGCATTATAACTGATTGAACTGCATTGGTCTTAATTATTGACTAATTATAAAATCAAATATCCAAGGATCTAATTTATTGAGTATGACAAAAATTCTTGAATAGTGTTTGCACATAGCCAAGGTCATTTGGAATAGCATAATATTACTTATCTGAAGCTACCCTGTCCTTGAAATGTGAAAATTAATTAAGAGGATTAAACACCTTTCTTGATTTTATGGATTAATTCCATTATGGTTTTATAAAGTCACAGGTTTATTAAATATCTCATATTAGTCCTATATGGATTACATACTCTTATCAACAAACTGATGGTTTTATATTTATTTAATTTTCTAAAGAGAATGTTTTATTCACCACCCTTATATACGTGTGGGCTATCAGTGCTCCGTAGTCTAATCTGGTGTCCCTCAGAATTTGTGATAGCACTGCTCCTTTCTAATCTCAATTTATTTTCACTCATACATACATCTTAATTAGCTGACTGGGAATATCCACCTATACTTCAGAAATTCAGGATAGAGCCAATTCATTTTTAGAGGCCCACAGGTGAGCTGCCCTAGTAGTACCCCCTTGTTACTCTAACATGTGGAGAACTTTGGGGTCCACCTGCAATGCCAGTGTGTCTCCTTGGAATTTGGGAAATTATGACTCTAAGGAGGCTTGTGAGAGGAAGGTAATGGCAGGATCTTTTCACCTATGTAAACCAGTACTAACTGTAGAAAGAACTCCAATTAAAAGGTTAAACAGGGTATTTTATTTGCAGCTAACAAACACGCTAGAAATCAGACACTCTCCAGAAACATACAAGGTCATTGGAAAATGAGGCAAAAAAGGTTGGATAGAGAGAAATTGGGTGGAAAGGATGATAGTTACCAATCCTGAAGCAAGAGGTTGAAGCAGAGTAGCTCAGACAGCAAGTCTGAGGGTAGCCCAGGAGAGCAGAGATCTGGGCACCATGTACTATGTCCAAAGTACTACAAGTTACTGGGGTTGGAGCTGGGATTCTTATATCCTATTACCTGCCCTGAAGAAGGGTATATGGACAAAGCAGTAATGGCTTCCCCAAGAAACTGACAAAGGAGTCTGGAATGGGCTAACTGTCTTGTCTTTACTTAACAAAACACTGATGGGAGTCCTAACAATCTCTTAATGTTTTGGCCAGGTAAGGTGAACGGGGATGGTCTCGGTAGGATATGTTCACAGTGGGGGTCCTCACTGCTTCACCTGGGCAGTTTCACTGCTATTGTTTTCAGCAGTGCTTACAGTTTACAGTTTTTAGAAAGGATTATCCCAAGCTTATATGCATCAGGCTTTCCTATCTAATTGCCTCTGAACTTAGGACCTAACCATGTCTGAGGTCATCTTCACCTGGCATATGCATATAGCCAGTGCATTTTCAAACATGTGCTTCAGCCATAAAATATAAAATAGCACATGTCACAAAATGCGGGTGTATGGTGCAGTAGCACACTGTCACTCCCGTCCATTTTCCTAATTCCTTCTTCTGATCCCAAACAGTACCACTGCCTAAAGACAGAGAGCACAAGGCAAGTGAAAGATGCTGTTTTTTCCCCTCACAATTGTCAATGATTACATTCTTTGAAAGTAGCTTGATTGTTGACTGGAACAATCTTGTTCTAAAAGAATTGCACTGAATGCCAAGACACATCTAATCTGAATTTAAGATGCTTGTGATGACATTTAATGCTCTAGCAGCTGGCAACCTTGACAATTGAGGAAGTACTACTCCCTATATGTACCTGCCTGTGGACTCAGGTCTGCTGGATGGGCTTCTCTGTGTCCCTCCAGCAATACCAACACACCGCATAAGGACGTGGTAGAGAGCCACCTTCTTTACCACCTTCCAAGAAAAGAAAACACTAAAGCCATGATGGAGATATATTGTATTCCCAGCATATTGAATAAAGTTGTATGTCCAGCTTTACATCTTTAGAAGGGTTTGCTTCTGAAATGACATGGTTAGATAGGATTGAGCTATCAGCTCCCCCTTCCAAAATATTTGATTATTACTATTAGCATTATTATTTTGGGTGTGGAGAGGATTTCATAGGAGCCTCTAAAGCTTTTCATTACAAAAAATAAAAACCACAAGCAAGCTGGCATATACTGGACACTGGGAATTAGGGGTAATGGTTAATGGAAGCAATCTTCCCCGCCAAAAATGGAGAAAACTCCGTGTTGGCTTGTTCAAAGCAGATCATGGAAATCTTTCAGTGGCTGGACTGCAGTTCTTAAGTGCTGTTAAAACTGGTACAAGCATGCCTTGCTAATGTGACAGATTAGGGTCCATACTACTGCTATAAAGTGATTATCACCTTAAAGCAAATCATATCATTTTTTTTCTTTGTCAGTGCATATAAAAGCCTAAAAATATATTTACATTATCATTCATTAAGTGCACAATTGATTAAAAAACTATACAAAATAATGAGCAAAAAAAAAATTTCCTAGAATATGACACTGCAATATGAAGTGCACAAATGCTGTAAAGAGACTGAGCATGGGTTACAAAATGATGCTCTACTGTATAACTGAATAGCACCATATCAGCAAAGCACTCTAAAATGAAGCTTATTGCGAGGTATACCTGTACTTGGAAATATGTTAAAGAGAGAGATTGGGAAAGATTTTTTTTCTGTTTAGTGCAGAGCCTGAGATACTTACATTTCTAGCCAGACAATTTTTGTTTTCATTTGTTAGACTTTGCATTTTTTAAAAGATTGAATGACACACTCTGAGCAACTCTGGTTGATATATCATGCTTAACGATGTCACCAGAAGCCATTCCAAGGCTTTAAGTCTTGGCCCTGAAATTTCATATTCTAAAATACTTCTAACTTGGCAACTTTGATTTGCATAATTATTTTTATTTTATATTAACTCACAACTAGCCTCTGCCAAAGAAGGTCCTTTTCACAGTCTTATTACAGGAGTCCAACACCTCCCACTTTCCTTGTCTTCTGTCTAGCTGGAAGGTGTCTCTTGTTTGTTTTGCAGCACTGGCATTGGGAAGATGGTGAAAGAGGACTGGAGAAAGTTAATCTTTCCGTGTTTGATTACAGTAGTGTGTCTGCAGCAAACGTAACCTGGGAAAGAATGAGATTCTACTCTAGGTAATCCTACTATAGCTGTGCGTGCTTACATACAATAGGCAAGGGGAAACAAATGCCTCCAGAATCACTTACTTAGTATGTGTGAAAACAGAAAGAAAACGGTAAAGAAGATTAGCTTGCCTCACCAGCTACCCTGGCATGTTGAAAATGCATAGATCTATGCCATCAAAATGAAAATCATAAGAAAAGTGGAGACTATTGAAATAAAAAAACAATAATCCCCAGGTGCATTTTGGAAGAAGCTTGCAAGTGGTCTCTAGAAGATTCAAAATGTTTTTCTTGACTTGTGCAAGGCTTACCTGACCTGGTTGTTTCATTTCACATCACATAATATTATTTCCGAAAAGTTTGCTGAAACATGTTGAACTGCTCTGCCTTTTTGTGCTATAGGAACTTATGTCTATTCTTTCCATGTTATTTCTACCTCTGGTACCAAAGTTTCCATTAAAGAAGTAAAGCCTGGAACACATATACTTCATTAAACTGAGGTATACCTACTATAGAGAATGAAGCACATGGTTGGCAAAACACCATTTGGATTTTTTTTTTTTAAAAGGGCAGGCCATAAAACAATGAATGCCACCATCTTCCAACACACGTATCTGATCCAGAAGAGTCCTCAGTTGCTATTTAGCGGTTGGGCCTACTTTAACTGGGACTAGCTACTGAATGAAGACTTTAATCTTCAGGCTAACACAGTGGCACTTATTGGTGAGTAAACATTCACAGAACTGCATTGTTAGTTGCTTTCCAACAGTCTGCTTCACTGCTTGAAGTTCACTCCCGCACATGAGGTGATCAGGTGGAATCTATCTGATAAATGCCAAAGAGGGCAGGGTTCCTGCCCCTTTAATCCCTGTGCAAGAGGAAACTCGGAGAGGTGCAGCATATCATGAATTTCTTAAAGCAGGGTCCTCCAGATATTATTGGACTGAAAATCTTATTAGCCTCATCCAGCATAGCCCCTGGTGGGGAATGTTACGACTGCAGTTGAACAATATCCAGAAGGCTATCCCTTAATTGCAGTGGAGTCCCCCATCTTTTTTAGGATACCTATGAGGGGATTATTTTCTGTTGAACAATGTCTCCTTCCCAATTCAGAATTAAGAAATTGATTGAACTGCTTTTTTCCCTGATTCCCAGTAATTGTTTAAAAAAAAAAAAAAAAGCTCATGTTTTTAGTAGGAATGGGACGAATCCAGAATTTTCCGAATCTGGATCCGAATCCCTGGAAGGTTCTGCAAATCCACAAATCTCATGAATCTCAAATCTTTTGAATCCTCCTGGAGGGGGGCAGGAGAAGAGCGGGGTGGCCAGAAAAATGAGGAGGAGAGCAAGATCGCGCTCCCCACTGCTTCCTCCTGCCTGCCCCGGGGCCAATCGTGGCTGGGGCAGCTGGGATAATGACGGGGAGTGACGCCACTTCCTCCTGCCCGCTCTGGGCCTGATTGTGGCTGGGGCAGCTGGGAAAATGAGGGGGAGTGCAAGATCACGCTCCCCACTGCTTCCTCCCACCCGCCCAGGGCCTGATCGTGGCTGGGGCGGCCAAGAAAATGATGGGGAGAGCAAGGTCGTGCTCCTGCTGCCTCCTCCCACCTGCCCCAGCCTGATTGCGCTGGCCGCTGATGGGCAAAGATCATGCTCCTGTTATACCCCAAAATAATCCTAAGAGAGGACTCCTAAAATTGGCTTGGCTTCCCCAGATTGGATATTGGCTAGCAAAGGTTGGTTTCAGGTAAAAAGTTGGTTTTGAATTAGACATTCCTAAAAGCAACAACACCCTTTGCTGCTGTAGGGGAACACAGACGACGACCTATTGTTCTGCGTCACGTATCTCTAGGCAGCCACAATAGACTTTCTCCTTGATTGATAAATTGAATCATTGACACTGTCACAGCCCCAAGCTACATTGATGAACTGGGCAAGGATAGACAATCAAAGCCTATCAATTTGGAATTTTAAACCTATCACGCACTTGGACTTTCCCATGGAAAACAATACCGAGGAGAGGTCGTGATATTTGCCTAACATTATATTCTGCAATCATTTCCCATTAATGCCACTTTGCTAGCCGATACGCAGCCTAAGGACAGAAATTGGTTATAAATATCCTCACTTTTGGAGCCTCTTTGGAGAGCCTCCTAGACTGGACCCAAGGGCCCGTTTTGCTGCTACCAAGGTTTCCCACTCAAGGCTCTCAGACGCTGCTGAGAGCTAAATGCGACTTGCGTCCCCGATCTTCCGCAAGACCCCAAGGTGGCCAGCCGTCCAGCCTGGGATTCAGCCTCCCCTTGGTGCTATACACTGAGCCTGCGCTAACCTTCTTCTTCTCCAGGACATCTAGACTAAGGTCCATAAGTTCATATACACTGATATGTGGCTAAAAGAAGCTCTCCCCCTTGTACTAAAGCTAGGGACATTCTGATGAATTAACAAAGAGAGAGAGGGAGAGAGAGATGGAAAAATTGCATGTTGGATGACCAACATCTATAATATTAAAACTATAACATTATGGTAGGGTGAATGCTTTCGCTCTTTAGGCAGATTGGCCATATTTTCACAAGATGTTGCTTAAAAGAACATTCCTATACATATATGCTAAAGCCCACTGGATTCAGTGGATCTTATTCTCAAACAACTGTACGTAGAACTGCACCTTCAAGTAAAAATTCCAGTAAAACATGCTAATACCCTTTAGGGATGGATAAAGACAATACGTTTTTGAATGCAGTTTGAGAAATGTAGGCCTATCTAGTCTGTATATCTACACTGTAGAACACAGCATAGTTTGGTGTCTGCCAGCTAGTGGCAGCAGGAGCCCATTAAAGGTTATGGGACAGAGGGGACCCTTTGTTCCAAACAGGTGGGATGAGAGCTAGCATGTATTTTCCAAGATTTTTACAGCCAATCCATTCCTGTTCTCTCTCGTGCACACACCATTCTCACCCATTCATGAATCACTTTCTTTCTATTTGTGTGTGCACGCACACGTGCATATAAAGCAACACACACTGGTTTGCAGCCCCACTCCGTGCAGGAGGAGTTAAACTCTATTTTCATATACACAGCATTGTCCTTCTTCCCTCTACCATTCACACTCATTCACCTACCTAAACCCACATACACTCACGCCATTCACACCGGTTCTTTTCTCTCTCACACACAAAACATTGCTTTGCAGACTCCATTCTCAGACGAACACACAATTTTTTCTCTCACACACACACAGGTTTGCAGACCTAGCCCCACCCCCCGTCCATTCAAGCACATCATTTTCTCACTATCTCTCTTTTCCCCCACTACTCATTCATTCATTGTCTTATATACACACAATTCATTCTCATCTACCATTCACAAACCTCACACCATTCTTACACTCTCCATTCTCTCTCACATACACATATACACACACTGCACAACAGATCAAAGATAATCTTCATCCGCAACGTGCCTTATTGAGGATAAAGACTGAGGCTGCAGAGAAGTCCAATTTGTAATTGCCATTGTGGTGCACTAAGATGACAGATTTAAAGCTCCCCACTCAGAACACCACAATAAGGATAAAAAGCAAAACTTGGTTCAGTTCATCTTCTCATCTACAGAGAGATCCCAGTGTCTCCAGTGTTGAGTTATGCAACAGCTTTTCTATCTGTGTTCATTGAACGCAGTAACTGAGCTTTACTGTTCATTGCTGGAGACCATGGAAGGCTGAATGAAACGGAGGTTCCCTCTCATTGTATCTTTAGTTCACCCAGAGAAGAAGGAACTTATCATGTGGGATGCTGCTGTTACTGCCACACACCTCAACTAGCATCTCCACTCTGATGAAACAAGAATAACTTAATGTGCCTAAAACCAAAAGAGGACCTTTCTTCTGACCTCATGACTCACAGGCAGCTCACAGTCTTGGAGGTGGACTTCACTCCACCATTTTAGAGCCAAGCACTCCTACCCCCGTCATGGACCCCCACTGCCACTACTATTATGTTTGTTCCATGCTCTTTAGTATAGAACTTTACCAAACATCTTTTAAAATACCGGGGTTCATCCCACATGATTATTGTTTCAGACAAATTTATCTCTTGTCACCACTATGCGTCTGAGTTCCTCTCATGTAGGTAAGATGAAGCAACTAACATGGAAAATAAAAAGTCTCAATGTTCTCCTTTCACAAGGAGCTAAAAAAATGAGTTTCCAGCTGGTAGGCTGCACTGACTAAATTATTTCAGTTTGAATCTGACAGTGTGCCAGGATCAGTTTTAATTCTTGAACAGATCTACCAGTTCCTGATAAAACTGGTGTGCGAATATTTTTGAGAGATTCAGAAAAACAAGCCAAGACAACAGTGGCATATAACAGGCTTGGAGTTAAACCCAGGACCTGTCTGCTTCAAACAAACTTGAGTCAAATTCTGAGTATTATGGTGGCCAAATTCTCACAGGATTCCTCAGCCTTTATTACTTGTGTATTTTTGTTGTGTGTCTTCAAGTCATTTCTAACCCTAAGGTCATGGAGTTTTCTGGGCTGTGTGTGATGCACCCAAGGTCTCCCAATGGGTTTCCATGGTTAAGTGGGGAATCAATCCCTGGTCTCCTGGGTTGCAGTCCAACACTCAAACCACTATACCACTCTGGCTCTCTGCCAGTATTCTGCTTAATGTTGTCTTTATTTTGATGTCCATATTATTTTACAAGGCAGAAAGATGCAAACAATTGCAGGACTGCTGCACTTAATACCTCTGTAGAAGAGGAGATTTCATATAAGATATATAAAACTTAGAGAACCAGCATGGTGTAGCAGTTTGAATGTTGGTCTACAACTCTGGAAACAAGGGCCATTTCCACACGAGGTTGATACATCATAGCAGCATCGAATTCTTACCCCCCATCTGAATGTTGAACTGTTTTAGCTTGTAGTTTTCCTTGCAGTTCTGCACGTTTTCGGCTCCTAGAATAGCCCACTGCGGTTCACTGCGATGAGAAACCACTGTATGTGAAAAATGGAAAAACTCCGATGTAAATCTCCCAAACCAGTTCTGCTTCAGTTTTCAACAGATGCAGAAGCGTAGCATCGATTCACATTGCAGAAGTGGCTGGTTAGGAGGCTGTCCCTTCCATCATTTTCATCCCTATCTCTCTCCACCCATCAAAGGACAGGCTGCTTAATGCATTAAACAGACATCAGGAAGAGAGTGGATCTGGTAATGGACTGTTAAGACGTGTTTTTCCCCCACATATCAACAAACATACATACCTATGGACAGATGTAGCAACACAGAAATGTGTTAAAAACGTGTGCGTTTTTTTAACGAAACAGACCAATCAGGGATGGTGGGTTGGGGTGAGGGAGGGGAATGGGAGTGGCCAGGGACTTGCTGTTGCGGCTGAAGCAACCGCTGTTCTCTGCACTAATATGATGTAAATGGGGGAGTGCAGACAGCACAGTTTCTGAATTTCTCTGAATCGGAGTATAAAGACACCGCTCTTGACATGCAGTGAACCGCTTCTCTCCTCTCGTGTGGAAATGGCCCAAGACTGAATTTCCCACTCAGCCAGGGAAACTCACTGAGTGCCCTTGTTACCACCGTGTACTGGCCTGGCCTTTGGTGAACCAAAGATATCATTTTGATATCACAATTCGGCCCTACTCTGCCACCAGCCAAGTGTTTGTGAGGCCACTGAACAAGCGCGAAGCTAGGCATGGCTACTATTTGCTGCTCACACCAAAACAAGCCAGAGACTGCCAGATCTGCTTTAGGGGACCTCCCAAAACAAACACTTTCATTACCAATGCACGATAAACAAAGAGACCCTCTGCCCTGAGAGGGCATCCTGGCGAGCTAAGTGCTTAACTGCCGAGCTAGCCGCATTTACATACCGGCCATACCATTGTCAATTCGGAACATAACTCAATCATGTAAATTCTGACTTTTCGGAGGCATTGTCTCCAACCCAAAACTTATTGTTGTCACCCAAGACCAGACTAGCCTACGGTCGTTCTTTCCCTGATAAAAAACCCCAGTTCCGAGAGCTCTTTGGATCTCTCGCTGGAACGCTCAGACTTCACTGAACTTCCATCCCGCTTTGCTGCCGCTTCTTCTGCAAGCCCCCCTCGGTCACCACGCCGGGTTTCCTTCTCTTCAATTGGGTCCCCCAGGACTGCAGGATTGGTGCCGTATCACCCATTCCCCAAAAACTCTATTTCCTATTCTAGTTAGGAGTGTGTTTGTGTTTTTCTTAATAATTGTCTAATAATCTTAATTGCTATTCTGTTATTCTGAACTACCTGACTCCTCACTGACCTGACGCTGTAGACATAGGTTAAAAGATCCCCGCTAAGTTACCCTGCCTCTCGTTAGCCAAGAGAGTGCTCCAGCTAATTTCCCCATCTTTGCTTGGTTTGATTTGTTGTTTGGGTGCCCCTCCCGGGACCCCCAATTCACAGGGTAACAACCTTGGGTGCTTCACACACTCTCAGCTCCAGAAAACCCCATGATATGGTTGCCATAAGTCAGAAATGACTTGAAGGTACACAACAACAACAGAATACTGGCACGTTTATTTGCTTTCCTGTGTTCAGTGGGGCTTCCTCCGTTGTTACTGTGTTATAATCTTAAAACATTATAATAAAAATCAAGGCCCACTGAACACTTACTCTTGAGGGGGAAAAAAGGCATCCAAATTACATCACATACGTAGTTCAGCCTCCTAGAGCCCCAGATCGCCAATTGTGTCAAAGCTAAGTAGTTAAAGCTTGTATCTATTTTAACTAGAGAGTTTTGAAAATCTCCATGTCTCCCCCTTCAAAACACATAAGCCTTAAAATATCATAGCATGCCCTGATTTTCCACTCAGGATGATCAGATAAAAGAGGGCAGGGTTCCTAAACTTTTAATAATTTTCTAAGAGCTGTTTGTGTGATACAGTTGCGAGGAGGTACATTCACTGAAATTCTCTCTTCTACATAGCTTCTGCAGGTGCAGCAGCCCTTCTCTTTTCCATTCAGTAACACTATTAAATAGATTGGGTCACAGAGTTATAGAATCATAGAGCTGGAAGACACCACAACAGCCATCAAGTCCAACCCCCTGCCATGAAGGAATAATTACAGGTAATAACTGCAGGTAATTGCAATGTGTTATATGTGCTCTTTGGAGTGGTTTAGAAGCTGCAGCTTGGGCAAAATGGAGCTGCTTAGGATCCTTAGTGGAACTTGATACTGTGCATACGTTGTGGTAGTACTAAATGAACTGCACCAGCAGGCTATACATCAAAGCTTTGGAAGTTACTTTAGAAAATAAAAAAATAGTTTTATAGCTCCAGGATCTTTAAAATTTACTGTTAACAGTTATGATTTTAAAATATCTAATTACTTTCCAAATTTCAAAAGTACATAGATGCATTTAGTTACCCTTCAAATGTGCATGTGGTACATGTGAAGATGTATCCCCAATATTACAGAAGTAACTAAAAATTTACAATTAGACCACAAGAGGGGTGAATTTATCCCTTGCTATGTTACAGTTATACAGCAACATAGTTTAGCTTGAATTAGAAGGAAAAGGAACAAATAATTATTTACTGTTTGCTTCCACCCTCTGTTACTCACTATCAAAACTGAGTCTAAGGTTTTGTTAACTTATAAATGGCCTTGAACATCTTGTGAGAGTATCTCCTTCTGTATACACCATGTGTATATAATTTTAATAAAGAAATAATAATGCAGTTACCTAATAAAAAAAATGAAATGCAGTTCTCTACATACCAGATCTGTTATAATTTTCATTGTTTTTAACTGACCTTACTCTCTAATGAATGTGTTTCAGATGGCTATTATTAATAATAATAATTCATTTATATCCCAACTTTTTACCAGTACTGGGACTCAAGACAATGTACAAGCTGTTAAAACAAAAGCTAGAGATGGGACAAATCCAGAATTTTCCAGATCCAAATCCTTGGAAGGTTCTGGGAATCCACAAATCTCATGAATCTCGAATCTTTCAAATCCTTTTTTAAAAAGGGGTTTAAAAAGCAACTTTTTTTAAAAAAAATTAAACTTTCTAAAACTTTTTTTAAACAGAATTTTTTTAAAAAAACCTATTTTTTGGTTGGTGAATTTGAAAGATTCGGTTTGCCTATTTTTGCACAGGGATTTGGATTCGGGAATCTCGAATCCTTGCTGAGGATTCAAGGATTCAGTTGGCCCATCCCTAACGAAAACAGATTAAAATACATACAAAGCCATAAACCAGGGATGGGACAAATCCAGAATTTTCTGAATCTGAATCCAGATCCAAATCCCTGAAAGGTTCTGGGAATCCATGAATCTCACGGATCTTTTGAATACTTTTTTTAAAAAAGGCTTTAAAAAGCAAGGGAAAGCAAGCACTTCTACGCCACCTTTTCTTTCCTGCCCCAGGGCAGGATCAGGCCTGCGGCGGGTGGCAACAGAGTGGGGAACATGAGATTGCGCTCTCCATCGCCTTTTCTCACCCAGCCCAGGCACGATCGGGCCCACAGCCAGCAGGAGCAGAGCGAGGAGCAGGAGATCACACTCTCCACCATCTTTTCTCGACCGGTCTGGGCAGGATCAGGCCCGTGGCAGGCGGGAGCAGAGCAGGGACTGTGAGATTGCACTCTCTGCCGCTTTTTCTCACTCGGCCCGAGCAGGATCCAGCTGCAGCCAGTGGGAGACCAGGGCAGGATTCTAGAGATTCGATTCACCTGTTTTGGTGGGGGGATCTGGATCCCCAAATCTTGAATCCTTGCTCAGGATTCGAGGATTCGTTGGCCCATCCCTACCATAAATAAAAATATGTAAAAGTTATTTTAAAATACAATTAAACAATCTCTAGAATTAAAACTGCTTAAAATCCATTAAAAGTCGGAAGATAAAAATCAGGAAGACAACACACAGTTAAAAACCCATTGCAGTTAATTCCTAAAAGGATGTCAAAACAAAAAAGTTTTCTCTTGCCAACAGAAGGATAGCAAGGGGGCAGTCATTCTAGGTTGGCTAGGAAGGGAGTCTGGGGGCAACCACCAAGAAGACTCTCTCCCTTTTCCCCACCAAACATGCTTGGGCAGGTAGTGTGACTGAGCCCCTTTTTGCATGGTGTGACTGCCCTGCAGTTGAGACACCATGGCAGCACGCTGTGGGTTGTGCTTCTGCACGACATTGTCACAGTCCCGCCGCCATCTTGTCCCTGTGTGTTTCACATGTGTGGTATTTGAAAAACAGAAAAAATCCATTTTCTACCTACTATGTGCAACACTGCCACCCTTCCTGGCCATGCAGAACAGCAGAAGTGTGCTGCGGATACTTCCTTCTCCAGCACAGAAATGGCAAGTGCCTGGTTGCGCTGCAGAAGAAAGAGGCAGGGCCAGCGCTCTCCTTTCCACAGTGACTTGGCGAGGTGCAATGGGAAGCGTTCCTAGCATTCTGTTCCCTGCTAGGACTGTGATGAAATGATGCGCTGGACCATCATCATGTGGAAATGGCCTAAGAGAAGCACCTCTGCCAAAAATTTTAAAGCCCAAGCAGTTAACACATAGGAAGATGGGGCCCTTCAGAATGCCTGGGCCTGAGTTGCACAGGGCTTTATGCTATGTGTTTGTTACCCTGATTTCTGGGAGTCCCAGGAGGGACACCTAAGTGTGCTCCAAATTACAAAGTTGGGAATTAGCAAATAGCACAAGCTGGCACCACAAGAGGCAGGGCAAGGTAGCGAGATCTTTTACCCAATGTCTACGGGGTCAGGCCGAGTCAAGGAGCAAACAGATGTAAATAATAATTGTTGTTTTTATTGATATACAGTCAAACCCGTGTATGCAACACACTTACACAGAGAACTATAGAAATAAAGGTTGAAGTGGGATAGAGGGATTTTAAGAGGAGGTTTGGTATGGGGAATACTGCACCTGTCCTGAAGCCCGGAAAATCTGAAGGAAAAGGTCCATTGAAGTAGAGTTCTCAGCACGGGAGCTGAGAGGAAGGCTTGTCGAACAAAGCGACAGCAAGGCGGGGTGGAAGCCAAGAGCGATCCGATGAAGCGCTCAAAGTCAGGGGTTCTTATAAGGGAAAATGCAGCCGTAGGCTAGTCCTTTCTCGGGGACAACAATGAGTTTTGGGCTGGAGACAAAGCCTCCGAAAGATCAGTGATTTACATGATTGAGTTAAGACCGAATTGTCAATAGAGTGGCCAGTATGCAAACTCAGTGCTTGACAGTTGAGTATTCAGCTCGTCAAGCTGCCTGCTCGGGGCAGGGAGTCCTTTGTAAGTAGCATGCTTACATAATGTGGTACCTGCCTTGAGGTCTCCTGAAGCAGCAGTCTAGCTATTTCTGGCCTACCTGTATTAGTTTGGAATATTTCAGCGATTTGCGGCCATGCCTGTATGCGTGCTTGTCCGGGGGCCTCGCAAGCATGTGGAGAGGAGTAGGTAAAGAAATCCAAATTATTGATATCAAATGACATCTAATATCCCACAAGCTCAGGCTAGGAAACTGCGGTAACATGTTAACTGATTAATACAGTAACAGAGCATATATACTCAAAGTTAAGGCTCCATGCTATTTCCAGTTAGAGTTTCCAGTACACCTTCAGCTCTGAGAGAGCTTCAACAATGCCTCTAGTCAGTTTTCTTTAACACTCTAAAGAAGGCCTTCAAATGTTAATAGGACTTGGTAAGGCTTTTTAATATTAAACATAATTCCATAGCATTCTGAGACCTATTTCTTTCATACATATGTTCAGCTAAGGGTTCTCCAGTTTATATTTTCTGTCTTCAGTGTAATATGGAAGAAAATGTCTCTTTTAACAATGACACTTGCCACCTGCCATTTTATAAGATATTTTCAATTAATCTAATCAAGCAGTAACTCAGTAAACATTACAACCCCATTGTTAAGTATCAGCATGTCTCTCTTCACTTTTGCTAATATGATCATAAGCATGCAGGACTAACACTATTAAACAGTTGCTCCTTGCAGAAGTCATCTTCATGAAAGATCTGTCAATTCAGACTGCTCAAATTAAAAATGAAAGGAAGTTTTTCCATTACAGTCATATACTTTCTAGCTCATGCATTCTAATGTTAAATAAGAGGGAATTTTTTTAGCTTCAAATTGAAGCATATTTTTGAAGGAACCTCAGATATAATCTAATATTAGGTAGCACAAAAGAACATTTTATATAGGGCTCATCTAGAAGTCGGAAAAGGTCTCTGAAAATCCCAGATTTTCAGATTTTGCTCCTTTATACAGATTTTGCTCCTTTATACATCAGTTTTATTTTGGGGATCCACACTAAGTTTTCTTCATCTTAAAGTATTTCCTGGGAACTCTTGGCATTACCAAAAACTTTTCATTCCTGCTTCCCAGGGTAGTTTAAATTCACCAGGTATTTTCTGAAGAAGGCAAAGACAACAGGAGGAGAATTGGGATGTGGTGAGTAAATATATTGTAAGTGTATAAAATTTATAATGGAATCCCCAAAAGCAGAATGAGGAGTAGGAGAGGAAGAAAATGGAAAAAGGAGGCCCCTGGAGAGAAGGGGGAAAGAGATAAATAAAGGATGTAAGATCGTAAAAGAATTAAGAACAAAGACGCGAAAATTGTTAATAGAATTTAAAACACGAATAAAGAGGTCGAGTCCCAGAATGGGAAGGTTAAAGGGGAAATACATAAATAATGAGTTTTACTTTTTTTTGGAGTTGGAACACAGATGAAATAGGAGGAAGGAAGAATTGTGGATGTATGTATCGTAGGAGAATGTTGGGGGAGGGGGAGGAGAGGGTCGAAAATGAGATTTTTAAATGGGGAAAACGAAGGATGTAAAGGGGTTTTATGGATGTTTATGAACGATCTGTATTATATTGTGAAAAAAGAATAAAGATTAAAATTTAAAAAAAAAATTCACCAGGTATTTTCTGAAATGAAGTGTATGCCTGGTTAGCTGTCTGTTGGTATTGTGCTGGAAGTAGTCAAGATGGCTGCTGCTAGTAAACACAGCTACTGTTTTTAGGACACAGATTCAGCAGAGTGAGAAAAAGAAGAATGTATGCTTCAAAATAAAATGATCCTAATGTTTAGCTTTAACTCTTTTTAGCACTTCGTTTTTAGCACTTTGGCTCTTTGATTATAACTCCTGAATAGTAATAAAGAAAGCTGAGGAAGGAAATGGATGGAAATCAATTTCTGAAATGTTGCATGAGTCTAGGGGCCTTTCCACTCTACACTGTTATTGTGTTATTCTTTCATTTTCTACATCCTATGGAATTCTGGGGTTTGTAGTTTACTGAGGCCAAAGAGCTGTCTGGCAGAGAATTCTAAAGGCCTCTCCCTAAACTGTAAACCCCAGGATTCCACAGAATGTTGAAAGTGGACTAATAGCACTATAACAGTGTAATGTGGAAAGGCCCTAGATGTACCACATTATTAGTGGGATGGGAAAGAACTCTAGGGCAGGGCTTTCCAAATGATGCGCCATGACATGTTAGTGTGTCGCCTGAAATCTTGGAAATGTATGTTATTATTTATAAATCATATATTTTTAAAAATATATGAGAGGTTTTCATGAGATATGTTGTGTCCCCATACATTTTGTTATTATAAGTTATGCATGTGTTTCTATCTCCTATAAGTTTAACCTCCGGTTTGCTAGTAAAACTGAATTACTGTGTTGCGAAATGATGCATGTCCAAAAACGTGTGTCACCAACATGAAAAGTTTGGAAAGCTCTGCTCTAGGGAGTGGAGAGAGAGGGAAATCCAGAATGTTTCAAAGCAAGGGTTTGGATGAAAACCTGGGAATATGCAGGTGAAATCAAAACAAAAGTAATTGGAAACCCTCAATAATTCCAGAGACATTTTTCCCTTCTTAGAAGAAGTATACACAAATACAAACGTGTGTCCATGCGCATATGCAAACACAAAGACAGATAGAGGAAGGCACAAGTTGAAATATCTGATCCTAAAAATACCTGTTTTCAATCATTTTATTAAATCCTTTTCAGTTTTATGATATCCTTCTGGGATCTAGTTTCAACCTGAACACAGTGTTGTTCTGTTGCTTTATTCAGGTATGTTATGTATACAGATTTTTGGGGGAGGGGGGAGAAACTTTTAAAATGGTGATTCTTTATGCAAGGAAAATAAGTAATGGAAGGCAGGTTTCCTTAACCTAAATTAGAATTTTATTATTTTCTATCTATGTTCCATCTATTTGATCTTCATACCTGAATTAAGATTCTAAGATTCTAAGAACTAAGATTAAGGCTTTTTATAGTATGCTCCATCAACAGAAACACATGTACATTTCCCCTCACCCTATCAGTGTGTTGTCTATAGTTTCATGTTAGGGAGAGCAAGAGAGGAAAGTTGAAACCCAGTGGTGCTAATTTCCCTCATTTTATCTGTTGCAACTGAGTAGTCTTTTATAAAGGACAATTGTGGAAATTAAATTTCAATAACTAAGTAAAATAGCTGCGTTCTACCATTCGGTTTTTGCTTTAACTGTAGTTTTACGAATAGGGCTTTAAAAAAAAAAAAGACATGCAGATTTGGTGCCCCCTGCTGTCCTTTTTAATCATCTGAGTGTTGACTGAAACAAAATGCGCACTGAAGATTTAAAACTGAGCAGTTGCAAATCTTTATAAAAATATAGGAATAAATTGCCACCAAAAAAGACACATTGTTTTGTCCCCCCCCACTTCAGTTGAAAATTGTCACAAAATGGAAAAATCTGTCTTTTTTAATTAGAGGTGCTTCCAAATGAGGGCTTCTAGTGCTACTGACAGGAAGGCAATGTGTGACCATTTTGACTTATCCTCATCAATGAACATTTGCTGACACCAAAAAAGGGGGAGGGGCCTGAAAAAGTTAAAATTTTTACTACAACTCTCAGAATCCCTCATCCAGACAACTGGAGGCTCCTTGCCTTTCCTGCATACACAGAGCTTGACCCTCAGCTGGTCATATATCAAACTGGCTTACTGAAATCACTGGGACTTACATCTGTGGGGCTAATTTAAATTCCATACTGCTTTTAGCCCAATAATTATAATATGTGGGGAGAAGCCTCCAAAAAACAACTGTGTTTCCAAGAGAGCTTTTCTCTGTACGATCAGAAACCTGATCCCTCTGCATATGCATAGAATTGTCATATTCTACTTCCTCAGATCTGGACACCAAATTTTCACATTATGTAATATGTTACCATATATTAATGTGCATTTTAGTTATGCAAATTCAACATATTAATTGTTACATTTATTTCTTCCACAACGTTTTAACCTTCATACCATTTTGTACAGATACAAGTGAGAGAGAGTAATGTTTTAGGTGCTGGCCTTGGAACAGGGAGACTCTATTTCAAATCTCTACTTGGTCATGGAATTTACCTTCCACCACCACTACCCCTCAGCAAACATACCATAAAACCCTCTCACTTCTTGCACTCTGTTGCATACACCACTCACTCTTTGCTCCTTTCTGTTCTCACCCTTCCCTCACAGCACACCTTTCCCTCGCTTCTTGAACTCTACTATTCACACCACTCATGCTGCCTTTCATCCATTCTTTCACTTGCCTTGCTTAGTTCCTTGCAATGCCTCTCTCCCTTGATTCTTGCATTCCACTGCTTACACCACTCACTTCCCTTGCTTTCAGTGCCCTCCCTCCCCTTGCAAAGCATTGTTCCTTGCTTCTTGCACTCTACTATGCACATCATTCACTCCCCCTCCGTCTTACTCTCTCCCTTATTTCACCTCACACCCTCTCAGTGCATCCTCCCTAGCTTTTTGCACTCCACTAGTTGCGCTGCTTTTTCTTGCCTCCTACCCCTTCCGTTGCTTCACTTTTTCACAGTGCTACCCTCCTTTGCTTTTTCCACTCCTTTCTTTGATCCTACTTCCTTTCTTATCTCACATCCTTGCAATGCTTCCCTCACTTGCTTCTTGCACTTCGTCACTTACACTCACTCTCCCTTCCCTCTTATTCTGTCCCTTACTTCTCCTCATTCCCTCTCAGTGCACTTCTCCCCTTCTTCTTATACTCCACTACTTGTACTACTCATTCCCATTCCTCCCCTGCCCCACCCTGTACCCTCTCAGCATGCTCTTCCACCACCCAAGCTGCTCACTCTCCCTTCTTCTGTGAGTGAAACACAGGAAAGGTTTCCTGCAGAAAAGTTAAATAAAAGAGTGTCTCCATATTTTGCCCCATAACTTGGCTTCTACAAGGGCAAGAGGCGTACTGTTTTGAACAAAAGCTTAGAGTCTAGACTAGATGACAGTTCAAATGGGCATCAGGTACCATGCTTAGAATTTGGGTAAAATCTGTCCAGACTGAGAGTATGGCAACCCTTATCCCTACAGCTACAAATGCATGCAGCTTTTTACATGCACAATAGTGAACATGCATATAAAGTGAGAAACCTACAGGCCATCAGGTTTCATCTCTCAAGTTAATCTCCCTTTTAAAGAGTGTAGCTAAAAACCTGTGGCTCACAAGACTTCAGCTTTCACCATCTCTGACAACTAGGCCTGATAGATGGTGCTTATGGGAGTCAGTCCAACAGCATCTGGTGAGTCACAGTTTCCCCACTACTGGGCTAGGCAGAAGATCTGAAAGAGCCTCTACAATGTTTTGTACTTCTCTTAAGTATGCAGTACAGCACACATTGACATCATCTTGCCCTACATTTTGTGTTAAATACAAGAGAGAGTACTTTCAGGAACTTATTTCTGTTTAATGTGGGTGATAACTTGAACTGTTTTTCTAAACTGATGCACAGGCAGTTCAATTATTACAATTGTTACAAGTTACAATACCCTAATATGGTGTTTACTGTAACAACACTGTCATTATAGAAGGCTCCGAAGTGCCTAAGGTCTTCTTAAGCCGTTGCATTGTTATTGTAAGCAAGCTCCAGATAAAACAGTCTCTAGTCTACATTTTGTGGACAAAAGTATAATATACTTAAATCCCCAAATCCATTGTTAAGCACATGTTTTGCTATAATAGTTATTAAATAGCTGGCTCTTTCTGTCCTCCAGGCTTCTGAATTTACTCAAGTGCATCTTCATTCAAGCAAAATTGTTCTATTCTCTTTCTGCAAAACAAAGAAAGAGTATAAATATATTAATGGCAAATTAAAGAATATAGCATAGGCCATCTCTTACAACCCAGCACACACCCAGTTTAAAAACTGGAAAAACATTTTTGCCCCAAAAGGCCTGCCACATCCCAAGGCAACAAAGGAACGATTTCTCCACCTTTTGTTCCCTAGCCTGTTTTAGGCTTAGGAAAGACCTTTTTCCTAACAAGAAGCAACCTGGAAACCAACCTTCTGGTCATTTCCTGTTGAAAAAAAAAGCAGGGGTCTCCTGGGGCTAAAATAGCTGAGGGGATATGGAAAACTGCTCTGCTATGCCACTTGGGGGGTGGAGACTTTTGAGCAAAAGAAAGTTGGGGAAAATTGTTTGGGTAGCTGGGAGCAGTAACCTCCCCCCAAGGGACTCTATGGAGCCAGTGCAGGTTCCTGGTGGATTGAGAGATGAGAAACAAATGCTATAAAGATAGTTATGCACTCCTATGTTATAGCTATAACAATACTGGAAAGTAGAAGAGAGACAGGGGTTCAAGCCCCAGCAAGAAGAGAGAAGGGAATGCACCTAGTGACCTTTTGTCTATGTGAAAAAACAAATGTCACCTGTGGGTTAAAAGAAAGGAAGCACCCTGGATGTGTGTGTGTGTGTGTGTGTGTGTGTGTGTGCGCGCACACACGCACATGTGCCTTCAAGTTGCCTGTTGACTTATGCTGATCCCATGAATTTCATAGGGTTTTCTTAGGGAAGGAAAACTCAGAGGTGGTTTTGCCAGTTCTTTCCTCTGAAATACAGTTTGCAGAACCTGGCATTGATTGGCAGTCTCCCATCCAAGGACCTTTTCGCACCTTACCTTTTACCAGTGCTGGGCTGCTCGGCTTGTGCACGAAGGCTCGGGAGGAATGCTGCCGCTTTCCTGCTGCTTCCCTGCTGCTCGGGCTCTGCAGCTCCTTCCTCTCATGCGACTGCCCTGCATCTTCCTTTCGCAGTGCAGCCTGGGACCTTTCCCAGCCTGCACTGCCCAGGAAGCGCGACCGACCCGGCTCCCAATGCACTGCATGCCAGGTAAGTGCGTGCAGGGCCCAGAAGCATTGCACGACTGTGCACCATTTTTGGCTTTAAGCCGAAAATGAAAAGGTGCGTGTCCGCTCTGCGTCTGGCCCTTGAGTAAATGTAAGTGCGTCATGCAGACCGCTCCTCACATTTACATGATGCTCAAGGGCCCTCTCGCTTACGAAATGCCGTGCGAAAAGGGCCCAAGTATTAACCAGAGCTTACCCTGAGTAGCTTCCAAGATTAGACAGGATCTAGTACCTTTAGGGCATTTAGGCAGTACACCTGTAGAAAAAAAAATAGTTTTCCCTTTTTTCTGGATTGTATATCTTAAGAAAGGTCATGCTCTGAAATGGCCAAGCAGCTACTAACAGTTAAAAATCTGCATATCTTAAACATTGCTTTTGTTGTTGTGTGTCTTCAAGTTGTTTCCAATTTATGGCAACCCTACTTGACTGTTTGGGTTATTATTTCCTGCTGGACTTCCATACAATCATTTGATTTGGTTGTTGTTGTCATGTGTCTTCAAGTCCTTTCTGAATTATGGCAAAATTACAGTGAATTTACAATGGAGTTTTCTTGGCAAGATTTTTCAGAGGGGGCTTGCCATTAACTTCCTTTGAGACTAAAGCCATTTCCACACTAGACTGTTATACATCCTTTGGAATCTTGGGGTCTTCAGTTTAGGGAGGGGCCTCAAAGGGAGGATCTTCAAAGGCCCCTCCCTAAACAGCAAACCTCAGGATTCCATAGGATGTTGAAAGTGGAATAATAGCACTATAACTATCCAGTGCAGAAATGGCCTAAGTGTGAGTTGCTCAAGGTCAGCTAGTGCGTTTCCTTGACCAACCAAGGATCTGAACCCTGGTCTCCCAGACTCCTAGTCCAATACCAAACCACTCACCATACTGGCTCTCAATCAGTTAATTATCAGTTTGTTTTTGGCAACAGCGAGAGTTGCATTTAGTTATTGTTATTTTTATTGCTATATAGTTTTAATTTATGAAATGTTAGCCACCACAAGTTATCTTTGACATGAATAGCAAAAAAATGTAGCTTTAAAAATAATACAAAGAGCAGAAACAACAATATTAGCATCTTCTCTACTTAATTCTCCTAAAGGTACTATACATAATACATCAGTCAATAACAGGCACCAGGGTGAAGTTTGCAGTTTAGAAAGCAGATATTATACAGTTGTAATAGTAAAAAGGAACTAGGGAAAGGGAAGGGGAACAGAACTATCATGCCCCACCTGTACCCATTGCACGGGACAGAGACAATGGCACTTCTAGTTGTTTAATATGATTGAAATAGTTATGTTTGAGGCTATCTTGCTATAATCCTCTGTGAAGCACAATGGAAGGAGGGGACATCTAATCTAAGACTGTGGTCACAGCTTGAGGGTGCTCCTGGATCCGTCCCTCCAAATGTCAGACCAGAAAAATGTGCCAGTCAGGAGTGCTTATTATTAGCTTTGACTCTTACCCCAGCTGCATCTCTTAGAACTGAAGGTCTTAACATTATACATGCTGGTTATCTTAATGCTGGGCTTCTGCAATGTGATGTACATTAAACTACCTCTGTACCAACTTCAGAAACTTCAATTAGTTCAGAACATAGGAGCCAGCTTGGTTACTGGTACATCCAGGAGTGAACATATTGTATCAATCATACCACTGGCTGCCAGTTAGTTTCCAGGCAAAGTATAAAGTGATGGTTATTACCTTTAAAGCCCGAAATGGTTTGGGTCCAGATTACCTACAGGATCACCTTCTCCCATTTAATCCACCTCATACATTTAAGTCATCTTGGAGACATCTACTTCAGTCAGCCAAAATTAGATTGACTGTTACCCTTAGGACGTTTTCTTCGGCTGCCCCCAGATTGTGGAATGATCTGTCAGAAGAGATTCATCTGCTCAAGACATTGTCTAAGTTTAAATCAGCAGTAAAGACCAGTCTCTTCTGGCTGGCCTATCCAGATTTATTTTTAAATGATGGTTTTTAAAGTATTTATTGATTAATTTTAATATGTATTGGTTTTCTTTATTCTTTTAACTGATGTTATGCGTTGTGCTATTTGTTGTGGTTCCCCACCTCAATCCACAGGGAGAGGTGGGTTATTATTATTGTCATCATCCTCATCAATCATACTTCCTTTTTTCCCAAGTGATGGTCCCTGAAAGAAAGAATATAAATATCCTCTCCATCCCCTGTCCACTGCTTGTACATCTCTGCAGTTATATCTTCTGTTTGGGCTAAGTATCACCAAGCAGATGCTAAGCTTTAACTTTCACACAAGAGAGATAAAGGGATGTTGTTCTACTCCTTTCCTGAAAGTCTGTGTAAAATAAAAGAATTGAGCATTCTACTACCCCTTCCACTGAATAACACAGAGCAAGAAAGGAAAAATCTGAGCTGAATTGGCCCATGGGACTTTCCCACCTAGCTTGTGAAAGTCTCCAGTTAGTTTCCTCAAAGCTCAGATCCCTTCAGAGAAGGGAGGGAAGATGAGGAAGCAGAAATTGCTCAGTGCTCTTTGCGCCAAGGACTGTAGGCTGCTCTTTAAAATTCTCCATAATATTCCTGATATAATTCCAGATCATTGTGACAATGCTACTAAGTAGTTGAGGGAGTCACCAGTAGAGGAAGAGAACCAAAGCCCTTTTTTTTGCAGGTGTTCCTCCAAGCTGGATAACCTTGTCTGGGAGTTACTTCACCATGATCAGGAGTGGTGAAAAAAAACTGGCTTGCAATACACTTACCCAATACTTTTGTAGATATGCTAAAACATCCATTCCACTACCACAAAATCAATTAAATTCTTTGGCCCTTACTGCACAATGGCACCATCCCAGCATGTCAACACCTTGCTGCCGGTCCATGACACATGCCATTGTATGACATCATTGCAGTCCCGCTGCTGTCATGTTCCCAGCCATTGTGATCACACTGTATACCATTACTGAAAAAAATCCAGTAATGATCCCCTTTCCCAGGACGATCTCATCAGCTGCGGGCGTGCGGGAAGAGTGGAAGTGCTATCAAGTGTTTCCTTCTGCAGTATATTTTTTTATATATATTCTATTTTTAAAAAGTAGCAATACTTTGAAATTTAGAAATTTACATTCAGAATTATTTCCATATTAATTACATCTTGTAATTTCTTTTATTATTTCTTGTTCCATATCTCATTCCAACAATAATTTATATAGTTTTGAAATTACCTTTTCTTACTTTCTTATCAGTAACTGGTCTAATTCATTTTCATTCCTTTCAAATCCTCTCAAATTTTTATCCATTTTAAATCTTCCCCTAAGTTGTCGTCAAGGAAACCAATTTAACTCATGTCCTTGTGGATTATTTCTTCTGAAGTTTTCATTGTTGGAACACTGTCTTCCTATTTGATTATTTCACTAGAGGGTAGTATTTGACTGTTCTTAGTTTCACTGATTTTGAATGCTTCTTGAGGGCAGGTCCAAACTGGTAATTTTCTTTAAAACTTTTGCTGCACTGTCTGCCATACTTTCAGAAGAGCTTTTCAGAATGAGCGATTGTTGAAATCTTTGTTTACAGTTATTTTATTGTAACACAGATAACCATGCCATCCAAATCGATTGTCTTTGTCATCTCAATCTATTATAGTACATCTTTCAATGTAATCTAGTCTTTTATCCAGTCCAAGCAGCATGCTTGGTAATATAACCTTAGGGAGGGTACGTCTAAACCACCTCTTTCTTTGGTGCCTGTAGTGTCTTCATTTTAATTCTAGGTCTTTTGCCTGCCCAGAAGAATTTAGGTATTTCTCACTCCCATTCTTGAAAGGGCTTATCATTCATAATTATCAGTAAATTTTGGAGCAGAAATATAAATTTTGGAAGAATCAACATTTTTATAGCATTAATCCTCCCCAGTGGAGATAGGCTGAATTTGTACCACAGAAGAGGGTATTTTTTTTATCTGCATCCATATCTTTTGATTGTTGTTAGCAAAGAGTCCTGATTCTTCTTAGTAACAGTAATTCCCAGGTATTTTACTTTGTTCTCAGTTTGGAATCCTGAAACCCTTTTCAGCTCTTCTACTTCTTTTTTATATATTCATGGTCAGCAATTAATCTTTTTTGTTGTTGTTGTTTATCTTGAAACCTGCTACTTGACCAAAATCCTTTAGGATTTCTAACCATCTAACAACTATCGAATCTTTAGGGCCTCCCTGAAACATGACCAAGTCGTCTGCAAATGCCTCAAGTTTCAGTTCTTTCTTTTTTGGCTTCACTCCTTTAATCTGAGGTTCTTCCCCTATCACTTTATTCAAAACTTCTAACCCCATAATAAAGATCAGCGGGGACAGGGGACAGCCTTGGTGTATACCTGTTCCTTCCTCAGTATAGCACAGAAAGAGGCCAGCTGTACTGAGGAAGAAAGGAGTGTGTCCTGAATGCTACCCCTCCGCTGGCAGCCAACTGGTGTGGTGGGGAATGTTCAGGTCCTGATCCCATCCCAGCAATCACATTGCCAGGATTGCGACAGGGCAATGTGGGATCATGGCATAGTGTGGTAAGGGTGTTTGTTTTTATAAAAACATCTTTTTCAATTATTACATTGCTCACACAGTCTTATAATTCAAATCTATATTATAGTTTAAAGAGCAGATTCAGGTCTGGAAATATACTAAATAACTATATTCAGTGTAAATCCACCAGGTGTCATAATTTCTAACAATTCATTCTACGTTATTAGGACCATAGATAGTTGGAATATTAGCATTAAACATTGTTCTTCGTGGCCTGTACCTCACACTAATGGGTTTGTACCTCCGCAAAGACTCCATTCAGAAAGTTCTAGAGCTGAGTAGCTTGGTGAGAGACCCCATTCCCTCCCACCACCATGCATGTCCCAGCCTGCCAATCTATTGTCCTCAGTTTCTCTTTCTTCACCAGCAGAGTGACAGCCTTCAGTGCCTCTTGGCCAAGTAAATCTTCCCTCATACATTTTCGATCTCCTTTTACTTCTTTCTGCCTGACTACCACTTTTTCCTCTGTCTTTATGTTTCATCTCTTGTTCATCTATTATATAACAACAAGACCTTTTTCTTTACTTCGGCTTTCAACCCTTTCTTTCGTCTCCCCCCTCCCCGTCAATCTTATGGCCTCTACTTCTGTGTTTAAACTCTGTACCTCTTGAGGCTGTAAGATATCACCCTCCGATGGACACTCTTTGTTCTGTTTGAAAGAAGAGCGTGTTGTGGAGAAGTGGTGAAAGATTTGTTGGGTTTCACTTCTCAGGCTCTCAAGGACAGGGCTTTCTACCTCAAGTTGCATTGCTGGGAGAATTCCTTGCAAGTTACAGAGAAAGCAGCCATCAACCAACTTCTTTACTTGGTTTCTTCAGCTGTCTCCAAAACAAAGAAACCAAAGGCCTCCTTGGTACTAACTGCTGCTACTTCTTCAGCTACCACTCCCATTTCAACAGTCTTGATGGCTTCAGCAACAGTATCCACTACTGCTGCCCCTCAGGCTATTGTTGTACCTAAGGCAGGGGAATCAGTTCTACAGTCCAAAGCCTTCCATGAAGAGAGCTGCCTCACCTGACTATCAGACTGAATCAAGACCACAGGATAAGAAGAGATCAAAGCACTCTTGAGACTATATAGTACCAATATTGGTTAAGCCCTCCAAACAGACACTATTTGCACCTCCACATTTGCCATCAGTGTCAAGAGAGCTATCAGTAACGAGAGCCCCAATATCTGAATCAGTTCAGAAGGTGGAGAGTGTTTTGGAAGAGTATGTGCCAGTGTCCCAGGCACTGACTTCTCTGGATCAAGGATCACCTCATGGTTGTGCAGTTCTACCATCTCCCTGATGTGAGCATTGTTCTTTTGTGTGAGGGAGTTTGTATGCCTCATTGAGACCATCATATAGAGACTACTGGTACCAGGAGGATTCCCCTTATATCTCAGTCTCATATATGGACTGGCACATGAACACCAGTGGTGTGAACATACAAACTCTTGTCATTCTTACTCACTGTCCTCCCATGAGCATTGTTACCCCAAAACGTAAGTGCCACAATGGCCACCCTGCGATGCCAATTCCTCAGTACAGAAGTGGGGAATTTGTTAGCTCAAAGTTCAGAGGCTTGTGAGAGGTGAGTAACTTAGCAAGATCTTGTCAGGGCACCTAGGTACTGGTGCTAGAGCATGTGCAGAGTGCAAAAGCAAGAAGCTGTGCTGCATCATTGCCAGTTGCCCCAGACTGAGACACAGCTACATCAAGTGTGTCTAGGCTAAGTTAAAGTTTATTTGAAGCATTGCAGGATACATACTACTTCAGACAGTGTTTGTCTTGAAGCACAAAAAAGCCAGTAACTTGAGCAAAAACAACAAAGGCAAAGAGAGAACAAAGAGAGGAGCTTTCACATAATGTAAGCTTTTTAACCTGAGTTAGCCACTCCCAGACCTATACCATATGACATGGTTACCATGTTTCAGAGCTTTTCCACAAGACCAGAAAAATACAGCAGATAGATAGACATAACAATCTTGCATCAAATTGGCATCAAATTTGGGGACCTTCTAGATGCCCTTGTGGTTCCTCTGTAATCCCATCACTGGACACCAACATCCTTGAATAACTGCTGTAACTGTGTGTCTGTACTCTTTCCAATAATCCTTAGGTAGCATTCCGAGATACACAAGTGTATTAATAAATCCAACCTAAAGTGCAAGATTACTTATTTAACACATGTAAATCCTGACTGTCCTTAATTAACTCACTCTCTCTCTCTTCCTCTCTGTCAATCACGTATCTAACCAACAAACTCCCAACCGACCTGAGTCTAACTAATCTCTGTAATTGACCCTAACTCTCACTACATCTCTAACTCATATTTCCAACTCTGTCAGACTCCTATCTCTCACTCTCACTTTCTGAATGTGTCTTACATACTAGTCTTTTTAAAATCCTATCTAAAATTCATCCAATCAGCAGTCACTCTCAACATTCCAAACTCTGACCCCTCCCAACAGATCCTTACCTTATTACGCACGCTGACATCCATCACCTTAATTTCTTTAGTAAACATACAACATTTTTTAAAAAGTCCATACCATCACAATATATAAAAAAAATTGCATTATTGAATAACAACATCCCCTACCTTCTGACTCACTTAAAATCAAAAACCATAATTTGCAAAGAGGAACACTAGAGGTTCTTTTCTGTGCAAGAGCCAGGGATCCCAAATTCAGTCCCTACGATCCCCAGTACCTTTCCACCATTCTCTTCCTCCTCAGTGTTACCCCAAAATGTGCCTTTACTGCTGCTTTCTCAGACTGAGGGGCCCCTCCGCCAAGTCCGGGCAAAGAGCTTAAACCTGAGGCCAGTCGCTGCAACACACAATGTGGACACTGCCTAAATTATTGGCTAGCACTCACAGGATGAGCTAATCATGAGTCTTTCAAGAAGCTACCTTGCCAAGTTACCAGTTCGAGCAATATCGAGGCTTCCTACTTGCCCTAACAGACTACAAGAGGTGCACAGACCTGGAAGTGGCACACAGACCACATGAAATGGAGGTTAAGAGGTGCTAACTTTTACTTTCCTCCATAACCTGAAGTGCTACAAATTCTGGTACGTGTGTGTGTGTGTGCGTGTACACGTGTTCCTAGCATGTCTTTGCCCTAGCACTTTGGATCCTACACCACTAGACCCAAGAGGGGAAGTGATTCCCTAGGCAGCCACATGCCAGACCCTTACGCTCTACCATGGCTCATGGAAAATGTGAGTGGCCAGATTGGTGTGGCTGCCAAAACACAGACTAAGATAGAAAGGGAGATAGATTCCCAAGCCAACACTAGCCCTTTGGCTCAAGGACACAAGATCCCAATCACACATGTTCCTACATATTTGGCTGAGATTCTTAAAGGTCGCTATGTCTGTTTCCTGAACCATGTGCATCGACTCACGAGACAGAAAAACAGGGAGTTGTCTGCATTATTCCACCAATCTTGTTACCCCAAAAGATGGGTGACTCAGAGGTCCACCCAAGATGCTAGTATTTCCATGCAACAATGGGGAATTTACTAGCTCAATTAGAAGGCCTGCAAGAGGGAGGGTAACCTAATAAGATCTTTTACCAACGTTCATGGGTCCTCGCAGGAAAGAACCAGCCAGAGATTCCAAAATAAACTAAAATGTGTTTTACTAAAAAAGTTTGATCATGCATACAAAAGATCCAAGCACCCACACATTCACACAAGGGGTTACCAAAGGATAAAGGGAGAAAAGTTGTTGATAGTAGAGTTTCAGGGAATGGGCAGTAATTAGTGATCTGAAGAGCAGCAAAGAAAGAGGTGATGTGGCTTAGACTTGCACTTAAGGACATTATTCATTTGGAAATCAGAGCAATAGCATGGTGTTCAGTAAGCAAGATAGTGCATCAAACTGCTCAAAGTGGAGGGTTTTTCTATCCAAAATCTGCCTGGAGGGCAGGGGTGTGAATGGCTCTCTGGCCAAGCAAACAGTGGAGGTTGCAACATGAACAATTGGGTCCAGACGGAGTTAAAGGTCTTAGGGGATGATGAGTTAATGGCTGTTGTAATAGCTCTGTAATGGTGGACAGGTAAAGAAATAATGCAGGGAAATGCTCAGATGTTAGGAAGAAGGGCTAAAACAGTCAGTGTTTTGGTGGGAACTTCCTGTTGCTATTATGTGGTATCAGAGATGTTATCGTTAGTTTAAGCCTAATATCTCTGGAGCTACCTGATTATTAGCCTGACAAGGACCTTGGCTATGCCTAGAGGGGATCTCTGACCTACTCTGTAGCACACGTGTTTAGCCAGTATTTTGTCTCGGTCCTGCCTAGCCTTACAGTCACTTCAGGGTCCATTTTATGTCAATGCCAATTATATATTTTGCCAATTAAGGCATACTCTGCCAATTAAACCATATCAAATCTGGGGGGTGTAACATCAGACCCACTCTCAATGTACATTAATGTACATAGTGAAAGCCTTTCATTAATTGCATCATAGGAATATCTAGTGCTGTTGGTCATCAAATTTACTTGCAAAGCCTTGTTGTGGAACAGGGAAATTTATTCCGAAGATCTGCTTGTGGGTGCTGTTAATCAACACATCAATTTTGGATGCCTTTCGGGGAAGAAAGGGTAACTAGATAATTTTAATTCATTATTTCCAAGCTTTGGCTTTATCAGAAGTATTTTTGGCTTCCTTTGGGGTATTGGTGATGTGTATTTTGTGAATGACTGGTATGTCAGTTACTGTGGGTTGAGACTGAAATTTTGATCTAGTTAAAATGTCTATCTGAAAGAAAGACAAATTTATTAAAAGTGGTTTGCTTTTATCCATTAAATGGACTCCCAAAGCAATTTACATTAGAGTAAAAAATAAATAAATTAAGAAACAGTCTCCATTGGGATGGAGTTGCTGGGTGGGGGAGGGGAGAAAAAAGGCTGGTACCAATTCTTTAAGTTTCAGTGTTCTTTTAACAACCAGCTGGGATTGAAACTCATCAGGAAGAAGAGGGGCTGATATCCTCAGCACAACAGATGGATTGTCCTTGCTCCCCTTCTCTGTTTCTCTACTCTGCAGCCTAATGGAATGGCTACTGACAGCTGAACGAAAATTGAGCAGAGCTGATGGAATGACCAAGCTTCCCGTACTTTTTTTTTAATTTGGGTGTACTATATTTTGGTTGATGAAGAATTAAGCATTCAGGTTCTCCTTTCTTGGGATTTGTCTTCTTCGATTCTAAAAACTGGTGAGGAAGACTCAGAATAAGAAAGAGTGAACGCTAAATGCTGTATACTCATAATGATTATTTAATGATGCTCCCAGAATTTATGACATTTAGTAGCACTTCAGTAACATCGCTTGTGAAAACTCCCTATGCTAGGAGTGGAAATCATGAAGACTTCTAGATATTGGAGTGCAAATCTCAGCATTTCTAGCCAGCATGACCAATGGTGAAAGCTGGGCCACATGCTTTCTACCCCTGCCCTAAGCAAATTGTCCACAGAGTAAGGATATATATATCATGACTATTGAATAAATATAGTTTGGGGGTGGGGATAATTGTAAAGTGAAAAAAGAGGGTGGATTTCCTTCTACTCTCCACAAGAGATTCATTGAAGAGTTATTAATTTTTTTAAAAAAATACACAGTACAAATATTGGGGGGAACATAGCATAGTGTAGTGGTTTGAGCATTAAACTACAATACTGGAGACCACAGTGTGATTCCCTGCTTGGCCATGGAAACCCACTGGGTGACCTTGGGCATATCACATGCTATCAGCCCCCAGAAAACTCCATGATAGGTTTGCCTTAGGGTCAACATAAGTCATAAATGACTTGAAAGCACACAACAACAACAACAACAGGAACACACCCCTGTTACTTAGCAAAACCTTGGAGAGTTCAGCACATACGTTTTTCTCACTGGTGTGTAGGCGTTCAAAGTATATTAAACTTGCAAATTGGCCACTAACCAGAATTTTCTGAATGATAAGTGGTCATCTGCTTTTCCTTCATCCTCAAAAAGCTATTTATCTGCCTGTTTGTTTCTTTATCTTGATTTTTCAGGGCCCTCAAAGTAATACCCATTATGTTAAATACAAAACTAAAAACCAGTTACAACATTGCAAAACTCCTCTTTAAAAGTAATTATAAAACCAAGCAATTAAAAACAGTTTTAAAAACAACCAGAGCAAACATCCCTAACTGAAAGCCAAGGAAAACGGCATGGTGTTCAGTCCCAGCTGGAAACCCAAAAGGGACGGAGCCAGCTTGTCCTCCATTGGGGTGAAGTCCCACAGTCAGGATGTGTAGCTAGAGATAACGCCCTGACACATGTACACATCAAACTAACCTCATGGGGTGATAGAACACATAACAGGGTCTCCATTGAGGATCTTAGATTTCAGGCAGGTTCATATGAGAAGAGGCACTCTTTTAAATATCCTGGCTCCTAGTTGCTTAGAGCTATGATATAGGTCAAAGCCAGCACCTTGAATTGCACTCAGAAGCAAACTGAAAACCAATGCAGTTTTTCTAAGAATGATGTTCTGTGGCATCTAAAATGTACACTGGATAACAGTTTGGCTGGAATTTAATTCTGCACCACAATATCTCACAAGGAGGCAGTGGGATCTCTTTTATTTGTGAGCATTTATATTCCCCCCCCCCAAGGGGTAAAATAGCAGATGGAGTCTGAAAACAAAAACCAACTCACAGAAGATAAAATAATGCCTCTGTCTCATGCAAATCTTGATTTCAATTATAGGTTGGCAACAGTTTTCATGAGTTAATTTTTCTAAAAATCCTTATGGAAAATATTCATGTGGTTGAACACTATGTAGTTTCATCAGCAGAGTATACTGTATTGATAGACAATACAAAATAATTGCAGCCAAACCCTGTATTATTTATCCCTGGGGATACTGGCACTCTGATTAACTTTACCCCTTACCAAGTTTTTTTTTCTATTCAGTTTAGTTTAAAAAGCAGCTATAAATCTGCAAATAGTCAGAATCTCATATTAATACTAGTCATGGCATAGTTGTGAATTATATATCGTATGCAAACACATGTAATAATAGGTAATGCTATAGAAGGGACAGTCAGAAGCAGAAGAGAAAGATAGGTTAGAGGATTTTTTTATTTTTAAAAAAATTATTAATTTTTAACACAAACAATCTAATTCAGAAGTAAAGTAATATACATTGAAAAAAAGAAAAAGAAGAGAAAGAAGAAAAAAACCAAAAATCCATACAACTAAAATACAGTACTAAAACATTCAACACTCACTAACTAAAGCACAGTAGGGCTTCGACCCCTCCCCATAATGAAATTTAAAAAAAGAAGAGTATAGGTAGCCCTTTATTTATCACTGGTTCAACATTCAAGGGTTTGAGTACTCACTTTATTTATTTATTTATTTATTTATTTATTTGAAAAGCTCTTACTGTATTTGCCTCTGCTACAGGAAAAAAATCTGTTCTATGAATCTCTAGATTCATAGCTCCAGTGTGATGCTATGGTCCACTTCCACTGTAAGTCATGCTGGGGGACCTAGAGTTTCCTTGACAGAACACTTCTCTAGGCATTGCTAGGTCCTCCAGCATGTCTTTATGGCCCACTTCTGCTGGAAGTTGACCACAGAGTCACACTGAAGGACTAGAGATTCCTAGAGAAGTGTTCTCAGGTTTTAAAAGAAAAAGTATTTGTTATTTTTATTTTTATTTGCTGTTTTTCCACTTTTGTGGGGAGTCTTGCTCCCCTTACCCCATGAAAGTGGAGGGCTGACTATGTTATTCTACTATTACACATCCAACGAAATAAATCTACTAATTATTAGTAACCATCACCACACATTATCACATCTTTAGATTTATTATTGGTCAAAAAAGTCCATAAATGGTATCTAAGCTTTCAAAAAATATTCAGTTGTCTTATTCTTTAAAACCCATGATAATTTGGCAAGCTGGGATAACTCACTAACCTTAGCAATCCATTCTTCCATTGTTGATGCTTTAATTTGTTTCCGTGTTTGAATAAACAATATTCTTGCTGTTGTTATCATATATTAAAAAAGTGGTCCACATTTACTATCTGATTCTTCATCCATAATACCCAATGGAAACATTTCTGGTGATATTACAAAATCTACCTTTAAAAAAAAAATTGGATTAAGATATAATCTTAGACTAGTAACTTTTCACCATCTTACAAGTTGACCACATATGAAAAAAGGAGCTCTCCCCATCCTGATACCCCCAACACTGATTTTAAACATTCTGAGACATTTTCATCAGCTTATTTGGGGTTAAATTGCATCTATACATCATCTTCTATAGGTTTTCTTTTAAATCACTACATGAAATACATTTTATATTTTATACCACATTTTCTCCCACACATTATATGGATATTATGCACCAGATTTTGAGCCCACCTTGTCATAGACTCTTTGACAGGTTCATTTTCTGTCTCTAATTTTAAAAATCATTTATATTTTTTTTAGTTACATGGTCATCATCTTTACACAACTCTAAATAGAACTCACTTTCTCCAACCTCTATGGCTGCATTTCTGTTATCTTGATTAAATCTGTCCTCAAGTTGCATGTAAGGAAACCAATTAGGAAAGCATCTCTTTTGAGTTAAATTCCCAACTGTCTTGTTCAAAATACAAAAGATAACCATAAAGCAGCCATCTCCAATTTTAAATGCTTTCCTTAAAAAAAGGAGGAGTTCTAACATTCTCCTCCATAAAATCCCATAAAGGCCCTCCATAAAATCCCATAAACAAGTTGGTGTGTTTGCATATAGGCACCAAAAAACTTTGTATAGACCTTGGAAGGAAACCTATTAATGATTAATACTAGTTGGGCTATTTTCATGACTGAAGAGAACATTTTTTCTTTCTGTCTGTCTGTCTACAATATATTTTCAGAGAAGTGAACAGTAAATAAACATTTTAAAATATATCATGTGAGTGCAGAAACAGTGCCTTAGAAAAAAGTAATGCATTATTCTCTCTCTCTCCCTCCCTCCCCTCTCTATATATAAATTCTATTTTTGAAACTTCTAACTTTGTAAATCTTAGTAAAATGAGTAAGACATATTCATTACACCCAACAGATTGCTTTTTGATTTCTGTATTTTGTGTGTTTTTAATTAAAAGATAGCTGAAAAGAAATGTGTTAGTAATACATGACTGTTTTAAAAATGAGTAATGCTAATGACTTCTCAGTGAAAAAGTAGCAAGAAATTAACAACTTTTCCAAAATAAAGCCAGAATCTTGTTGGGGCATTACATCTTCATAAGTGGAATTATGTCTATAGAAAATGGAATTGCACAGTTGTCTTGAACAGAGGGCTATTACGTAACAGAACCAGCAAAGTGCCCAATGCAGAATGGGACAGATGCATAACAAACGCAATGCACATTGGTCCAGATGTGCATTGTATTGGTAATGATGAGCGTCAGGCACTAATGTGAACTGAACACTTTGCTGGCTCTGCTACATGGTAACAATAGCAACAATCTTGCTATTTAGTAGCAACAGTTCAGTAACCAGGTTTCTTGGTGCCTCTGCTACTTGGCTTGGCATACACAAAGTTCCATTATATTACGTAAAATGTCATATAGGACTCCTGTGCATATCTCCAAGGTCTTCATTTTTTTGTTTGTGAGTTAGTGAGTGAAATTAAATGCTAAATCAATAAATAAAGACCTGTTGCACAATAACTATATTCATAGCAAGAAACATTATAGCAACTGTTGAGCTAAAATGGTAATATAGATATAAAACTGCTACCTGCTCATCCCTAGATGCCATTTTTCTATAAAACTGGAAGCAGGCTGTTTTATATATTTGCAGATGACCACAGTGGACAAAACTTCTACCAAACTGAGCAGAAAAATATCTTATGTATATTCCAAATAAAAACACAATAAATGGACAAGAAGTTGATGGTGTGTGGGTGATCAAGTTTAATTGGAAGTTTGTGTCATGATTCTCACCACTGTGTTATTTGGTGACTCATTTTTAACTCCCCAGAATTTATTTATTTATTTGTAAATTCGTTTTTGAATTGCTTTCTGCCCACCAGGGTCTCCAAAACAACATGCAATAATATCAGAACATTAAAAAGAACAGAAACAAAACATTTTAAAAGGCTAAAAACAATTTTAAAAGCCAACACATTGACCGAATATCCACCCCCCACCATTTTAAAGACTGCTTAGTGGCAGAACACTGACAATGGACCCACTCTGGCTTCACCTGTGAAGGAATTCCACAAATGAACAATCCATTTTTATTCCCCCTTTTTCCATGTCCTTCACACCCCACTTCAATAATATTATCCAGGTTTTAGCTTACATTCAACTGTAATAAAATAAGAATTAAAATATTTAGAAGCACATTGTGCCACCTATAGTTCTGTCATAAATGTTACATTTATTTCATCTTCCCTCTTCATGACTTTTAGTCTATATAATTTTTCAGGGTTTTTATTGCTGTTGTGTCATTTCCAACTTATGGTGACCCTAAGGAGAACCTATTGTGGGGGTTTTCTGGGGATGAGAGTGTGTGATGTGCCCAGTGTCACCGAGCAGGTTTTCATGGCTGAGCAGGGAATCAAACCCTGGTCAACAGGATTGTGGTCCAGTGCTCAAACCACCACACCAGTGGTTCTTAACCTTTTCTTTATTGTTGACCCACTTTAGTTATCCTTTGTTGCTGCAGACCACCAACACTTAGCTCAAAGGGTGACTTTTGGATGTATGTGTGGTTGCAAGAAATGTCACATGTTTTCATTGTCATGCATCTGCATGCTCTCACTGCATGCAGATGTAGCAAGTGCTGAGTATATTTTTTCAGTTTCATAACTTGAATGGTTTGAGATATTGTAATGAAACTTTGTACGGATGATGTCTTCCACTGGCAAAAGACTCCTGCTCTTTGAAATCAACATGTGACCCTCCATCTGTCTGTCTGTCCACCTGTCTTTCTATCTTAACAGTAAAAGCTCATAACATTTTGTCAAGCCTTCATGGACCTCGTGAGGACATCACACACACAGAGGTCTGTGGACCCCAGGTTAAGAATCGCCACATTATACCATGCTGGCTGACAGCATTGTGCAATATGTGTGACTCACTGTGACCTCAGTATGTTTCTGTTGTTGTGTGTCTTTGTTATCATACCTTACCAACCCTCCTATGAGATATGCAATTTTCATAATTTGGATTTATTAATGACCGGATAACATGATTAGGGTCATGGTGACCAGAGAACATGGTTGAGGCCACAATGACTAGAGATGTGTTCAGGGCATCAAAATTCAGATAGGATTATGCTTAAAACCCCAAAGCTGATGGGTTTGTGCTAATCCCTTCACCGCTTCACATTCTTGGAACTTTTGAATACAATGAAAGGCGAACTGCTTAGATTGGTGAGCAATCAGAGACTATCCCTTGATCCTACCCTATGGAGATCTTCCCTATACACCCTACCTGACTGAACCTTAAAAGATTGTCATGAATCCCATCAATGTTTTGTTACTCCAGAGTTAAAGCAACTAGCCCATTCCAGACTTCTTTGTCAGTCCTGTGGGAAACAGGGTATGAAAACCTTAGCTGCGACCTCAGCCAATTGCAGTACGTCGTACATACTCCAGACTGCTGCTCCCCTCCTTAGATGCTATCTGAGCCCCTCTGTTGTGACCTCCTTCTTCAAGATTGGCAGCTGTCACCCTCTTCACCCCTAATCTCTCTCTATCCAACCTTTCTCACCTTACTTTCCAATAGCCTTGTAGGGTTCTTAAGAGTGTCTGATTTCTCAGACACTGGAGTCCTCTCTACAGTTAGCACTGGTATACATAGGTAAAAAGATCCTGCTATTACGTTCCTCTTGCAGGCTTCCTTTGAGCTATAATTTCTCCAGATTCTAAGGAGATGCTGGCATTGAGAGTAGACCACAATGCCACCCACCTCACAGGGTAACACCTTCAAGTGATTTCTGTCTTATGGCAACCCTAAGGCAACCCTATCATGGGGTTTTCTTGGCAAGATTAGTTCATATTGCCAAAACTAAGAGAATGTGAATTACCCAAGGACACCCAGTGCATTTCCATGGCCAAGCAAGGTCCAAGTGAGGATTTGGTCCCCAAAGTTGTGGTCCAACACTCAAACCACTACACCATCCTGGCTCTTGAGACCTGGTATATGCATCTTGTATTGAGACTCTTTCTCTCCCTCTCTCTTAGGGGGAAAACTGTGTTGCTTCTAATGGAGATGGGCAACTGACAGCCACATGGGGGCTTCAGATATCTTGAATGTGGTCCCTGGTGTCTCCTATAACTTCAGCAAGAGAAAGAGTAGTTACAGAGATATTTCTCCACTTTTAGCTGATGTGCTCCATTGTTTTGGTCTCAAAATGGAGAGAGACATGTTACTGCAGTCTAGGCCTACCCGGAGATAGCACCCGATATCATTTTTGATATCAAACAATTCAGCTTTCCCCTGCCACCCTGCTCCACGTGTTTGCGAGGCCACCGGACAAGCACGCAAACAGGCACGGCTGATAATTGCTGGACATTCCATTCCCCATCCAGGCAGGCCAGACACAGCCGGTTCGTCGCTTCAGGGACCTCTCCGGCAAACACCTCCTTACATATGCGTGATACTAACAAAGGCTTCCTGCCTTGAGCAGGCTACTGGACAAAGCTTGTGCTGTCCACTGGTAAGCACTGCGCATTTGCATACTGGCCACACTATTGTTAATTCGGCTCTGATTCCATCATGCAAAGTTGTGACCTTTCCGAGACATTGTCTCACACCCAAAACTCATTGTTCTCCCTGAGTAAGGCATAGCCTGCAGTCCCAATTCACCCTATAAAAACCCCTGATTCCGAGACCTTCCTCGGATCGCTCCTGAGTTTCATTCCGTCTTGCTGCTGCGTTGCTTGGCGAGCTCCCCTCAGCTAATCAAGCTGATCTTCTTCTCTGCACCCCCAGATTCTCTCCCGAGGTCCAGGATGACAAGACAGGCATCGTATCACCCATTTTCCCTGAAAGTCTCTATCCTTAATTCAACCTCTGATCTCTTAGTTAGCTGTGTGACTGTGGTGTCTTTGATATTTGTTTGTATGCAATAAAACATCATTTGATTACTTTAAACCCATCTGGCTGCTTGACTGACCTGACCCCATAGACGCTGGGTTGCAAGATCCTGCTAAGTTACCCTGCCTCTCGCTAGCTTAAGTGAGTGCTCCAGCTACTTTTTCCCCAAATTGTGTGTTATTGTTTGGTTATTTAGGTGTCCCTCCCAGGACCCCCAGAGAACAGGGTAACAGACAAGTATGGGGTAAAAGCATTTTTTGCCTATTTTGGTAGAATAAAAAGGAGGATAAACCTCTGGATGTGCGGACAGCAGAATGATTGTGTGTGAGTGCCAGGGGAGGACTGTGCATGCATGCCTAAGTGGGAGAGTGATAGGAAAGCATTGCGCAAGATGGACACTGCCAGCCCAACCATTTAGGCCCTGGATAACTATCCACAAGAGAATGGAAGTCTGGAAGTAAAAAGTACCCACAGTTAGTTGATATTTGACTATGTAGTCCTGGTTCACATTCCAGCATAGTTCTGTGAGCACTCACTCTTCTCCAACTTGCTTCTAAATCTGCAAACTCAACATCATCATCCTAATCCAGTCACTTTGCAGAGGTGACAGCATAAAGGCAAGTGATTGAAGGGTGTTCAGATACTGTTGCCAAATTAAGTCACACACAACTTCCTTCTCTTGCGTCTGTGTGTGTGTGAGACAGAGACAGAGAGAGAGAGTACATAAAATTAGAATCGAACCTATATAGTTTCCGACCTCTTTTATTCTCTGTACCATTTTTATTTTGTGTCTGCTTTGATAATAAGCTTGCCATTTCCTTAAATCTAGGAAACAATTATAATGCAAGACAACATGTGAATATAAATAATATTCACTATAATGCCAGGGCAGACCAATCTGGTTATAATTGGATCTAATTAATACCCTTATAAGCTGCAGTATGAATGAGTAGTACATGCATCATAGCAAAAGAGTGAGACATACATTCATACCTTTCAAAACATCTTCTTTAAAATACTTCTGATAATTTTCTTTCCAAGCAACTGTTCCGGTGAAGTATACTCAAGAAACATGTGTCAATTAAAACTAAGCGCCTGTTCACATAATACAGTTATAGAAATATATTCCACTTTAATACCATGGCAAAATCCCAGGGAATCCTGGGATTTGTAGTTTAGGGAGGATTATTTAGACTTCTCAGACAGAGAGCTCTAGTGCCTCACCAGATTACAAACCCAAGGATTCCACAGGATGAAGCCATGACAATTAAAGTTCAATCATAGTGCTATAATTGTGTAGTGTGAAAGGAACCCCAATGTAAAAGGAAAATTTGACTCTGTTTCACTGACAGATTCACAATACTGAGTTATTTAAAATAAAAGATTGTGGGAAATGTTCACTATAAAATTTTCTGTTTAAAAGGCTGAATTTCCTAAAATTGATGGTGTCAATTAAATTGTTCGAATGGTAGTCACTAGCATGATCAGGAACTTAAGAGAAATTATCATAAATAGTGGTTTAAGACACAGCTTTAGGATAATAAATGGACTGGTTAATGAATTCTGGAATGGTTTTTAGAATACAAAACAGTATAGATTATTGGGAAATCAACGATGTTAAAAGCATGTAATAGTTTCACAGTTTTAGTTCGTGAATGTATAGTTACAGACTTTGGACAGTGATATTGGATTATGTTATAAGCGTATAGATGCATTTGAAACTGTTAACTAGTGAAAAAAATAATTCAGTAGTACTTAGAAAAATTAGTGGCATTATTATCTAGCAATATTAAGGTTATTTACAATGCAACGTTCTTTATTATGCAAGTATGTTGTAATCGAATGTAATAGAATTAGAAGAAATACAGGATACGATGTTTGGTAAGTTAAACAAATTTTCTATGTTTTCTCTTTCAGAAAGTAAGAATTGAGAGATGAGGGAAGAAGAAAAGATTAGGTTTCTTTCCTGAGAGGCTTGTAATACATAGGAGGCTATACTCAGTCTGGAGGTGGAGACTAATTTTTTTGTTCGTTCCTTTTTTTCCCTTTTCTCTCTTTCTCTTCCCTTCCTTTCTTTTCCTCTCTGTTACTGTATGTTTCCATATTTGCTTAGATATTGTTTTTTCAGTTTTATATATTTACATATTTTAGTGTTTTTTGAGAAAACAATAAATAAATAAACAGTGATGTAAGAAAACTTCCTGAACATACTTTCATTTCTGCTAATCTCACAATCACCTGAGTAAATAATACTGTTTACTAGAATAGCTTTTTTTTTTTTTACTGGGAAGTGGTTTCCACACAAATTAAATTAACACATGTGTAGGGTGAAAGGCATTGTTAAATGGAAACCACATCCTTTTTTTTACATCTAGTTAAGAAGCAGCTGACCCTGTCTAACAGTGGAGCAATCTGTACTTACTCATTCTCCTTTCTTCTGCCTCTGTTTTAACAATTTGGAAAATGTAAGATTTTGATATACCCACAAATCATAACAGAACAAACAACCCTCTTTAGAAAAATCTTCACTCTTGATGAAGACAGGTCCTCAAATAGTAATATTTATCAGATAAAGATATAAAGAAAAGATATGTAGAATAAGTATTTATGAAATAAATCCTCAGGTCCTCAAATACTAATACTTATCAGATAAAGATATAAAGAAAGGATATGTGGAATGAGTATTTATGAAATAAATCCTCATACTTTGTTAGCTGTAGCCAAGTGAAAGGGCTTCCAGGCAGGGATGGCTCAAGACATATTGCTGTGTAAAGTAAAGGCCACGATGGCACCTGCTCTGCATTTCATAAACAAAAGCCAAATGGACTGATAGCTGAATCTTACTTCCACACTGACAACCGGATAGCATTCTGCGCCATGCCTGAAGAAACCATCTAATATAGACAGGGCAGGACAGGTTGCCTGGTATATGCAATTTTGTCCTCCAACAGAGGGAAACAACTAGGTAGTTCAGGAGGAACAGCAAGGAGGCTGCCATCACTGTGCAGACCTCTGCAAGGTCTACCACTGTCACCACTTGTGATGATCTGCTTCTGCATATTTAAGTTGCTGTCACCTTCTGTGAATACTTAGTTTAAGATGTTGCTGTTACCTCTTGTGACAGTCATCTTTGTGACGCTTGTTGTGCAGATACCTTTCCAGTGCCCCCCACTAGTCACAAAACAGAGCAACCATAATAGTACATTTGCTGTCATTGCTGCGCTTGACCTTATCAATAACCTAACATTTACCATTATGCAATGGATTTTTATAAAATAGACATGCAGTGCAGGATGTTCCTTAGGGTGGGGCAAAAAGCATGTGTATATACACAAAATAATTTATTTAACAGAGGACAATAAATGTATTCACTACCTCTTCTTCTTTATATAGTGTCATCTATGTACATGGTCTTTACAAGTAAAGCAGCCAGAAACAGTGGGTCCTGCCAAAAGCGTACAATCTAAAATGTGTATAAACATACACAGACACAAAAGGAAGGAAGGAAGGATAATAAAATCACACCATTCAACTGTAAAATAGATTAATCAGGTAAACCAATCCAAATCCAGCTCAAATCTAGTGTTGGGTTCGATTTTTGGTATTTGGTGGTGGTGGTCTTTAACTTTATTTATGTTCCAAGGATGTCCCAAGTTAACAAGAACTGAAGAATATAGAAACAGAAAATATATTGTGGTTGAAGTTGTACAAATAGAATATTATTAATCCCTTATTATAAAGTTGCTCCCCCAGCCTTTTTCCCCACTTGTGGCTACAAAGTGGGGAAAAGGGATGTTATATTCCAACAAATGGTGCAGCAACATGTTAGCTATTTTATAGAAGATGAAGGTGAAAGTTTGGTAATTCTGTACAAAGGAGAGAAAAGAGAGAATAAGGCCCAAAATAAATGGTAAAACAATATGTGGTTACATTTCCAGGCTTCTATGCTGACCACTCATTTGCAAATGAGGGAGTAGTTTCAGCACCTGCACACACCGCACACACTCTGCTACCACATCCCTGTTGCTGGTGGTGGTGCCCAAAAGCAGGGCTTCACAGACTTCCTGTGAGGGCTCCACAGACCCCAGGGAGTTCCTGAACCCCAGGTTAACAACCACGGACCTAAGATGCCAAGAGAAAGGTGTTCTTAACTGCCACCTCACTTCTTTTTATTTAGAGTTGGTTTCTCTGCAGAATACCTACTTATAGACCAACAAATAAAACAGCTGTTATTAATTTGTTGTGCGATATTAAAGTAGACATCTTTAAAGGAAGGGACATAACATTTTTCCATAAGTCAAGTAACAATATTTTATCCCACCAATAAAAATGCAATTTTTGCCCTAGCACATACTTTTGCAAGTATTACTACTGTATGACGTATGTTGGTGTGAGAGTCGTTAAGTACCTATAGAACAGGTTTCTGTAGGGAGAGGTTGCCCTGGCAATATATTTTAATTTTTAAATGCATGACAGCCCTTCTCACAGTGGGATTAAATTTATAGAGGATAAAGTTGGCAATGGTTACAAGTCATGGCAGCTATATGTTACTGCCTGTAATAGAAGCAGTACCAATTGCTGAGGAATATAAATGGGAGAGTGCTTTTATGCTGTGGGTCTCCCACAGTCTTCACCATAGGCCACCATGGGAAAAGAAAACTTGACAAGACAGGCCTTTGCTTGGATCCAGCATAATTGTTATTCTTGCTAAGGCAAAACACCCCTTCTGCCCTGCAAAAAATTCAGTTTTGCTAGCCCTTGAAAAAATGTACAATTTGCCATTTATAGCCATGGATTCTGCATCCTTGTATTCAACCAACCACGGCTTAAAAATATTTTTTAAAAATCCAAAAAACCCAAACCTTTTGAATTGTTCATCATTTTATCTAATGGATGCTATTTTACTACACCATTGTTATGTAATGGGATTTGAGCATCCACAGATTTTGGTATGCACAGGAGATACTGGAACTAAACCCCAGTGGATACTGAGGGCCCAATGAAGAGAATTACTTGTATTTTGTTGTTTGAAAGCTATGCACAACTCTTCTCCAGTACCAAAGACTGGTTTATTAATATTCTTTTATAAGAGTTAGATTTGCCATAAGGCTTTCCATTCTTAATCTATTAGATGAGAATGGAAAACTGAATTACTAGCCAGAGTAGGGCAGGGATCCTTTATGAAAACATTTAATGCAGTAGTTTTTGCATTCTTATGTGTATATGTGTTTAGTCACATTGCTGTATAGGATATATTTGCAATCTAGAAATAAATAGATATCATTTTTCAGAAATAAATAAGCAAATTCAGGATTGAAATAACTTACAGGCAGGTAGCCATGTTAGCCTCTGGTGGCATAAAGAACGAAGACTCACGTAGTACATTAAGGACTGATACATTATTCTTTAATGTGTGAGGCTCTGCTGTTCAGAACAGGAAGCATTCTGGCCTTGAAATAAAAAGTGAACACCATCTAAAACAAAAAGATTTCGGTGCTTCAAATATGAAGCAACTGTCCGACAACAACAAAATTAATAGTTACCCTTTACGTGTTCCATTTTTTAAAAAGGCACCGGGGAGTGCTGGTGTTTACCTCCAACATCATACCTCCAACTCTTCCCTATATGGGCATATGAGATAAGGAAGGTGGAATCATAACCAGGCAGCCACACACGCGTAGGGAGACAGGTGTTATGACAAAAGCCTCCAGAGTCGGGGTCTGCGCCCGCCCAGCGGGGGGTGCTGTGGAGAACTGCCGGAGCTCCACTCGCCACTGGCCCCAGGCTACCCCGTACTCTCCACACCCCAGAGTCTACCCCAAACGGCAGCGGAAGTGAGTGTAGGGGGCAGTATAGGAATTTCCTGTGACGTCCCGGCCCGGACTCCATTAGGCTGCAGCTAGGCAGAGAAGCGACAAACCCAGCAGCTAGTGGAGAGGAGTAGGCCGGGCGCCGAGGGCTGCCAGGCCGGGGGGGCTGTTTAGGCAGCGGTAGTCGGGGGCCACGGAGCGGGGGGCAGCGACGGCGGCTGTTGCTGCTGTGTAAGGGACCCCAGGGAGAGGGACAGCCCCCCCACTCCTTACCCCCACCCCACCCTACCCCCGCCTCCCCTTCCTCGCTCCCCCCCGCTTCCCACCACCACGGCCGCTCTCGGCGAGGAAACTCTGGCCTCCGCTTCCTCCTCCTCCGACTCGGACACCGGCGGAGCCTCCCCGCCACCGCGGAAGAAAGCGCGGGCCTCCCCGGCGGCGGCGGCGGCGGCGGAGGGAGCAGGAGAGCCCGGGGCTTCCGCGGGCAGAGCAGGCCTCACCTCGTCCCCGTCCCCCTCGCTCTCCGCCGGGCTCGCCCCCCCTGCTGCCAACCCTCTCAGAGCCAGCAGCAGCGCCATGCAGGCCAACGGGGCAGGAGGGGGCCAGCAGCAACAGCCGCCGCCGCCGCCGTCGCCGCCGCCGCAGGGTCTGGAGCTGGGCTGCCTCAGCGCCCAAAACGGCGAGGCCTCGTCGGGCTCGACAGCCGGGGAGCAGCTGGCTCACGCCAACGGGCTCTTACCGTCGGCCAACAACGGCAGCGGCGGCGGCGGCGGCGGGCCGAATGTCAACAACGGGGTTTCGGCCCCCGGGGGGTCGGCGGCAGAAATGGGGGAGGCAGCGGCGTCGGGGTCGGCGGCAGCTCCCTGAAGAAGAAGAAGAGGCTCTCGCAGTCTGATGAGGACGTGATCCGGCTCATCGGGCAGCACCTCCACGGGCTTGGCCTTAAGTAAGTGGGGTGAGCAAGCCGAGGGCTATAACCCCTATTTCTCATCTCCCTGTCCCTCGCTACGGTATGTGGGGATGGCTCTCCTGCGGGTTATGTTGGCGGGGATCGACACCTCACTGTGAGGTTATCCACTTTTTTCTTGTTTTTCTGATCCCTGAAATCTGTCCCCTCCCTTCTGGGTCACTGAAAGTTAGGGGAGACCTCGATTTTGGGGAGCGATGGATAACATTCTACTTATTAATGTTACTTACTTACTAAGGTCTCTTATTGCAGCTGAAAGCAAGGTCGGATAAAATGTTTATGTGGGACAGGGAGGATATTAAATGCATCTAGCATTTGTGCTGTTGGGAATAATAGCCCTGGTAGACTTGTTTATTTTAGGACTTACTGAACACCCAAGGGAGAGAAGCCAACAATTTTGTATATGTGTGTGTTTATCCACATTTCTCTAAGGGAGGGGCAGTTCCGGTCACGGATTATTCTGTCATAGCTCAATATCAAAAAGAAAGACTGACAGACAGAGATAAATCCAGTGAAGGAGGGGATGGAGACAGTTGAAACCATGGGGCCTATTTTTCAGGCCTAGCCTGGTGTTAACTTCCTACTGAGAAAACAGGTAGATCTTCGGTCATCCATGACAGTATGGAGGCCTAACAGCATATTATTAAAGCTGAATTGATGGAACTGATAAAAGAGGCCTTTGAACACAATGGAGTATGGAAATCTCTTTGTCTAAGTGAATCTGAAACATCAGTAAATTTGTTGAAAAGAATAAATTAACATATAGGCAGGTCTATGTTTGGCTAGTTCATAAAGTCATTATATTTGGGCAGTTTGGGTTTGACAGTATGCTAAAATTTAGTTTGAATACAACTGTGTCTAACAGCATTCAAATATACCGGCTACTTAAAAATTAATGTCAGATGTGTTGACTTGTCTGTAGCTTGCAGCACTGCAGTACTTTGAGCTGAGTAATAGGCATGTAGCTGGGGTGGGGGAAGGTGAAAAGCTAATAAATACAAGACATCAGTAATTGGAGTTAGCAAAACAAACCTGCCATAGTACAGTGTAAGGGTACCTCGATGACTACTGAGACTTTTTGTCGAGTCTCTGCACATATATAGTGTGTCCTTGGGAAAACTAAGGCCCCTTGGATAGTGAGAGCTTGTGTCATGATGAGAATGGATTGGTTTTAATTAACTTAGGACACAAAATAAGCACACCAGTGACACAAGACAAGTTTATAGCAGCAGGCAATAGCTCGTGACTTTTCACAGAGCACACCATAGTAAATGTGCTATTTTTAGTTGTAAAAACTGGTGGGGGAGTGTTGTAGGTTTTATAGATTGAATACTTAATAAGTCAGTCAATGTAATGGATGATTGATATGAAAACAGGAGAATATGCTGGTAGGGAATAACAGTGATCAGCACATTCCAGGGTTATAAAGAAATTCCAAAGGTAGATTTATTTGTAAGCTGCTGTGATTTTTTTTTAATATGAGCACCTTACTGCTAAAATCAACTTTTTTTTAATAGTGCAGTGATTTTCTTGGATTATCAAAATAATTGTGGAAAGATACCATCTATGTTTGGGTAGAATTTATAGTCCATATGTAACTTGTGGATCTGAGGGCATGAGTTTGGACATGTCTGTATCCTGAGTTGCTGGAATGTATTATGAAATGTTCCAGGGTTTTTTTTTTCCTTAAGATGAAAAAACTCTTTCAAATATTTTAGTCTGTGGCTACAATGGATGACTTCACCATAAGAATAAGACTGGGCAGTTTTTTTTTCATACTGTACCTCTCTTCTGCAGCCAGACTGTTGATCTTCTCATGCAAGAGTCAGGATGTCGTTTAGAACATCCTTCTGCTACCAAGTTCCGCAATCATGTGATGGAAGGAGAATGGGATAAGGTAATGGAAGAGATACAGGACTACCTAATTATATCTAGGGTTATGATCCTATAGACTGTTACTTGAGAATAAACCCATTGAACTCAGCGAGAATTCTGACTAAACTTATAGCTCTGAGCTGCAGTTTTGTAGATTGTGTGGTCAGTTTTGTGTTGTATATTTTGCAGTCTTTGGCTTATATTTTTTTCTTCTCTTTTTGTTTTCGGAAACTGCTGCTTATAGGCTGAGAACGACTTGAATGAACTTAAGCCTTTAGTACACTCTCCTCATGCAATTGTGGTAAGAGACTTTTGAACTAATTCAACTGAAATAACTGTAGCAATGTGTGTGTCTGTATATTTGTTGATTTTAGTTGTGCATACTGCACAAATGGCTGTGTCTGCGATAAAGCTAACCCATGTCACTAGGAAATAATTGAAATAAAAATCCTAAAAATATTACAAATATTGCAGAGATATTTGTGTCTGATCATTCTACTGTGATCAATGCATGCCATTACAGGACTAACACACTGTAGCGTAAATAGATGACATGTGTAAGTATTATGTATATATTCTCTTGTTTACCATACAACTGAGAAACATGTATGACGTTCAGTTAAATTTTTAATTTGTTTTTAAGCAAAATCATTCTACCTGCTTCGTTTGTGAGAGTGATAACACTCGCATTGTGAAGCGGGTGGTGTGTTTGAAAAAATATTGTTGAAATGTAGTGACTGATAGCAAGCAATACTGAAATAGTTTCAGTATAGGTGTCTCAATCATGGGTCACTATCAGTAATTTTCAATTTAATTAAAGCAGATCTGTCTTGTGATACTTTGAGATCTTGTATTTTATTTACGTTATAAATAGTTTATTGGGTGCATGCACATATGTGTGCACAAATGCAACTGTAGAAATAGTGTGCGTTAAAGTAAAGGTAACAAGAAAATCTCCTTAGCGCCTCTTTCGCCCCTCTTTATCTTTTGTGCAATCTGCTATCCTCTAGTTACAATGTTTTTTCTCCTTTTATTCAAATGGAAAATATGACACTGCTTTTGAAGTGACTATCAAAACAATACAAATTCAGCTGATATCTACGTAGCTTTCTTCTGGTTGATTTGTTTGTTGTCAAAAGGTTATTTTTCTTGTTCTCTTTTCCCACTCTCTCCCCCACCAGGCAGGAGGTGAAGTGTAGAAAACTGGTGTTTTGTTAAACTTCAATTGCAGCCTGAAAGTATTTGTATTTTGTTCTTTTACTCAGGTCATAGTCTGACTTTGTCCAGACCTTGCCTTTCAAACAAGTAGATTGGTTTCTTCCTATCCGTGAATAACTGATAATACAACAGCCAGCATTTTTTAAAAGATTAATAACTAATAGTAGGACCCCTCTCCACTTGTTTTGCATATAACCTATCTATAAATCTTATTTGGAGCTCAGATCAGGAGATTCCATTGGAACCCATTCAGAATCAACTGTTCATTAATTTAAAAGGCAGTTACATATACTTCTAAAAACAAAAACAAAGCTACTACTCAGGCAAATTAGAATTCATCTTGTATCCTTAAAATATGAGCTTTGAGGGATAGAAATGCTCAGAATTATGTCTGCTTTGGCAGCTAGCTAGTTGTACTGATTTGGTTGCTTTGGAGTGTGCTTTTTTAAAAAGGAATTCAAAGCATTTTGCAGAAAAGGTTTACAGCTTTGAAAATACTTATTTCAGAAATGGGTGACATGTTTTTGTTGAGGGTGAACTTCAGCTTTGGGGGATAAACTTTAAAAGTGGGTCCACTCTGGGGGAAGGCAGCATACAAATGCAATTAAAAATATAAATAAAAGGTTGGGCGTATGGGAAAGTTTTAGAAAATCCTTGTTTTGGAAACTGTGGCACAATCCAGTGCTAGTCCTAACTAGACTCGTTGAATCACTGTAACTAAAGTGTTGATTCACTAAGATCCCATTGATTCTGTATCCTTATTTTACTTAGCACCAGGAATTGCATTAGGCTCATCTGTTTGATGTCACTTCAGAAGGGCATTTAGTAGCCTTAGGATTTCGGTTGAGGCTTTCGGGTCTGTGATGGTCAGTTCAAAAAAACGTCCTTTGAGGTAAGGCATAGAAGTAAGGAGAAGGGTGACTTCATTCTTCATGTTTGTATTTATAATAGGTATTCAAGACAGACATCTAATTCAGCTTTTATATTGGACTGTATTTTGGACATTCTTAACATAAAACTGTACTTTCTCAATGGTGGCAAACTCTAAAATAGTTACTTTGTCAAATTCTGCAATTGAGTAGTGTGTTTAATCATAATCAGATAGATTATTATCATGATCTTGGTTCTACGCTGTGGTGTCGTTTGTTCCTTTTGTATCCAGCCTGAACTGTATCTTCTTTATTTTTTTCTGACAAATCTTGATAGTTAAGATCTGAACCTGAAATTACTTTGAGACACCCATTGCTTATAAACTGAGAGAAAAGTCCAGGTGCTAAAAAATGATGATACAATACCTATGAATTTGAATGTTTTTTCTAGTTGTGCCTTTCTTTAAAAAAATCCAGCTACATAGTTCTTTTTGCCAAAATAAAAGAAGCCTGCATAATCAAATCTCCTTGAAAAGCTATAATTTCAAGCTGTATTTCTTTTTCTCTTACCAGCATCCCATCCAGAAGACTTAAGGGCAAATAACACTTTTCTTGCACCCATAGTAAATAATATATTAGGTCTTTGTTTCGCTGGCTACTCAGGTTTAATACAACAGGAAGGCCAACTCAGATTTTTTTGCATTTTTTAAAAATCACAATATTTCCAAAAGGTGCTTAGGTCAATGTATATTAAAGCCTTAAGAAAGTAATTCTGTAATTGGCTTGATCTCAGAGAAGACCAGTATGCAAGCAAGCAAGCAAATAAATATTCTCTGGATGCTCAGAATGCATCACAGGTTTTTGCTCAGTTGACCAACATTACATGGATTTGGGAAGAATTTAAGCATATTTCCTTTGCTTGTTTATTTAGAAATCCCACTGAAGCTTATGGAGCTTCTTCTGAGTAAGTAGGATTAGGGTTATAGTTTTAGTATTTAAGTCAGTGCTTTTAATTGTGCCAAAAATCAAAATTAGCATTCATTTCACATTCTGCTTTGTAGATGTACACCCACGATGACAATTTTGCAGAAATTTTGCAGAAATTTTGAATCCATGAGGGATTTTTTTTTTCTTTGGTGGGGAGTGAAATGCAAATTTCCAGGGAGATGGAAAAAAATAGAATGCTTGTACTCTTTACAAATTGAAAGTCATCTTGTTACTTTAGAAAAGTAAACTGTAATATGTATAATTTGGCTTGGCATAAAATTATTATGTTTGGTATATTGAAAGTGTAGTTCATTCAGACTGTTAGAAATGGAATTTCCTTCAAATTCCTGTTTTTGTTGAGAGTAGAGCTACAAGTTCCTGAACTGTAAGGAACCTCTGTTGTTTTTACCTATTCCTAAGAAACTAGTAAAATTATTTTGTCTCTTTTAGTACTTCAGAGTATCAAATAGACGTAAAGTGTTTGTTCATTTAAAAAAAAACATCCTAAGAACATAAAGATAGCCCTGTTACATCTTTAAAAATAATTTTGGAAACTAAATATATGAACACCTTGTCTTAAACATTTTTTTCATCATTTTTAAAAGAAAGAATCCATATTTTTTTTCAAGAAAAAAAAGTCTTAAGGAGAAAACAGGAAACAAATCATTTTTCCCTAGTTTTTCCTTCCTTCACATCCCTGTATACACCTAAAAATGGAGAATTTGAATGTGTCAAAACATGTGTATCGTGCAGATACTATTCACTGGACCTTAGGAAAGCTTGTAACACTAGGAGATAGTCTACTTATGGTTGTACCACTAGATTAGTACAAACAGTAAAGAGGAGTCCTGAATAGAGCCATTACAATAATAAAATGAAACTATTGTTAATTAATTAATGAATTGATGAAATTAAGAAAGTTTTGGCATTGCAACATTTGGGACAGGATGAACAATTATTCCTCAATAAAGAAGCAATCCTTGAGAGCCAGTGATGCTATAAAGCACTCCATGCTGTAGATCCAAATTACCACTTCTCAACAGTGCCAGGTGATGACTGGTTTCAGAGGCTAGGGAAAGGTCTAGAAAGATCTATAGCAGGTTTTTAGCTTGGCCTCTGTGTAGAGCTTATCAGCCAAGGCCACAAATCTTGACATAACCTAGGTGTACTCGTGAGACAGCCATTAAGGCTGTGGGGCTCCTGTCTGCATGAATCTGTTGAACAAATGCATCTAAAGAAGAAGGCTATAGTTAGGGCATTGTATGGATCCGATATCTGTAATGGATAGGATGAGTGTGAGGTCAACCTGCAAAACATCATCATCACTTGTAGGCAAGATTTTAATAACTGCTTGGGTTTGTTTAGTTATACCAATATTTCATTTTTAGGTCTCTAAATTGCGGTTGGAAGCTAAGGCCATTTTGCACTAGACTGTTATAGTGCTATTATTCCCCTCCCTAAACTGCAAATGCCAGAATTTCATAGGATGTTGAAAGTGAAATAATAGTGCTATAACAGTCTAGTGCGGAAATGGCCTAAGAATGCCATTTTTGAAATAGAATAACAGAACATGTTATGTTGCACACCTAGAATATTAAGTATTATACCACATGTAGGCCTGTGAGATTGGTCACTGTGATCTGAACCAAGGTTGAACAAAGTCATCTGAAGCTATGTCTGAACTAGATTTTCCAGGGCAATTGATAGGAATGTTACTGTTTATCAAGGCAAATAATAGGAATTTTACTGTTACCCATACCCCATGAGTAGCATCTTTATAATTTCATGTTCTTAAATCCATCATTAGTCTTTCAGATATAATAAATCTAATAATTGTTGACAAGTGGAAAAAATAAAAACATTGTGTTTGAGTTGGTATTATATAGACTTATCTGAGTTTCAGTCCAAGTTAATGCAGAGTAGCCAGTCGATAACTACAGCGCAAAAGGCTGTAACAAGTCTGAGGACTGCAGGGGAAAAATTCCCAAGCTAAACTTAGTCCTTTGCGTAACTTTGCTCTAATTTTGCTCATTAATTCATGTGTGACTGTAGCAATTGGTTTTTGAGTTCTGTGGTAATAATTCATTAAGTGTAAAGTGGGCCTACCCAGTAGGCCTTGGGAATGTTATGGTTAGATTGAAGTTCTTCTTGATTCTTGACCTCTAGTTCTTGTTCATGAAGACTGCGTCATGGGGGGGATCTATAGTTGATGTTCTTCCCTGCGCAGTTTGGCATATTATAAGAATCTTTGCTTTTCCATAGTATATCTCTTTATTTGTTTGTTTGCTTTCTGTACCCTAGGGCTAGGAACAGGAAAGCATGGCTTTTAAGTTGCATGACCACCCAAAGGATAATTTTGAGGCCTGTAGCATCCCAAAAGAAATTCTTAAAATAAATTTCAGAAATTGTCCAAAATGTCTCCCAATGCTCCCTAAGAAATGCTTGTGTGTTTTGTTTGGAATGTTAGGTCAAGGGGAGGCCTTTTTACCAAAGTCCTTCCTGGGCCTAATATGTCTAAAGTGTTGTATAAATGCCCTCCAGGATCCCCTGTAGAGGGGCAGTGTGGATTCTTAAGCCCTGACAGTTGTCTGCCCCTACCCTAGATGAGTCGCTGTGTTTATGAAGCATACTAGGGAGGAGTGTAGGCTGCAGTAATCATTCTACAGTGTTTTTGAAATGGGAGTATTTTTAACTTCTTACTCCTCCATTTTTTAGGGGGGAGTGTATAATGAAAACATCAGTATGTATGTTTCATTCCTCAAATGTTCATGGGGACATGAGTTAATATTCTCATGTTTGTAGGTGGGTTTTTTGATGAGGGGAATTTCCCTTTGACTTTAAAGGACAGACTTTCTCTTTGGTGTGTGGGAGTGTGTGAAGCCATCATTTTTGAACTCTTTTTATTCATCAGTGTTAATGCTGTAGTAGAGCAGATGTGAGCTAAAGAATCCTTCATTGTCTTCCTGCACTTTTCATTTTTTTCACCCTTCATTTTGTTGTTTGATCGTGATCAAAAGACAAAGTAATTAAAGAGGTTGTAGTTCACAGTTAGAATGATATAGTTGGAAGAGACAGCAAAGGTCATCTAGTCTAAGACCTTGGTTACTTTCAGTGTTTGAATGACTCCCAAAACAGTACAACACCTTGGGGGTTTGTGAACTAGCCAGTTCTGCAGTAGGCAGACATCTCTCTCTTTTTTTTAATGGATAGGTTTTATAAGGGTCATTTTATATGTTGCATTTTATATCATCAGAGTAGTACAGTTTCAGGAACTTTGGTGAGCCTGTGGGGGGTCACTTTTGATACTAAACTGTGTGTGTGTATCTATATGTCTGTCTGTCTGTCTGTGAGAGGGAGAGATACCTATTTAATAGGTGCATTGCTAGTCTTGGATATTTCCAGGAGAAGCATTTTACATGTTTGATTTGGGGCTTCAGGCTGCAAAAACTCCCAAAGAATTGGTGGCATATGTCTCTAGGGTTGCACTGTGCCTACCTCTGCAGTAATACTTGCTAAACTGATCATTTGTGTTCTAAATCATGTTTTATACCTGTGGAATAAGAGTGCATTCTGCTTTGTTGCCTTTCCCTTTACACACAAACATTGTGTGATGCAATCATCACTCCCTTTTCTTCTCTGTGCATTCATATTGGAGGAATCTCTTCCTACAGAGAGCAACTTTGAAAACTTCTAGAGCTGCTCAATGTTGTCATGCCTAAAAGTGAGGATGAGCATCTTGCTGTTCAGTTTTTTTCTGACTGCTGTATGAGAAGCAGCTTCAGAGTATACTCTGCAGCCACACACATTCAGCCTCCTTTAGACAGATTTTGTCATTTTTTTCGTTTAAATTCTAGTCAGAATACAGAACTTGCTGTCAATTCAGTAATAAGAGACCCCTTGTACTATGCAGTTTTGACAGTTGTTTTTGAACATGTACAAATGTATATGTATGTTGCTCATGTAGAAGTTGTTTCATCACACTGGGTTATGCAGATTTTTCAGTTTTTAATAGAGTATGTTTTACCATTATGGGCCAGATGTAAAGTCCCCCCCACATACACACAGAGAACAGGGAGTGGAACACACACACACACACACACACACACACACAATTGCATCATTTCAGCTTGGTTCTTCCACTCATTGAAACTGGGAGTCAGGTAAGTTCATGAGTCATGTGATGACATCTGCTGCAGTTTGTGAGGAATGTAGACATACAAGGCCCTCCCAAACCCAGCACAACATCATATTTCCTGTTTTCTGATCCATATATGTTTCCTAAACAAATGTACACATAAATAAATTGTGTTAACAATTAAAATCACATCTATTTGCTCCTGAATAGAGCCTTTTATACCACTTAGGAGCATAATCCAAAATCTCTAGTTACCATTCCTTTTTCACTACAGAACTCATAGCTGCATAGAGAGGAAAGCAGGTATGAAACTGAGGATTTCTGTGTGGCCTTTTGTGTGAATTCAGATATGAAGCAAGAACATTTTCTTGAAGATGACGTCTCTGGGATTTTATGGAACACGGACTGGATTTTGGTTTGTTTTGTTTTTTTCTGGGTTTTTGTTTTGTTGTTGTTGGGATTTTGGGGGGTTTTTTGTTTGTTTTTGATACAACAATGTTTTCTCTATGTGATTTAAAGGGGGAAAAAAGTCCAGAATTTTTGCTAGGGAGGAGCTCAGGGAAGCAGTTCCTTTGCTTGACAGTTACCTGTTTAAAGAATTTTTAGGGGTTTTTTTTAAATGGTTTCAGTTGATCAGTTAAATCTGAATAAAATTGCACACCAGAAAAGGCAGTAGTTCTGAAACAAACATTTATTTTAGATAATGCATATATAAATGGTGATAAGCATCTTATGAGAAACATATCTGTTCCCATTTATGTGATGTTCCGTTAAAATGGCACATTGAAAATATTATTCAGTTACATAGTGATAAATGCATGATATGATCTAAATCCATTCTCTTTTCCCGACTGGAATAGGCCTTGCCATAAAAAGAAGGCAATGAATTTAATTTTGAGTGATTATGAAGATGTAGACTCTAAAATGCTGGAGGCAGCAGGAAGCTAGTGACTGCATTATAAGTGGATGGGCTCAATAAAGAAGGCTATGACCTTGAGTTCACAAGGCATGAGCAGGGCTGGTAATAAGGTCTCTTGGAGATGTCTCAATTGATAACCAAAGCCTCCCAACATGTCTGTATTATGTTTTATTTTAAAAATTAAATTTTATTCAACCTGTGTTTAGTCTAAATATCTCCCCCATGCATGCATGCGCACATGCACTTCACTTCACGACAACTGATCTACCTGTGGTTTCACTGATGAAACACCAGTGCTGACTTAATAGCTTCTTTTCTAACAACATTACTTTCTTATGAGCCCTAAATGAGGGACAGTTTATCAGTGAACATTCTGAAAAGAGGAATTGTAAGGCCTCAGGCATGCTACACTGGATGCTACACTGACAGCCATTCTCCCCACCACAAGTTTCCTGCCAGATTTAGAAAATGCTTTGCTTGATTCCAAACTTATGGAAACTCTTGATTACTCAGTGGCAAGAGACAGTGTGCCCATGTTCAGAGGTTATTCACATTTCAGAGGATTTGCTGTGGTGTGGAAATAGGAGTAACAGTCATGGGCTTGGTTCAGAGTAAACTCTTCCTTTTATTTCTGGCTGTGCTTCGGAAGAAGAATTGGCTTGGTATTTGCTTAGTTTTTGTTCTTTTACTGCGTAAATTCAGTAGCAGGTATCCCCTAGGTTTTTGATAATGCATGTGTTTTGCCAAATAAAAACCCAGCCCCATAGATTCAAGAACATATATCATGTGCTATGGCTTGCATTGCTGACATGGGAAAAAAGAGAGACTTGAAAACCAGCTATGAAATCAAAGTCAGCTGCCATGGATATTAGGTTGAATGCAAGAGTACATTTGATGTAACGTGTCTCTTTAAATAGTTCACCTCATAAAACGAGAAGAGGCAATTTTTTTCTTGGCTTTCTTTCTCACAGAAATGGTGCAGAAGTTTGATGGGTTCTCAGGAGCAGTGTGGGAGTAGACACACTGGAAAAGAAATCTACAGGAATGGTCTCCCTTACTCCTTCCACAAACAGCAGCTTCTATTAGATTGCTGACCCTTTCACAAATTGAAGGACTCTTCCTGTTCTTGGAGTAGATTCTGGATAGCAAAGTGATTAAGAAAGTAGTATTTTTACTCATCAGGATAGGTTTAAAACTCAACAGCTAACAGAAATAGGGTGTTCTGTTCTTTGCTTTCATAGAGCAAATTATGTAAGTGATGTCTTATTGTTTTTATTGTTCAGTACCTTGGGGGGGAAAAGCCTGTTATATATAAAGGGTTCCATTTTATCACCAAGAGCTACAGTGTAAACGCTGTGGAAATTGAAAGGCTGTTGGTTATGGTTTATATGCACCAATATATACTGGAGAAGTTAGCTTTACTCAGTTATGCAAATTTTTATAACCTGGTGGTATTATAGATTACTAGATTTTGAGCAGAAGTAGAGGATAATATCCTGTTTTTAAAACTGAATTACTAGTGGGATACAGCTGTCTGTTTTGAAAACTCAGAAGAGCTTTTCTAGTTCAATTCTGCTTTGTTTTATGGTCAAGTTGATTTTTATGACTCTCCTAACAAAAGCATGTGATCTCATGCTGCAATAGCAATTGTGGTATAATCACAGCATTGCAAATAAAAAGAAGAAACTCTTTGCAAAGAATTTTTAAGGACCAGACATGTTAGTTTCCTGCAAGATAAACAACCAAGAATCCTATGACACCTTAAAGATTACCACATTTTATTTGACATAGGCTTTTGTGGGCTGCAGCCAATTTAGAGCATCTAGTGAAGTGGGCATAATCCATGAAAGTTTATGCCAAATAAAATTTGTTAACTGTTAAGGTGCCACAAAATTCTTTGTTATATTTGTAAATAATTCTTTCCAACAATCAAAATGAGAATAGCATATTCAGAGACTAGGTCCCTTTCACTGGAAATAAGAACTAAATATACCTTAAGTACACATATGCATGCGCGTGTGTGTATCTTCATCCCCTAGTTCACTTACCTCTCCTTTTTCTCATTTATCTCTCCTTTTTCTCATTAGTTTCTTTCTGTCTAAACCTGGAATAAGCCACTTTTGGTGAGTTTGGGGACAGTTCTCTTCATAGGTTGCCAGAAACAAGAGGAAAAAGCTATTTTTAAAAAAATATTAAATAGATCCTGTGAGCTGTTTGAAGAGTGAATTGTTGCTCCTGGAGCGTTCTAAGGAAGAAGATTCACCCTTTCTCTCTCCCCGCAAAGTGGTTAAGGGGAGCTATGGTGGCATCAAAAACAGCCTTTGGAGCTGCATGTGGCCCTGGGGCTATATGCTAACCATTCCTAAACACTTCTGGGAACTGGGACTTGTGCTTTACTTGCTGTTGGGTAATGTGCCAGATGGTGATGGTGTTATGTTGTTAACAAAGCATTACTGCCACTTGATCTTTCAACAGTCAGTGCTGAATATTTTCTTCCCTTTCTTTCTTATCTTGCATTCACAAACAGTATTTGGTCATGACTATTAACAACAGATGCAATGTCTAAAACATTAGAAGATTGATTCACCAATGATCACCTGCATTGTTTTCTCTAAACATTACTGCTAAGTGATTTCTAAATGTGAGGGCTAATATTCTTTGTATTTCTTGGAAACCAAATGGGAAGAAGTATACTTAAAGTTAAGTATGTTCCTGTATCATGTTTTGTCAAGTTACAGCATCTTCTTTTGTTCATCTTGCTGGCTGGCCTTTTTGCACTGGTCATGCTAGTCTGTGTCCGGCGTTATCACTGTCCCTAGAATATTTCTTTTAAGTGGTATATATAGTCGATGGAGTCCTGTACCTAGCTTAATGATTGATATTAACATTTTTAAAACATACTGCTCCACGGATGATCTTTGGCTGGAACTGGGATGTTTTTAATGGGATATTTTTGCTTTTGCAATTATTAGCTGCAATATTAAAAAAAATGTGTTTGGTGATATTTTAACCTGCTTTGTGAAAGCTATTTGCCTTACACATAGATAGTCAGGTATCAGTATGTCTGTTTAAAGTGCTATGTAGAATTTTTTTTACAATTGTAAAAAAAATATAAAACCAATTTATAAAATAATTAAAAATGATAATAAATGATAAAATAATTAAAAATGAGGGCATATTTCATTAATGTCACCAAGGAAAACTGACAAATTTGTGATCAGGAAAATCAAACAAGGCAAACAAGTTGGTTTTCAGTTCACTTGATAAAATAACCCATATTGTGAGGCCATCAGTGGGAAGATCTTCCACATGATGGATGCCACAGTAGGGAAGGTGTCCTGTGCACTATAACCAAATAGTCTTTATTAGGCTGTGGTATGAAAAGCAAACTTCTCAGAACGTAAAAACCAGGGCGGTCTTACAAATAATCGAAAGTAGCAGATTGAAAATGACTTGATAGTTAATTGGCAGACAGTGCAGAATTTTCTGTACAGGATGTCAATATGTATGAGGCTCCACGAAGTAGACTGGCCACCACATTCCACACTAGGAGTAGTTTCTGACAAAGACCAAGAAGGTGATTTGGGGTTTCTCTCATGAAGTGCATAGGCTTGCATTTGGATGGTTTCTCATGAACATTGTAAATCATCCTTACAGTGCTAAAGCTCTGTTCAAAATAAAAGCATACATATTTCTGTTTCTAAAGGGCAAAGTTGAATGGTGTATACTCTCTTGTTTAGGCTCAAATGTTTTCTGAAATTTCAGTCAGCCTTTTCTCCCCACCTGACCTGCTGCTTTCTGTCATGTCAGAGGATGAAGTTTTTGCTGCTGCAGCAAAAGTATCTAGAATATCTGGAGGATGGTAAGGTTCTAGAGGCACTTCAAGTTCTGCGTTGTGAGTTGACACCGCTGAAATACAACACAGAGCGCATTCACATCCTCAGTGGGTAAGTGCTTTAAATTGTGATCCTGTGCACACATAGTTGAGCTTAAGTCTCACTTTTGAATAGACATTCCCAGAATTGCCCCAATGGTCTGAGGCCACTTAAATTTTTCATGGACATAGTGTGGCCATCCAGATGATGATGGACTGCATTTCCCAGCATTCCTCAGTATTGACTTTGCTGGCTAGGTCTAATGGTAGTTACAGTCCAGCACTTCACCACCTTATTGTTAAGGAGGGGCTCGACATCTGGTGAATAACTTCATGCTGTTCTAACCACATACTTGGTCGCTTAAGTGAGGTTCCTTATGTAGCTAAAATAGCACCATTCTTGCAGGAGGGTGATGTAAGAGGGAAGCCTTTGCTGAACTGATTTAAGGACATGCATAGCCTCTGCTGACCGGGAGGAGAAAATTTGGGGAGAGGATGGGATGGAGCTGAGAATGAGGCCAGAGGGAAGAATGTAATATTCTGGATGACGGGTGGCTGGCTGCAATTCTGAACAGGGTCACTTCACTTTGGAAAATTTTGTTGCAAGCCTCCCTTGTTTTTTTAAAAATAAAAATCCATGTGGGGAAAACTCATTGTAGAAGCATGAGAAGCACCTGATCTTCCTAAATTCACCTATAGGAGTACTCATTTTTTAAAAAAGTATGAGAATGAGTTGTTGTTTTTTTAAATGAACTAGCCATTTTATTTTTTTGGTGTTAAATCATTAATATTCTGAAACTATTAACTATTGAAACAGTTGTCAGTTAAATTCAAGAAAAAAAGAAGTGGTATGTATCGAAGTATAGAGATTCTGGTGATCAGAATTGAAATATGCATATGTGGATTTTTCCCCCTCATTAATCTATATAGAGAAGTCATGTCATGTCAGATACTTTTAAAAACCCTTTGTAATATGACATCCTTGAATTGTTAAGGCTTCCTTTCCTAATCCCACACGATTTGCGTTCTTCATCAACATCTTGAGATAGTTAATTGGGCATGGGTTCGTGAAAAATAATTGCATGGGGGCTTTATTAAACAGAGCAAACAGATGTTTAAGCCATAAAGACTTGAATATTCAGCATCCTGTGCTAATAGTCCCTCTCCTATGTCCATCTACCTTTCTTGTACTAGAAAAGAATGTGTGGAAGCTATTGGCTTGAAAGCTGAGGAAGGGCAGTAGTGCTGGAGTATTAAATCCGTGTGTTTCTTTACAATGTGCACAGATATCTGATGTGTAGTCATGCAGAAGACTTGCGTGCAAAAGCAGAATGGGAAGGGAAAGGAACAACTTCCAGATCTAAACTTTTGGACAAGCTCCAGAGTAAGAAAAACTTAGTTTTCCAGAGGGTATACAGCGTCTGCTCTTCCTGAATCTCCAATATATTTCACCTAAAGGTCAAATTCAGAAAGTATAAGCATTGTTAGCAGTAAAAATGGCAGCATAATCCTGGATAATGGTGACTTAAGTACCTCATAAAGGCAAGGTAGAATTTACTGTGTGGTATCCAATGAGTCTGTTGAGCCAACAAAATGGTTTTGGTGAGCAGAAAAAGGGAGCAAGTCTTCCTCCTCACTGCAGCTCCTCTCAGAGGGAGTGTTAGATTACCTTGAGAAGGTTGCAGGTACAGAGGCTCAAGTGTGGAAGATCAGAGGGATTCCAAGTGGAATTCTAGTTGCACAACATTGAGTCTCATACACTGTGTTGTTAGCTGCATGTTGCCTCTCCATCATTTATACTTAATAAAATAACTTGAGAGTTTCTTTGCCGGGTACAAGCATTAGTCCTAGAACTGTAGTAATGAAATGTTACTATTTGTATTGGTACAATTGGTACAGTTTTGGGTTTCTTTGTGTAATGTTCAAAGGGAAGTTAAGGACAACATAATATGGTTTTATTAATATTTTGAAATTATTGATAATAACTTCAATTAGAGCTGACCAAGTCCAGTATAAGATCAATGGGTTTCATATATTCTTTTGTTTTGTAAACATAGCCCAAGGTTAGTGTTAAATGACTGTCCTGAAATAACCTTTTAATTTATCGAAGCTTACCTACCACCATCAGTGATGCTCCCTCCAAGGCGTCTGCAGAATCTGCTTCGTCAGGCTGTGGAGCTACAACGGGACCGGTGCCTCTATCACAATACCAAACTAGATAATAACCTAGATTCTGTGTCGCTTCTCATAGACCATGTTTGCAGTAGGTAAGAGAATCTCTTAATTTTAAAGGACAATATTAATATTTTCTAATGCAACTGAATTCCCTTAAACAATTACTATTTTCAAAGGATTTGTGTAGCATTGTTTGAGTAAGTAGTAGTTGGGAAGATGAGTTTTCTCTGCTGGTTGCATTTTAATAATTATGCTCTAGAGGTTTTTGTGAAATATTTGTTGAAGTGCTTGAGTGAAAAATTTAGAAACACTAACAAAATGAAGAGGTAAACAGTGTCTTTATACAGTGGTTCATCCAAGCACAATACTCTTGGAAACCATGTATTGTTCATTGGTTCTCCAGTTGCAGAAGTTATGAGTCCCATTTTGGGAGAGAAGTGTGATATAAATCAGATAAATAGATGTAAGGAGCTAACAGATGAAAGCTCTGTTGAGCTAAATGGGGTTTATTGCTAGAGAACAGTGCATATGGGATTACATCCTAACACTGCGCATTTATTACAAAAGAAAAGTGGTAGCTTGGACTGTAATTCTCCACACAGTTATGTATCTGATAAAGTGGAATGCTTTCTGCAAAAGCTTATGCCAATTAAAACTTGTTAGCCTTTAAGGAGTCACAAGCCTTCTTGTTCCTGCTGCAACAAGCTAACTAGACAACACATTAAAAAGAGTTAAGTTACATCCACTTGAACAAGGTGTGATTTTAAGCAGCCAGACTGTGTGCAAGATGACAATAATAAATTCCAGAATCATATTGTAAGGTAATAAGTTAGGAATGTAACTTGCAAGACAAAACATCGTTGTTTGTTGTTGATGTGCTTGGATTTTTAAAATATACTTAAGATTCCTTTCTCTTTGGTCTTTCCCTTAAAATCACAAAAATAAATGCTATGCAACTGGTTCTAAGCAGTATTCAAGAATTTGATCAAGGCTGAGGCCTCACTTATCACAGCTCCATAGCCATGATTCAGAGCTCCTCGTAGTTATGCTCAGAGGCTTAGGTGAAACCAGGAAGATTCGTCTGTGAACAGCTCCCCCCTTCCCCTGGTCTGCAGACTGCTTTTAAAAATTCTGTTCGGTTTAAAAACCAGTTTGCATCGTAGCACTAGAGGTGGACATTCAGCAAAATAAATCTAAAGACATCATGAGTACGCGGAATTGTTTATTTCTAGCATTTTTATTCTGCTCCTCAGCCAGAAGGCTCCTTTAACAGCTTATATACAATTTAATGAAACATACTCATCTCTGAATCCTAACAGTTTTTTGATATTGTAAAAGGAAACTAACAAGCTAACAAGAAAAATTAGAATATAGCATAAAAACAAGGACCTTGACTGAGAATTCCTGTACTTCTTTTCTGTTGACTTGCTTCATGGGAATGCAATCATCATCTATATTTGAGGTAGATATCTGTGCTGGCTTAAGTAGAATAACTATGGTTTTATCATATAACTATTTCTGTGCTTGTATTTTTAGGAAACAGTTCCCATGTTACACACAGCAGATACTTACAGAGCACTGTAATGAAGTGTGGTTCTGTAAATTTTCCAATGACGGCACTAAACTAGCAACAGGTTCCAAGGATACAACTGTTATTATATGGCAGGTTGATCCAGTAAGTGTGGTTTTTCAAAATCTTTGCTTAACTTTGCTCAGTAAAATGTACAATTAGGTACATCGGTGCTAAGCCTTTAAGCTTTAATTTTTATTTTACTCCATGTTTTCCTGCATACTGTGGCATATTTCTCTTTGCACCCATTTTGTGCCTCTGACTTTATTCTGTTGTTCATTGGTCCATTCAGTACTCTGACCATTTAAAAGGAAAGTTTCTTTTGGAAATAACATTGTTTAGAATGAGGAATAATCTTGATTAGACAATTTTTTGGAATTTTAAATTGGAGAGAGGGATAATGAAGATGAGGAAGGAATTTTCTCCCACATGGAAAAACAGTGGCCCCATGTAGATGCATTGCTTTTCAACTGTAATGTCAACTGTAATATCAAAATCCTTTGATTTTCCTTTTTTTAAAAGGTTTTTAATATTTATATTTATAATGCAAAATAAGTAAGATATGTTAAAACTACGACACATAGCTAAAATCAGTGGTAGAAAGGATGTTTTGAACTATCTGCTCAAACTGTGTTTGTAAAATGTTGTTATGGGCTATGTAGCTTAATTGGAAGTAGCTTGTTGATGAATTTTGGCTTTTTATTTCACCTGGAAGCTTGCACCAGATACTTTTCCTTCCAAACTCTGTATAAAGTCACTCAGGCTAAAATATTTGAATATTTGAAAGTAAATTTCATTGAATTTTATTTAGTCAGCTCCAATTTGATGCCTTCCAAATGTTTGAGTGCAGCTCTTATTGTCTCTGCTAATTGGTCATGATGGCCGATGCTGATGTGAGTTCTCCAAAACATCTGGAAAGCCCATGAGCTATGTTGGATGAGGCCAATGAGCCATCTAGTCATGTATCCTGTTTCCCGAGTGAACAACCAGGTGCCTCTGAGGAATCATGAAGAAAAATATTAAGATAATAAGCCTCTCCTAGTGGTGCTTACAGCAACTGGTACTCTGAGTCATGCTCCTCTAATTACTTGTAGCCATTATGACTGGTACCAATAGACTGATGTCTCCTTGTGCTCGTTGAACCCCTTCTGAAAGACATCAGCATATCTGTGCCTAGATTTACTTTGCATATGATGGTGTTACTTGATTGGCTAGAAGGTGGAACTTTTGAGTAATTTGTAATAAACTGTCAAAGTGGTCCAATTCATAACTACTTAACTGTAGCAACAATGATATGACTTTGTCCACCTAAATTCAGATACCGAAATATACAAAGTTTAGGATAAATGGGAGTGAATGCCTACCCATTAGTTTTTCCATAAATATCTTTTTTTCTTCACAGTTGATTCCATTTCAGATTAATTGCTTTTCTATAAGCATGGTTTAGTGGTTTGAATGTTGGACGAGGACTCTGGATAGGGCTCAGTTCCCTGTTTCCGTCATGGAAATCCACTGCCTTGGTCAAGTCATAGTGCCTCAGCAGAAGGCAATGGTAAACCCCCTCTGAAGAAATCTTGCCAAGAAACCCCCGTGGTAGGGTCACCTTAAGGTCGCCATAAGTCAGAAAGCACACAGCAGCAACGACAACAAAATGTTAAATGCTGCCTGTTTCATTCTTGATGAATGTGTCGATCTTTCTGCTTCTTATTCTTTCTGGCATCCTTTCAGATATTCAGAACTCTTGTTATCTTCTTCTATAATAATTCCTCTGTGTTCCTTAGCATAATTGGATCTGTTGCTTTTCATTAATGACCAGCTTTCCTGTTTAGCAGGTAATGATAGACTTTAAAAGCCAGGGAACATTCTTTGAGGCAGAAAAGTCAATAAAATTTCTGTAAATATGTGCTCAATTTTTAGTGTTAATTTTTGTAGGAAAAGAATTGGAATTATTGCAGCCATTAGAATACATGGTCATACTCCTGATTATTCATTCCTCAGATGCAGATTATGAAATAAGCTTAATGTATTTATCAACCACTAGGATTAACTGCTGTAAGGGAGTTCTGTTATTTGGCAGTTGAAGTGAGACCCTCTATTAAACAGAACTGTATTGTATATTGGGAATTTTTTTTAGCTTTCACAAATATTCTCATCTAACCTTTAGCTTTTATTGGAATGTTTAAATTACTGCTTTGGTGTGGATAAGTAAAATCTTTCATCTACCTTTGTAATTATGCTGATTAGACAAATTGAATTCATTCTTTCCTGTTATAGCAAAAGAGTGGCTGCTTATATTTGCTGGTGCTTGCCTTGCTTTCACTGGAGCTTCCTTTATCACATCCTCCTTGAAGTCCTATGGGCTTCATCTGTTTTAGGGCATCTTGCTTCAAAGTCAGTTTCAAGGAAATTTGTTGAACTTGAACATCAAGGCAGTTTCAGTCCCTTTATGTACTTTCTTGCTCTTCTCTTTCTTGGTTTGGCCTGGTATTGCCTTTCTCAGACTACTTGTTTTGTCAGGTAGGCATAAAGTGATTGCGTGTCCAACCCTGAGATAAGTAGAACTGAAAATAAGTGCTTCCTAAATTCTCATCCTTAATCTGTGCTGAATTGCTTGGGGGAGATGACAGGAGAGATTAGGTTTCAAAAATAACAGCTTAAACTGCAAGGAAGTATTGCTAACAAACGGATAATCACAGTTTTTCTATTTTCTTTTTGAAGGATACACACCAGCTAAAACTGCTCAAGACATTGGAAGGCCATGCATATGGTGTTTCCTACATTGCTTGGAGTCCAGACGACAGCTACCTTGTTGCCTGTGGCCCAGATGACTGCTCTGAGCTTTGGCTCTGGAATGTACAAGTAAGAGTTACTAATATGCAAATCCAGTGTTGATCTTCCTTGTTCTTCTTCGTGGTCTCTGTGCCTTACACACTAGGAGCTTTCGCGCATGCGCGGTACCGTTCAGAAAATTCTAGAGCTTAGTAGCTTGGCGGAAACCCCTCCCCCCATGTATCCACTGAGCATGCTCAGCCCGCCAAGTAATGGTCTCTCCTCAGTTCTTTCTCGTCCGCCGTCGCATACGGAGGTTCGGAGCTTAGAGCGTTTTTCTTTGGCTTTTCTTAGCAAGTCTTTACGGTTTTCTGACTCGGATTTGGTATTTTTGGACTTCTCTTTCAAGGATTACGGATTGGCTTTGTCGTTTTGGTGCTTTTGCCCCCTTTTTCTTGGGACTTCTGACCCGACTTGCCACCCCCCGTCTTTGTCGTCGTCTACGTTTTGTCTGCTTTGACTTCTTCCCTCGTCTCCTGCCGGACTTCTATGTCGACCCTCTTTAAACCCTGCAAAAAGTGTGGTCGT